>CAWUFW010007673.1:600000-981174 GCA_963921515.1 Calotriton arnoldi | reverse complement strand
GTCCTCCTTTAAGTGTCCCTTTTCTTTAATTTCCCGATCACGACTTTCTCCATAGAAGTCAACGGCGTATCGCGGTTGTGTATTTACACTGCACGCGTCCCCCGTGGGTCCCCTGTGTCACTACCTTGGGTGGTTCCTTGTGGTCCAAGCACTTCTAGAGGCTCTAGGCCTAGTGTCTAGTTCAGTCGTGGTTCTTATACCACTTTATTGGTATATGGTTTGGTACGCCCCTAGGGCCCAAACGTGTATTTGTGCTATTACTGTGTTTAAATAACTTCTAACTTATGTACTTCGAACTCTAGCCTCATAAAGAGACTAGAGGGGTGTGTTTAGCAATAAATACATATATTTTGAATATATACCTGGTGTGGTGCTCTTTCATTTGATCACTCAAGAGATTATAGACTGGTAAAACAAGCTGCTTTACATTCCTTCAAGACTTAGCCTGAAGGCTGCTCTCCATAGCTACCACTAGGATAGCTTTCAATAAGGTTGTCTTTAACCTATCTCCAATAAGGGTTGTTTGGACTGGTGCAAGGTGCCCACTATAATTAGTGGACAGCATATGCCAGGCCAACTTCTCACATTGGTGTGCAGCGTGTGGGATTCCAGCTTGCTATTGTTTTACCAGATAATCTCAATTGAATTGATCAACTGAAAACCACTAAAGGTACCTAAGGTACATATAATTTAAGCTTAGAATACAGTAAGTTCTACTGAACTTAGAGTTGTGTGTTAAGGGATAGCACAACCCTTTCTACAACTCAAGAGAGTTTAGTAGGCCACACTAGAGTAGGTAGTGCATACACCACACCACACTAGTAATGTCTTTAAGGGTAGGATCTAAAGAATCCTTGCAGGAAGCCATTGAGCTTCCACCCTCCAAGTATGATACACTCCCATTCTTGGAATTGAGAGCTTTATGCAACTTGAGAAAAATAAGGACAGGCCAAAGTCCCACCACCCAACACCTTAAGGAGTTGTTGGTGGCTTATGACCTTAGTAGGCCCTTGGGGACTGAAGGGGTAGGAGCTGAGGGTGGGGCAGAAGAAGAGGATGGGACCAGGGGTACCAGTACCCCCAGCCACCCCTCTGAAACTGGCCAGGAGGGTGACAATGACCCTGACCTGGATAACCCAATCCCTCCTGTGGAAGATGAAGAGGATGATCAGGATGATGCCCTCTTTGTCCCCCAGGAAGGATTATGAGTGTGCCCAGAAGGTCTAGGTCTTCTTCTCAGGAGTCTAACCACTCTGGCACCTCAATAGGGAGCTCTGTCTCATCTCATAGGAGGGAATCCTCTCATGAGAGAAGAAAGAGGCTGGTTCAATATGAGGAAGCTCAGCTTGAAATCAAAAGAAGCAACTAGCCATAGACAGGGAGTCCCTAGATCTCTTTAGAGAGAGAAGAAAGTTGGGACTAGAGTCCCATGGTGGCAGCCATATCCCTAGAGATAGGAAAAGGTCCTATGACCATAGGAACCTGAGCAAGATTGTCCCTCCCTATCAGAATGGGGATGACATCCACAAGTGGATAACTGCTCTAGAGAGGGCCTGTAAGGTACAGAAGGTCCCTCAGGAGCAGTGGGCAGCAATCTTGTGGCTCTCCTTTGCTGACAAAGGTAGAGATAAGCTCCTCACTGTTAGAGAGGAGGATGCTGATAATTACAAGGTCTTGAAGAGTGCTCTTATTGATGGGTTTGGCCTAACCACTGAACAGTACAGGTTGAAGTTCAGAGATACCCAAAAGCACAGACTCAAGACTGGGTAGACTATGTGGATTGTTCTGCCAAGGCTCTGGAAGGCTGGTTGATGGGCAGTAAGGTGTGTGACTTCACAGGATTGTACAATCTGATAATGAGGGAGCAGATTCTTAATAACTGTCAAAATCAGCTGTTGCATCAATACCTGGTAGACTCTGATCTGACCTCTCCCCAAGAATTGGGAAAGAAGGCAGACAAATGGGTCAGAACCAGGGTGAAGCAGAAGGTACAGAACCAAGGTGGGGAAACCAAGAAGCAAGATGCTAAGAACTCTGAAAAGGGTGGGGAGAAGGGTAAAGATCAAAAGTCTTCATCAGGCCCCCAAAAATCTTCTTCTGGTGGGGATTCACAGTCTACCAAAGGGAAAGGCCAAAGAAAACCATGGTGCAAGGTCTGTAAGCAAAAGACCCACTGGACCAGTGATTGCACCAAGTCCAAAGACTCCAGTCCAGCACCCACCAATGCCCCTAAGGCACCTGTTCCCCCTAGTACAGTTGGTGGGAGTGCTCCAGCCAAGGGTTTAGTAGGGTTCACCCTGGGTACTGAGTTGGGCTCTGACCTAGTCAGAGAACTGACTCAGGCTGTGTTAGTCTGTGATGGAGGCATGGATGTGACCTCCTCTGTGAGTGCCAGTAATCTGGGCAAGTACAGACAACAGCCTTTAATCAATGGACGAGAGGCTTTGGCATTTAGGGACACAGGGGCAAGTGTCACAATGGTGACACAAGACCTTGTGAATCCTGGGCAAGTTATACTTGGTGAGATGTACCAAGTGACCAATGCTAGCAATGTCAGAACAGACCATACTCTGGCAGTTGTTAACTTCTCCTGGGGAGGGGTAACTGGCCTTAAGAAGGTTGTGGTAAGTGCAAACCTACCAGTCGAATGCTTGCTTGGCAATGACTTAGAGACTTCTGCTTGGGCAGAAGTGGAGCTCAGGACCCATGCAGAAATGCTGGGGATCCCTGCAGATGTGTTTGCTGTGACCAGGTCACAAGCCAAAATGTCTAGCACTGAACAGGCCTTGGATTCTGGAAGAATGGACCAAGTGCCTTCCAAGAGGAGGAGTAGTAGGGTTAAGGCAGTGCCTTCCCCCTTGGCTCAGGAGGAAGATCAGTCCCTTGAGGGGGATGATCTCAGTCCTGAAGAAGGAACTGTCCCAGAGGAACTTGAACCTGACCAGGTTGAGTTCTTGGGGACAGGGGGACCTTCTAGGGCAGATCTGAGCCAGGAGCAGCAGAGCTGCCCCTCCCTTGAACCCCTCAGACAGCAAGCTGCTGCTGAGGCTGCTGGGAAAGCTAGTGGTCCCCATACAGTGTATTGGGATGATGGACTCCTGTACTCAGAGAGTAGAGACCCCAAACCTGGTGCTACCAGGAGGTTGGTTATACCTCTGAAGTTCAGGGGCTTCCTATTGACCCTAGCCCATGATATTCCCTTAGCAGGTCGCCTGGGCCAGAACAAGACTTGGGACAGACTTGTCCCTCACTTTCACTGGCCCCACATGTCTGAAGACAGCAAGGAGTTTTGTCGCTCCTGTGTAACCTGCCAAGCCAGTGGCAAGGCAGGTGGCACTACAAAGGCCCCCTGATACCACTACCTGTGGTGGGGGTGCCCTTTGAAAGGGTAGGGATTGACATTGTTGGTCCCATGGATCCCCAAACAGCCTCTGGGCACAGGTTTATCCTGGTGGTAGTGGATCATGCCACCAGGTACCCAGAAGCTATTCCCCTCAGGACCACTACAGCACCTGTGGTGGCAAGGGCCCTCCTGGGAATTTTCTCAAGAGTGGGCTTTCCTAAGGAGGTAGTATCAGACAGGGGTGCTAACTTCATGTCTGGGTACTTAAAAGCAATGTGGAAGGAGTGTGGAGTGACTTATAAGTTCACCACACCCTATCACCCACAATGCAATAGTTTAGTTGAGAGATTCAACAAAACCTTGAAGGGCATGATTAAAGGGCTCCCAGAAAAGCTTAGGCGTAGATGGGACATACTCTTGCCCTGCCTTTTATTCGCATATAGGGAGGTGCCTCAGAAGGGGTTGGTTACAGCCCTTTTGAACTTCTGTTTGGCCACCCTGTGAGGGGTCCACTGTGCTTGGTGAAGGAAGGATGGGAGTTACCTCTCAAGCCCCCAAAGCAAGATATAGTGGACTATGTACTTGGTCTCCGCTCCAGGATGGCTGAGTACATGAAAAAGGCAACCAAAAACCTTGAGGCTAGCCAGGAACTTCAAAAGGCCTGGCATGACCAAAGGCTGTTCTGACTGTTTACCAGCCAGGACAGAAGGTGTGGGTGTTGGAGCCAGTGGCCCCAGCAGCTCTCCAAGACAAATGGAGTGGACCCCACACTATTGTTGAGCAGAAGGGTGAGGTTACCTACTTAGTAGACCTAGGAACACCCAGGAGTCCCCACAGGGTTCTCCATGTCAACAGGTTAAAACCATATGTGGACAGGGCAGACATGGGCTTGCTCATGGCTACTGATGAAGGGCAGGAGGAAGAGAGTGACCCACTCCCTGACCTGCTCTCACAGAACCCTGACGATGGGTCAGTAGATGGTGTAGCCTTGGCAGGCAGCCTCACTACCCAGCAACAAACTGATTGTAGGCAAGTTCTCAATCAGTTTAGACATATGTTTTCACTGACACCCAGTCAGACCACCTGGTGCACTCATGAAGTGGACACTGGGGACAGTCTGCCTATTAAAAACAAGATTTATAGGCAACCTGACCATGTCAGGGACTGTATCAGGACTGAAGTCCAGAAAATGTTGGAATTGGGAGTTATTGAACCCTCAGATAGCCCTTGGGCTAGTCCAGTGGTCCTTGTACCAAAACCTCACACCAGTGGTGGAAAAAGAGAGATGAGGTTTTGTGTGGACTACAGGGGTCTCAATGCAGTCACTAGGACTGATGCCCATCCAATACCCAGGGCAGATGAGCTCATAGATACTTTGGCCTCTGCCAAATATCTCAGCACATTTGACCTAACAGCTGGCTACTGGCAGATCAGACTAGCTGATACTGCAAAGCCCAAAACAGCATTCTCAACCCCTAGTGGGCATTATCAATTTGTGGTAATGCCCTTTGGTCTGAAGAATGCACCTGCCACTTTCCAGAGGTTGGTGAATACAGTTCTCACAGGTCTGGAAGCCTATAGTGCAGCATATCTAGACGATATTGCTGTCTTTAGCTCCACCTGGGAGGATCACCTGGTCCACCTCAGGAATGTTTTACAGGCCCTGCAAAGGCAGGCCTGACTATCAAGGCCACTAAGTGCCAGATAGGGCAGAGTCAGGTTGTGTACCTGGGCCACCTTGTGGGTGGAGGCCAGGTTCAACCTTTGCAGAGCAAGATCCAGACTATCATGGACTGGACTGCTCCCACTACCCAGACTCAGGTGAGAGCCTTCTTAGGCCTGACTGGGTACTATAGGAGATTTGTCAAGGGGTATGGATCAATAGTGACACCCCTGAATGACTTAACTTCTAAGAAAATGCCCAAAAGGTTCAGTGGACAGTTAGCTGTCAAGAGGCATTTGATGACCTGAAGCAGGCCATGTGCACTGCTCCCATTCTACAGAGTCCTGATTACTCCAAGAAGTTCATTGTTCAAACTGATGCATCTGAATTGGGGGTAGGGGCTGTACTGTCACAATTGAATGAAGAAGGTCAGGATCAGCCAGTAGCTTTCATTAGCAGAAGGCTGACCCCTAGAGAGAACGTTGGTCAGCCATAGAGAGGGAGGCCTTTGCTGTGGTCTGGGCTCTGAAGAAGTTGAGGCCATACTTGTTTGGTACCCACTTCCTGGTTCAGACAGACCATAAGCCCCTCTTATGGCTAAAACAAATGAAGGGTGAAAACCCCAAACTGCTTAGGTGGTCCATTTCCCTACAGGGGATGGACTTTACAGTGGAACATAGACCTGGGAGTAACCATGCCAATGCAGATGGACTCTCTAGGTATTTCCACTTAGAACATGAAGACTTAACTGGGCAAGGTTAGTTTAATGTCCCTACATTTGGGGGGGGGGGTTGTGTAGGAGAGTAGGATCTGCTTCACATGGGTACCCCCACTTTTTGCTGATGCTTCACTGTTTTTCGATATTAGTCTGGCTGGGGCCCTGCTAATCAGAACCCCAGCCTAGCTGCTTCCTCTCTAAAATGGTTTCCATGTGCCTTAGGCACATCACTGATTGGAATCTGGAGTGCCCTTATAAGTCCCTAGTATATGGTATACTATGTACCAAGGGCATAGGTACCTCAGAGGCCTGCCAGGGGCTGCAGCATGTATTATGCCACCCCTGGAAGGCCATCCAAACTGACACCACAGGTCTGCTACTGCAGCCTGGGTAAGGTGGTGCATGCACCCCTTACTGTGATATAGGTTACCTATATCACTAAATACATACACACATATAAACCTATAAGTCACTCCTAAGGCAGGCCTTATCAATCCTAAAGGCAGAGTGCATGGTTCCTATGTGAGAGGGTGCCCCTGCATGAGCAGGGCCCCTCTGCAGCGTTCGGAGACCCTTCTCTGATGCTGTTTGTAGTGCAGCCTGACCATATACTCTTAAGCGCATTATAACCTTGCGTTAAATGCTAACTTTGGAATGGCTGCACCTAAACATGTCGTGTTTGGTGTCAAACATCTTGGAATACTACCCCCCGCCAATTCTGGCGGCGGGGTAGCATTCCACCCTTCTAGAGGGAGAGACATGTTAACCCTGGCCTAGCCGGTAACTTCTTTCCAAAGCCCTGGCATCACAAAATGGATGCTGCTGCCACAGTCACGAGTCTGGCCTCCTGCTGCTGGACGAAACTCCGGCAGGGGAGGCCTGGACAATAGGTTTCCTGTCCCAGGGAGGTGTGACCACCTCCCCAGACAGGATAATGTGTATTGGGGCTGGGCGGGAGCACTTTCGGGTGCTTTGAAGTCCTGCACTGGGGGCACATTTGGTGTCCCTGTGCATACCCCAGTTCAAACCGGATCAGGGGCTTGCAGCCCCTGCTTTGGCGCGAACTGGACAAAGGAAAGGGGTGTAGCCACCCCTCTGCCCTGACCCACCCATAGGTGGGGCCACAGAGTAGTCCAACCCCTATCCTTAGTATAAGTATAGGAACCCAGTCCTTAGGACTTTAGATTATCCCTGGACGAAACTCTGAAACTGAATCCTGGACCTTCGACGCTCTACTCACGAGTAGAGGACAGAAGAATCTCCCTTGGGGTCAAGGAGTGACTCCCCTGCTTGGCAGGCACCAAAGAAGCATCTGTCCGTTTCGCATTTCTGAAGCTCCCGTCGGACGCCGAAGTCATCGCATCACCAGAGGTGGATTCTCAGACTTCCCCGAGGCTACCCTGAGTCCCCAGCAAAGCTGAGGCCCATAGCTATCGTGGGTGACGTGAGACCGTGACCCCTGGACACCGAGCACATTTGCAAGTGCATCCTCTTCTGGGTCTCCCAAGAAGTCGTGCTTTGGGCTCCGAGTAGCCCTAGCCTCCAGCACCAACTGCACCGAAGATCACTGGCCCCCACTCCACGAGTGTCCTGTGAGCCAGATCCACGTGCGGCGTCACGAGGCTCCTTCGCGGTCGCTAGCCCATTGGCTAGTAGCCCTTAACGAAGGCCAATCTTTTCCTAACTTGGCATCCTGGTTGCTCCAGGCCTGCCCTCACTTACCCTTGCTGGGTGAGTTCCCCAGACCTTGCTGGTCTGCACCATCGACGATCATCCTCTGCATCGAGACTTGCCGTTGCCAAGGCTTGTTGGGTCCAATCCGGTCGCCGACACCTCAGCACTCGACAAACATCGTGTACCAGCCCGAATCCTGCTCCTGGTTGCTGACAACGCCTCCTGGACCTCGTGGCTGAAGAGTCAAGATGACCGTCAACGCACCTGAGCGATACCAAAGGGGATGATGGACGGAGCGCCTTCCTGGTCACTGGCTAGTCAAACACTCATCCCCAGTCAACTGATCTGGGTCTTCAGACTCCGATCATCATTCTTGAGCTCACTCCGGACCACCCCAGTTCAGACATGGCCAGCATGCAAATTGCAGTCTGACCGCTGTGCCTCATCGGCGAACAGTCCAGCCCGAACTGCCAAGCACCATGTCTTCCCTGGACGCGGAAACAAGCATCCTGGTGATCCGGTTTCTGGCTCATTCAGTCCAGATCATCAGCCAGTGAGATCTCAAAGTCCCTCTTCTTATTTCATTAGAAAATTCTGACATACAGACTGAAACAATCACGGTTTCAATTACACAGCAGCAGACTTCCAGTTAACTCCCTGGTGAGCAGTAGCTTTAGTACCTAGTGATCTAATGAGCAACTAGAGTGCTAGACATTCTGAATTTATGGCAAATGTGAGACACATCTGATATGCCTTCTTGATGGAATCAAAGTTAAAAACTGAAAGCATTTCCTACTGAGGAGACTGCAGTAAATGAGGAAATTTCATAACAAAGAAGTCTCTCTCAAGATGGCCACCAGAGATAAAAGATTCCAAATGTAGCACTAAATATTACCCAGATGGTAGCCCACATATAGCCCAATGACAAAAGTGTGCAAAACACTTCTTTATATTTTGTTTATTTTGCAGTTTTCTGTAGTGCAGACTGGTCAGGTATTGGAGCGTTGCATCTTAAAACATGACCCCCTACACTACAAAAACACCACTGCACTACCCTAAACCCTAAAACACTACCCCCAGCACGACCCCCTACATTACACAAGCACCACTTCACTATCCTAAACCCTAAAACACTACCCCCAGCATGACCCCCTACACTACACAAACACCACTGCACTACGCTAAACCCTAAAACACTACCCCAGCACGACCCCTACACTACCCAAACACCACTGCACTAACCTAAATCCTAAAACACTACCCCCAGCACGACCCCTACACTACCCAAACACCACTGCACTACCCTAAAACATGACCCCCTACACTACACAAACACCACTGCACTACCCTAAACCCTAAAACACTACCCCCAGCACGACCCCCTACACTACACAAGCACCACTGCACTACCCTAAACCCTGAAACACTACCCCCAGCACGACCACCTACACTACACGAACACCACTGCACGACCCTAAACCCTAAAACACTACCCCCAGCACGACCCCTACACTACCCAAACACCACTGCACTAACCTAAATCCTAAAACACTACCCCCAGCACGACCCCTACACTGCCCAAACACCACTGCACTACCCTAAAACATGACCCCCTATACTACACAAACACCACTGCACTACCTAAACCCTAAAACACTACCCCAACACGACCCCCTACACTACACAAGCACCACTGCACTACCCTAAACCCTAAAACACTACCCTCAGCACGACCCCTACACTACACAAACACCACTGCACTACCCTAAACCCTGAAACACTACCCCCAGCACGACCCCCTACACTACACAAACACCACTGCACTACCCTAAACCACTACCCCCCAGCACGACCCAATACACTACCAAAACACCACTGCACTAACCTAAATCCTAAAACACTACCCACAGCACGACCCCTACACTACCCAAACACCACAGCACTACCCTAAAACATGACCCCCTACACTACACAAACACCACTGCACTACCCTAAACCCTAAAACACTACCCCCAACACGACCCCCTACACTACACAAGCACCACTGCACTACCCTAAACCCTAAAACACTACCCCCAGCACGACCCCCTACACTGCACAAACACCACTGCACTACCCTAAATCCTGAAACACTACCCCCAGCACGACCCCCTACACTGCCCAAACACCACTGCACTACCCTAAAACATGACACCCTACACTACACAAACACCACTGCACTGCCCTAAACCCTGAAACACTACCCCCAGCACGACCCCCTACACTACACGAGCACCACTGCACTGCCCTAAACCCTGAAACACCAGCCCCTGCACGACCCCCTACACTGCCTGAACACCACTGCACTGCCCTAAACCCTGAAACACTACCCCCAGCACAACCCCTACACTGCCCGAACACCACTGCACTGCCCTAAACCCTGAAACACCACCCCTTGCACGACCCCCTCGAACACCACTGCCCTAAACCCTGAAACACCACCCCCTGCACGACCCCCTACACTGCCCGAACACCACTGCACTGCCCTAAACCCTGAAACACTACCCCCAGCATGACCCCCTACACTGCCCGAACACCACTGCACTGCCCAAAACCCTGAAACACTACCCCCAGCAAGACCCACTACACTGCCCGAACACCACTGCACTGCCCTAAACCCTGAAACATCACCCCCAGCAAGACCCGCTACACTGCCCGAACACCAGTGCCTGCCTAAACCCTGAAACACCACCCCCAGCACAACCCCTACACTGCCCGAACACCACTGCACTGCCCTAAACCCTGAAACACCACCCCCAGCACGACCCCTACACTGCCCAAACACCACTGCTCTGCCCTAAACCCTGAAACACCAGCCCCAGCACGACCTCCTACACTGCCCGAACACGACTGCACTGCAATAAACCCTGAAACACCAGCCCCAGCACGACCCCCTACACTGCCCGAACACCACTGCACAACCCTAAACCCAGAAACACCACCCCCAGCAGGACCCCCTACGCTGCCCGAGCACCACTGCACTGCCCTAAACCCTGAAACACCAGCCCCAGCACGACCCCCTACACTGCCCGAACACCACTGCACTGCCCTAAACCCTGAAACACCAGCCCCAGCACGACCGCCTACACTGCCCGAACACCACTGCACTGCACTGCACTGCACTGTCCTAAACCCTGAAACACCAGCCCCAGCACGACCCCCTACACTGCCCGAACACCACTGCACTGCCCTAAACCGTGAAACACCAGCCCCAGCACGACCCCCTACACTGCCCGAACACCGCTGCACTGCCCTAAACCCTGAAACACCAACCCGTGCACGACCCCCTACACTGCCCGAAAACCACTGCACTGCCCTAAACCCTGAAACACCACCCCCAGCACGACCCCCTACACTGCCCGAACACCACTGCACTGCCCTAAACCCTGAAACACCACCCACTGAACAACCCCCTACACTGCCCGAACACTACTGCACTGCCCTAAACCCTGAAACACCATCCCCAGCACGACCCCCTACACTTCATGAACACCACTGCACTGCCCTAAACCCTGAAACACTACCCCCAGCAAGACCCCCTACACTGCCCGAACACCACTACACTGCCCTAAACCCTAAAACATCACCCCCAGCAAGACCCCCTACACTGCCCGAACACCACTGCCCTAAACCCTGAAACACCACCCCCAGCAAGACCCCCTACACTGCCCGAAAACCACTGCACTGCCCTAAACCCTGAAACACCAGCCCCAGCACGACCCCATACACTGCCCGAACACCACTGCACTGCCCTAAACCCTGAAACACCACTCCCTGCACGACCCCCTACACTGCCCGAACACCACTGCACTGCCCTAAACCCTGAAACACCAACCCCAGCACGAACCCCTACACTGCCCGAACACCACTGCACTGCCCTAAACCCTGATACACCACCCCCTGCATGACCCCCTACACTGCCCGAACACTACTGCACTGCCCTAAACCCTGATACACTACCCCCAGCAAGACCCCCTACACTGCCCGAACACCACTGCACTGCCCTAAACCCTGAAACATCACCCCCATCAAGACCCCCTACACTGCCCAAACACCACTGCCCCTAAACCCTGAAACAGCACCCCCAGCAAGACCCCTACACTGCCCGAACACCACTGCACTGCCCTAAACCCTGAAACACCACCCCCAACACGACCCCCTACACTGCCCGAACACCACTGCTCTGCCCACAACCCTGAAACACCAGCCCCAGCACGAGCCCCTACACTGCCCGAACACCACTGCACTGCCCAAAACCCTGAAACACCAGCCCCAGCACGACCCCCTACACTGCCCGAACAGCACTGCACTGCCCTAAACCCTGAAACACCACCCCCAGCACGACCCCCTACACTGCGCGAACACCACTGCACTGCCCTAAACCCTGAAACACCAGCCCCAGCACAACCCTGTACACTGCCCGAACACCACTGCACTGCCCTAAACCCTGAAACACCAGCCCCAGCACAACCGCCTACACTTCCCGAAAACCACTGCACTGCCCTAAACCCTGAAACACCAGCCCCAGCACGAATCCCTACACTGCCGGACACCACTGCACTGCCCTTAACCCTCAAACACCAGCCCCAGCACGACCCCCTACACTGCCCGAACACCACTGCACTACCCTAAACCCTGAAACACCAGCCCCAGAAAGACCCCCTACACTGCCCACACACCATTGCACTGCCCTAAACCCTGAAACACCAGCCCCAGCAAGAACCCATACACTGCCCGAACACCACTGCACTGCCCTAAACCCTGAAACACCACCCCCGGCAAGACCCCCTACACTGCCCGAACACCACTGCACTAAACCCTGAAACACCACCCCCAGCAAGACCACCTACACTGGCCGAACACCACTGCACTGCCCTAAACCCTGAAACACCACCCCCTGCATGACCCCCTACACTGCCCAAACAACACTGCACTGCCCTAAACCCTGAAACCCCACCCCCTGCACGACACCCTACACTGCCCGAACACCACTGCACTGCCCTAAACCCTGAAACACCACCCCCAACACTGCCCGAACACCACTGCACTGCCCTAATCCCTGAAACACCAGCCCCAGCAAGACCCCCAACACTGCCCGAACACCACTGCACTGCCCTAAACCCTGAAACACCAGCCCCAGCACGACCCCCTACACTGCCCGAACACCACTGCACTGCCCTAAACCCTGAAACACCACCCCCTGCATGACCCCCTACACTGCCCGAACACCACTGCACTGCCCTAAACCGTGAAACACCAGCCCCAGCACGACCCCCTACACTGCCCGAACACCACTGCACTGCCCTAAACCCTGAAACATCAGTCCCAGCACGACCCCCTACACTGCCCGAACACCACTGCACTGTCCTAAACCCTGAAACACCAACCCGTGCACAACCCCTACACTGCCCGAAAACCACTGCACTGCCCTAAACCCGGAAACAACACCCCCAGCACGACCCCCTACACTGCCCGAACACCACTGCACTGCCCTAAACCCTGAAACACCACCCCCTGCACGACCCCCTACACTGCCCGAACACTACTGCACTGCCCTAAACCCTGAAACACCATCCCAAGCACGACCCCCTACACTGCATGAACACCACTGCACTGCGCTAAACCCTGAAACACTACCCCCAGCAAGACCCCCTACACTTCCCGAACACCACTACACTGCCCTAAACCCTGAAACATCACCCCCAGCAAGACCCCCAACACTGCCCGAACACCACTGCACTAAACCAAGAAACACCACCCCCAGCAAGACCCCCTACACTGCCCGAACACCACTGCACTGCCCTAAACCCTGAAACACCAGCCCCAGCACGACCCCCTACACTGCCCGAACACCATTGCACTGCCCTAAACCCTGAAACAGCACTCCCTGCACGACCCCTACATTGCCCGAACACCACTACACTGCCCTAAACCCTGAAACACCACCCCCAGCACGACCCCCTACACTGCCCGAACACAACTGCTCTGCCCTAAACCCTGATACACCACCCCCTGCATGACCCCCTACACCCTGATACACTACCCCCAGCAAGACCCCCTACACTGCCCGAACACCACTGCACTGCCCTAAACCCTGAAACACCACCCCCAGCACGACCCCCTACACTGCCCGAACACCACTGCTCTGCCCACAACCCTGAAACTCCAGCCCCAGCACGAGCCCCTACACTGCCCGAACACCACTGCACTGCCCAAAACCCTGAAACACCAGCCCCAGCACGACCCCCTACACTCCCCGAACAGCACTGCACTGCCCTAAACCCTGAAACACCACCCCCAGCGCGACCCCCTACACTGCCCAAACACTACTGCTCTGCCCAAAACCCTGAAACACCAGCCCCAGCACGACCTCCTACACTGCCCGAACACCACTGCACTGCCCTAAACCCTGAAACACCAGCCCCAGCACGACCCCCTACACTGCCAGAACACCACTGCACAACCATAAACCCAGAAACACCACCCCCAGCACGACCCCCTACACTGCCCGAGCACCACTGCCCTAAACCCTGAAACACCAGCCCCAGCCCGACCCCCTACACTGCCCGAACACCACGGCACTGCCCTAAATCCTAAAACAGCAGCCCCAGCATGACCGCCTACACTGCCCGAACACCACTGCACTGCCCTAAACCCTGAAACACCAGCCCCAGCACAACCCCCTACACTGCCCGAACACCACTGCACTGCCCTAAACCGTGAAACACCAGCCCCAGCACGACCCCCTACACTGCCCGAACACCACTGCACTGCCCTAAACCCTGAAACATCAGCCCCAGCACGACCCCTACACTGCCCGAACACCACTGCACTGTCCTAAACCCTGAAACACCAACCCGTAGCACGACCCCTACACTGCCCAAAAACCACTGCACTGCCCTAAACCCGGAAACAACACCCCCAGCACGACCCCTACACTGCCCGAACACCACTGCACTGCCCTAAACCCTGAAACACCACCCCCTGCACGACCCCCTACACTGCCCGAACACTACTGCACTGCCCTAAACCCTGAAACACCATCCCCAGCACGACCCCCTACACTGCATGAACACCACTGCACTGCGCTAAACCCTGAAACACTACCCCCAGCAAGACCCCCTACACTGCCCGAACACCACTACACTGCCCTAAACCCTGAAACATCACCCCCAGCAAGACCCCCTACACTGCCCGAACACCACTGCCCTAAACCCTGAAACACCACCCCCAGCAAGACCCCCTACACTGCCCGAACACCACTGCACTGCCCTAAACCCTGAAACACCAGCCCCAGCACGACCCCCTACACTGCCCGAACACCACTGCACTGCCCTAAACCCTGAAACACCACTCCCTGCACGACCCCTACACTGCCCGAACACCACTGCACTGCCCTAAACCCTGAAACACCACCCCCAGCACGACCCCCTACACTGCCCGAACACCACTGCACTGCCCTAAACCCTGATACACCACCCCCTGCATGACCCCCTACACTGCCCGAACACCACTGCACTGCCCTAAACCCTGATTCACTACCCCCAGCAAGACCCCCTACACTGCCCGAACACCACTGCACTGCCCTAAACCCTGAAACATCACCCCCATCAAGACCCCCTACACTGCCCGAACACCACTGCCCTAAACCCTGAAACACCACCCCCAGCAAGACCCCCTACACTGCCCAAACACCACTGCACTGCCCTAAACCCTGAAACACCACCCCCAGCACGACCCCCTACACTGCCCGAACACCACTGCTCTGCCCACAACCCTGAAACTCCAGCCCCAGCACGAGCCCCTACACTGCCCGAACACCACTGCACTGCCCAAAACCCTGAAACACCAGCCCCAGCACGACCCCCTACACTGCCCGAACAGCACTGCACTGCCCAAAACCCTGAAACACCACCCCCAGCGCGAACCCCTACACTGAGCGAACACCACTGCACTGCCCTAAACCCTGAAACACCAGCCCCAGCACAACCCCGTACACTGCCCGAACACCACTGCACTGCCCTAAACCCTGAAACACCAGCCCCAGCACGACCGCCTACACTGCCCGAAAACCACTGCACTAAACCCTGAAACACCAGCCCCAGCACGAATCCCTACACTGCCGGACACCACTCCACTGCCCTAAACCCTCAAACACCAGCCCCAGCACGACCCCCTACACTGCCCGAACACCACTGCACTACCCTAAACCCTGAAACACCAGCCCCAGCAAGACCCCCTACACTGCTCGAACACCACTGCACTGCCCTAAACCCTGAAACACCAGCCCCAGCAAGACCCCCTACACTGCCCGAACACCACTGCACTAAACCCTGAAACACCACCCCCAGCAAGACCCCCTACACTGCCCGAACACCACTGCACTAAACCCTGAAACACCACCCCCAGCAAGACCACCTACACTGGCCAAACACCACTGCACTGCCCTAAACCCTGAAACACCACCCCCTGCATGACCCCCTACACTGCCCAAACAACACTGCACTGCCCTAAACCCTGAAACCCCACCCCCTGCACGACCCCCTACACTGCCCGAACACCACTGCACTGCCCTAAACCCTGAAACACCACCCCCAGCACGACACCCTACACTGCCCGAACACCACTGCACTGCCCTAAACCCTGAAACACCACCCCAGCAAGACCCCCAACACTGCCCGAACACCACTGCACTGCCCTAAACCCTGAAACACCAGCCCCAGCACGACCCTCTACACTGCCCGAACACCACTGCACTGCCCTAAACCCTGAAACACCACCCCCTGCACAACCCCCTACACTGCCCGAACACTACTGCACTGCCCTAAACCCTGAAACACTACCCCCAGCAAAACCCCTACACTCCCCGAACACCACTGCACTGCCCTAAACCCTGAAACACCACCCCCAGCACGACCCCCTACACTGTCCGAACACCAATGCTCTGCCCAAAACTCTGAAACACCACCCCCAGCACGACCCCCTACACTGTCCGAACACCAATGCTCTGCCCAAAACTCTGAAACACCAGCCCCAGCACGACCCCCTACACTGCCCGAACACCACTGCACTGCCCAAAACCCTGAAACACCAGCCCCAGCACGACCCCCTACACTGCCCGAACACCACTGCACTGCCCTAAACCCTGAAACACCACCCCCTGCACGACCCCTACACTGCCCGAACACCACTGCACTGCCCTAAACCCTGAAACACCAGCCCCAGCACGACCCTGTACACTGCCCGAACACCACTGCACTGCCCTAAACCCTGAAACACCAGCCCCAGCACGACCGCCTACACTGCCCGAACACCACTGCACTGCCCTAAACCCTGAAACACCAGCCCCAGCACGACCCCCTACACTGCCCGAACACCACTGCACTACCCTAAACTCTGAAACACCAGCCCCAGCAAGACCCCCTACACTGCCCAAACACCACTGCACTGCCCTAAACCCTGAAACACCAGCCCCAGCAAGACCCCCTACACTGCCCGAACACCACTGCACTGCCCTAAACCCTGAAACACCAGCCCCAGCAAGACCCCGTACACTGCCCGAACACCACTGCTCTAAACCCTGAAACACCACCCCCAGCAAGACCACCTACACTGGCCGAACACCACTGCACTGCCCTGAACCCTGAAACACCACCCCTGCACAACCCCCTACACTGCCGGAACACCACTGCACTGCCCTAAACCACCACCCCCCAGCATGACACCCTACACTGCCCGAACACCACTGCACTGCTCTAAACCCTGAAACACCACCCCCAGCATGACCCCCTACACTGCCCGAACACCACTGCACTGCCCTAAACCCTGAAACACCACCCCAGCACGACCCCCTACACTGCCCGAACACCACTGCACTGCCCCCAGCAAGACCCCCTACACTGCCCGAACACCACTGCACAGCCCTAAACCCTAAAACATTACCCCCAGCAAGACCCCCTACACTGCCTGATCACCACTGCCCTAAACCCTGAAACACCACCCCCAGCAAGACCCCCTACACTGCCCGAACACCACTGCACTGCCCTAAACCCTGAAGCACCACCTCTAGCACAACCCCCTACACTGCCTGAACACCATTGCTCTGCCCTAAACCCTGAAACACGAGCCCCAGCACGACCCCCTACACTGCCCGAACACCACTGCACTGCCCTAAACCCTGAAACACCACCCCCAGCACGACCCCCTACACTGCCCGAACACCACTGCACTGCCCTAAACCCTGAAACACCAGCCCCAGCAAGACCCCCTACACTGCCCAAACACCACTGCACTGCCCTAAACCCTGAAACACCAGCCCCAGCACGACCCCCTACACTGCCCGTACACCACTGCACTCCCCTAAACCCTGAAACACCAGCCCCAGCACGACCACCTACACTGCCCGAACACCACTGCACTGCCCTAAATCCTGAAACACCAGCCCCAGCACGACCCCCTACACTGCCCGAACACCACTGCACTGCCCTAAACCCTGAAACACCAGCCCCAGCATGACCCCCTACACTGCCCGAACACCACTGCACTGCCCTAAACCCTGAAACACCAGCCCCAGCACGACCCCCTACACTGCCCGAACACCACTGCACTGCCCTAAACCCTGAAACAACACCCCCTGCACCACTCCCTACACTCCCCGAACACCACTGCACTGCCCTAAACACTGAAACACCACCCCCTGCACCACCCCCTACACTGCCCGAACACCACTGCACTGCCCTAAACCCTGAAACACCACCCCAGCATGACCCCCTACAATGCCCGAACACCACTGCACTGCCCTAAACCCTGAAACACCACAACCCTGCACAACCCCCTACACTGCCCGAACACCACTGCACTGCCCTAAACCCTGAAACACCACCCCCGCACAACCCCCTACACTGCCCAAACACCACTGCACTGCCCATAACCCTGAAACACCACCCCCAGCACGACCCCCTTTACTGCTCGAACACCACTGCACTGCCCAAACCCTGAAACACCACCCCCAGCACGACCCCTACACTTCCCGAACACCACTGCCCTAAACCCTGAAACACCACCCCCTGCACAACCCCCTACACTGCTCGAACACCACTGCACTGCACTAAACCCTGAAACACCACCCCCTGCACGACCCCCTACACTGCCCGAACACCACTGCACTGCCCTAAACCCTAAAACACCACCCCCAGCACGACCCCCTACACTGCCCGAACACCACTGCACTGCCCTAATCCCTAAAACACTACTCCCAGCACGACCCCCTACACTACCCAAACACCACTGCACTACCCTAAACCCTAAAATACTCCCCCCAGCACGACCCCCTACACTACCCGAACACGACTGCACTGCCCTAAACCCTCAAACACTCCCCCAGCACTACCCCCTACACTACCCGAACACCACTGCACTGCCCTAAACCCTAAAACACTCCCCCAGCACGACTCCCTACACTACCCGAACACCACTGCACTGCCCTAAACCCTAAAACACTCCCCCAGCACGACCCCCTACACTACTCAAACACCACTGCACTGCCCTAATCCCTAAAACACTACCCTCCGCATGACCCCCTACACTACCCAAACACCAATGCACTACCCTAAACCCTAAAACACTACCCCCCGCACGACCCCCTACACTACCCAAAGACCACTGCACTACCCTAAACCCTAAAACAATACCCCCGCACGACTCCCTACACTACCCAAAGACCACTGCTCTACCCTAAACCCTAAAACACAACCTCCTACACTACACAAACACCACTGCACTACCCTAAACCCTAAAACACTACCCCCAGCACAACCCCCTACACTACACAAACACCACTGCACTACCCTAAACCCTAAAACACTACCCCCTACACTACACAAACACCACTGCACTACCCTAAACCCTAAAAAACTGCCCCCAGCACGAACCCCTATACTACCCAAACACCACTGCACTACCCTAAACCCTAAAACACTACCCCCAGCAGTACCCCCTATACTACCCAAACACCACTGCACTACCCGTAGCCCTAAAACACTACCCCCAGCAGTACCACCTACACTACCCAAACTCCATTGCACTACCCTAAACCCTAAAACACTACCCCCAGCAGTACCCCCTACACTACCCAAACACCACTGTACTACCCTAAACCCTAAACCACTACCCCCAGCACAACCCCCTACACTACCCAAACACCACTGCACTACCCTAAACCCTAAAACACTACCCGCAGCACGACCCCCAACACTACCCAAACACCACTGCACTACCCTAAACCCTAAAACACTCCCCCCAGCACGACTCCCTACACTACCCAAACACCACTGCACTACCCTAAACCCTAAATCTACCCCCAGCATGACCCCCTACACTACACAAACACCACTGCACTACCCTAAACCCTAAAACACTACCCCCAGCACGACCCCCTTCACTACCTAAACACAACTGCACAATTTGTTACAGGCGTTGCAACGCAGGCCCGTGGTGCTTACTGGAAGTACCTGGTGGGCTAGTTGGGCCCCAGGGACCCTCAGGATTCAAGGTGACCTAATCCCCCAACTTAAAACGCGCCACGGGGCACGTTTGCACAGTGGTGAAGGCAGGGGGCGGGCCTCAGGTGACATATGCGCAAACACGCCCTGTGGTGCGTTTTAAGTTGGGGAATTAATTCCCCTTGAATCCTGAGGGACCCTGGGAGCCAACTAGCCCACCAGGTACCTTCAGTAAGCACAACAGAGTTGCGTTGCAGAGAGGTGAAAAAAGGTGCGTGGCCTCGGAACGCCTCTCTGCAACTCAGCTCTGTGGTCCTAACTGTAGGTACCTGGGGGGCTAGTTGGGCACCAGGGACCCTCAGGATTCAAGGGGACTTAATCCTGCAACTTAAAACGCGCCACAGGGCGCGTTTGCACACATGTCACCTCAGGCCCCCCCTGCCTTCACCACTGTGCAAACGCGCCCTGTAGCGCGTTTTAAGAGGTAGTTTTAATCCCCTGCCCTATTATGTACTAGGGACTTACAGAGGAGGTCATGCTAATCACAGGGGTACCCCAACGCATAGTGTTCCCTAGTGTATGTAGGTGTTTTCACTGTATTCTAAGTGTCTTTTAGCATAGCACTGGCTCTGGTTAGTCAGAGTCAGTTACCACCAGTACCCGTCTGAAAAAGTTGTGGGCACAGGATGATTTTGCAACAAGGCCTCTTTCTGCTCCTCTGTTGGTTCTTTCTGCACATCTTTTGCTTCTTCCTGCACTTTTCTTCATCTTTGTGGACTTCTGTTGCTTCTTTCTGCATTTCTTTTGCTTCTTTCTGTGCGTTTTTTCTTCTTTCTTCACATGTCCTACCTCTGTAGGCATAGTTAGAAACTAGCATTTAAAAAACCTTTGAAATTCACTTAAAAAATCATAGGTTTCAGGCACGTTATAGTTAGAAATTAGCATTTAAAAAACCTTTGAAATTCACTGAAAAAACCATACGTTTCAGACACGTTATAGTTAGAAATTAGCATTTAAAAAACCTTTGAAATTCACTGAAAAAACCATAGGTTTTAGGGACAGTTATAGTTAGTTGGACATTTCACTCGTACAAAACCATAGAAATTCCCCCGTTATAGTTAGTTCAGCTAACTATAATTCTCGCCCCCGCAATGCACTGCTGATGACGTCACATATTACATCACTCATGACATGGTCAGTGACATCACTGATGACATCACTGATGACATCTCAAATGACATCACTGATGACATCATCCATGTGATAATTTCATGCATTTTCTCACACCCTAATATAACTTTTGATACACCCACTCTAAATTACAGACTGCCATTCTCAAAACCATACACACTCCAATACCAATAACTACATACCCACTCACTGATTCTTAGGTCTACACACACACACACATCTACTCACTCACCCGTACAGTCACTCATACTTACAGTCACTCAGTACAGGACTATCATATGCACTCATACACCTATATAAACACTCACACACCGCCTCTCATTCATAGAGGTACTCATACATCTAGTCAGTCATGCAAATAATTAATCACACACCCATTTACTCACCTATACAGTTATACACACACCAGCTCACTTACTCATACAAATACTAGCACATTCTTACGCTCTTATACAATAACTGATACAAGCACACACGCATCCATACAGCCACTCTCAAAATCACACACTCTCACTTATAGCCATTTAAATACTCTAACACACATATATACTGCCTTTTACATATGTAGTTACTCGCACATGTACCACTGAGATATACATTCACTCACTAACACACCCATACACACACTCACCCACCCAAGCAGTCCATCACAGATGCACTCTTGAAATCATGCACCCAGTGAATCACCCACTCACACATCTATGTACAGAGTCACACACACCCCACCCACACAAACACTCAGGAAGCCATACAGATACTCAGAGAACCAATCAATAACCCATATAGACACTCATGTAGCTATTCGCAAATCCATGCATCCACTTACACACCAACAAACAGACGGATACAGACATTCACACAGTTTAGTCACTAACCCATGCATTCAGTAAGATACGTTTAATCACTCACTTGTAGAGTCAGTCACGCACCTACTAAATCATCCATTCAGACACTTATACACCCACTCATTCTTCAATACGCCTTTCCCTATATATATTAAACATATTTAAACTTTACAGAAACACACAGTCACTGGATGATGTCATCAGTGATGTCATCAGTGATGTCATTTGAGATGTCATCAGTGATGTCACTGACCATGTCATGAGTGATGTAATATGTGACGTCATCAGCAGTGCATTGCGGGGCGTGAGTTATAGTTAGCTGAACTAACTATAACGGGGGAATTTCTATGGTTTTGTACGAGTGAAATGTCCAACTCACTATAACTGTCCCTAAAACCTATGGTTTTTTCAGTGAATTTCAAAGGTTTTTAAATGCTAATTTCTAACTATAACGTGTCTGAAACCTATGGTTTTTTCAGTGAATATATATATATATATATATATATATATATATATATATATATTCACTGAAAAAAACCATAGGTTTCAGGGACGTTATAGTTAGAAATTAGCATTTAAAAACCTTTGAAATTCACTGAAAAAACCATAGGTTTCAGGGACGTTATAGTTAGAAATTAGCATTTAAAAAACCTTAGAAATTCACTGAAAAAACCACAGGTTTCAGGGACGTTATAGTTAGTTGGACATTTCACTCGTACAAAACCAGAGAAATTCCCCCGTTATAGTTAGTTCAGCTTACTATAACTCGCGCCCCCGCAATGCACTGCTGATGACGTCACATATTACATCATTCATGACATGGTCAGTGACATCACTGATGACATCACTGATGACATCTCAAATGACATCACTGATGACATCACTGATGACATCTCAAATGACATCACTGATGACATCACTGATGACATCATCCACGTGAAAATCTGATGCACCTCCTCACACTCTAATATAACCTTTGATACACCCACTGTAAAATACAGACTACCATTTTCGAAACCATCGACACACCAATACCAGTTACTACATGCGCACTCACTGATTCCTAGGTCTACACACACATCCACTCATTCACCCATACAATCACTCATACATGCAGTCACTCATCAATACAACACTAGCATATGCACTCATACACCTATACAGACACTCACACACCGCCACTCATCCATGGAGTTACTCACACACCTAGTCAGTCATGCAAAGAATCAATCACACTCCCATTTACTCATCTATACAGATAGTAACGCATACTTACTCTCTTATATAATCACTGATACAAGTACACACTCATCCATACAGCCACTCTCACAATCACTGACTCTCACGTATAGTCATTTATACTCCAACTCTCACATACACTGCCTTTTCCCTATGTAGTTACTTGGACATGTACCACTGAGACATCCATTCACTCACCAACACACCCATACACACACTCACCCATCCATACAGCTGTTTCCACATGCACTCTTGAACCCATACACCCAGTGAATCAACCACTCACACATCTATGCACAGAGTCACACACCTCCCACACACACACTCAGTCTCCCATACAAATTCTCAAGCAACCAATCAATAACCGATATAGACACTCATGTAGCTACTCACCAACCCATGCATTCAGTAAGACACATTTAATCACTCACTTATTCAGTCAGTCACACACCTACTAATTCATCCATCCAGACACTTATACACCCACTCATTCTTGGCATATATATAAAACATATTTAAACTTTACAGAAACACACAGTCACTGGATGATGTCATCAGTGATGTCATTTGAGATGTCATCAGTGATGTCATCAGTGATGTCACTGACCATGTCATGAATGATGTAATATGTGACGTCATCAGCAGTGCATTGCGGGGCGCGAGTTATAGTTAGCTGAACTAACTATAACGGGGGAATTTCTCTGGTTTTGTACGAGTGAAATGTCCAACTAACTATAACGTCCCTGAAACCTGTGTTTTTTCAGTGAATATATATATATATACATACATATATATATATATATATTCCACGGGAAAGCGATTTTCATGCAAAGAAATCACACGAGCCCACTCGGTCTGCTGTTGCAGTTTATTTTCGGTACAGCAGGTATATATATATATATATATTCACTGAAAAAACCATAGGTTTCAGATAAGTTATAGTTAGAAATTAGCATTTAAAAAACCTTTGAAATTCATTGAAAAAACCATAGGTTTTAGGGACAGTTATAGTTAGTTGGACATTGCACTCGTACAAAACCCGTGAAATTCCCCCGTTAT
Source organism: Calotriton arnoldi (assembly GCA_963921515.1). NCBI lineage: Eukaryota > Metazoa > Chordata > Amphibia > Caudata > Salamandridae > Calotriton > Calotriton arnoldi. The sequence goes on along the minus strand of CAWUFW010007673.1, from coordinate 956,903 downwards.
AGTTAGTTCAGCTAACTATAACTCGCGCCCGCAATGCACTGCTGATGACGTCACATATTACATCACTCATGACATGGTCAGTAACATCACTGATGACATCACTGATGACATCTCAAATGACATCACTGATGACATCATCCAGTGACTGTGTGTTTCTGTAAAGTTTAAATATTTTTAATATTTATAGGGAAAGGCGTATTGAAGAATGAGAGGGTGTATAAGTGTGTGTATGGATGATTTAGTAGGTGCGTGACTAATTCTATAAGTGAGTGATTAAACGTATCTTACTGAATGCATGGGTTAGTGACTAAACTGGGTTAATGTCTGTATCTGTCTGTTGCTGTGTAAGTGGCTGCATGGGTTTGTGAATAGCTACATGAGTGTCTATAAGAGTTATTGATTTGTTGTCTGAGTATCTGTATGGGTGCCTGAGTGTTTGTGTGGATGGGGTGTGTGCGACTGTGCATAGATGTGTGAGTGGGTGATTCACTGGGTGGATGGTTTCAAGAGTGCATCTGTGATAGACTGTATGGGTGGGTAAGTGTGTGTAAGAGTGTGTTAGTGAGTGAATGTATGTCCCAGTGGTACATGTGTGAGTAACTACATATGTGAAAGGCAGTATATATGTGTATTGGAGTATATAAATAGCTATAAGCGAGAGTGAGTGATTGTGATAGTGGCTGTATGGATGAGTGTGTGCTTGTATCAGTGATTGTATAAGAGCGTAACAATGTGCTAGTATTTGTATGATTAAGTGAGCTGGTGTGTGTATAACTGTATAGGTGAGTAAATGGCAGTGTGTTTAATTATTTGCATGACTGACTAGGTGTGTGAGTACCTCTATGGATGAGTGGCGGTGTTTGAGTGTCTATATAGGAGTAAGAGTGCATATGATTGTCTTGTACTGAGTGACCATAAGTATGAGTGACTGTACGGGTGAGTGAGTGGATGTGTGTGTGTAGACCTAAGAATCAGTGAGTGGGTATGTAGTTATTGGTGTTGGAGTGTCTATGGTTTTGCGAATGGCAGTCTGTAATTTAGATTGGGTGTATCAAAGGTTATATTAGGGTGTGAGGAGGTGCATCAGATTATCACGTGGATGATGTCATCAGTGATGTCATTTGAGATGTCATCAGTGATGTCATCAGTGATGTCACTGACCATGTCATGAGTGATGTAATATGTGACGTCATCAGCAGTGCATTGCGGGGCGCGAGTTATAGTTAGCTGAACTAACTATAACGGGGGAATTTCACGGGTTTTGTACGAGTGCAATGTCCAACTAACTATAACTGTCCCTAAAACCTATGGTTTTTTCAGTGAATTTCAAAGGTTTTTTAAATGCTAATTTCTAACTATAACTTATCTGAAACCTATGGTTTTTTCAGTGAATTTCAAAGGTTTTTTAAATGCAAATTCCTAACTATAACATGTCTGAAACCTACGGTTTTTTCAGTGAATTTCAAAGGTTTTGTAAATGACAATTTTTAAATGTATTAATTGTTATATTAATTTTTTTCATACTGATTTATTACATTTTTAGAATTTTTTTTTTACATATTTTATTTTTTAAATTACATTGTAATTACATTATACATTACATTACAAAAAATACTTTCTCAGAATGAATTACTTTAGTTTAAATACTTTGCACATAGGCAATAGACTTTTAAGTACAGTAGTTACAGTTGTTGCAATGGGCACCACATTTTCAAACACAATGCAACATTCAGCTCAATGTGAATTTCTAGTTAAATGCAATTAGTTACTTTATGGATTACTTTTCTAACCACAGGACTGGATCCTAGATTCAGTCCTGGTACATCTCCTGTAAACAGTTGAGTAAAAGCGTTTTGGTTACAGTCGTGATTTTTAAGGAATATTATTGTATTTTAAAAGTTGACACTTAGAAACTTTTTCTCATAGAATCACCAATGTTATCCTATGGAAGGAAATTCACTTAGCAGGTAAAAACTGTTATCGTTACTTTTTCTTACTCAGTGTTGGATCCTGGATCCAGCACTGGTGCATCTCCTGTAAACAGTTGAAAGAATGCGTTTAAGTCATACAGGCGATTTTTAAGGAATATTTGTAGTTTGTGAAAATCGACACTTTGAAACTTTTCTGCTGAAAACCAGACAATGGATTCCTATGGAAGAAAATATAAGTTACTGGTAAGTACGGTTAAAATTACTTTTCAGGACCAGTACTGGGCTGAAAGATGCAGCACTGAGGTCTCTCCTGATAACAGGTGAGTAAATCGAAATTCGTATTTCGGCTGATTTTAGAGGAATATTTGTATGTTTCAAAAATCAACACTTAGAAACTTTTTCAGCAAAAAGCAGGCAATGATATCCTATGGAAGGAAATTCAAGTTACTGGTAAGTACGGTTAAAATTACTTTTGAGGATCAGTACTGGGCTGAAAGATGCAGCACTGAGGTCTCTCCTGATAACAGGTGAGTAAATCGGAATTCGTATTTCGGCTGATTTTAGAGGAATATTTTAAAGTTCCAAAACTCCACACTTAGAAGAATTTCCAAGTGAAACCAGTCAATGTTAGCCTATGGAAGGAAATTCAAGTTACTGGTAAGTACGGTTAAAATTACTTTTCAGGACCAGTACTGGGCTGAAAGATACAGCACTGAGGTCTCTCCTTATAACAGGTGAGTAAATCGGAATTCGTATTTCGGCTGATTTTAGAGGAATATTTGTATGTTTCAAAAATCAACACTTAGAAACTTTTTCAGCAAAAAGCAGGCAATTATATCCTATGGAAGGAAATTCAAGTTACTGGTAAGTACGGTTAAAATTACTTTTGAGGATCAGTACTGGGCTGAAAGATGCAGCACTGAGGTCTCTCCTGATAACAGGTGAGTAAATCGGAATTCGTATTTCGGCTGATTTTAGAGGAATATTTTAAAGTTCCAAAACTCCACACTGAGAAGAATTTCCAAGTGAAAACAATCAATGTTAGCCTATGGAAGGAAATTCAAGTTACTGGTAAGTACGGTTAAAATTACTTTTCAGGACCGGTACTGGGCTGAAAGATACAGCACTGAGGTCTCTCCTGATAACAGGTGAGTAAATCGGAATTCGTATTTCGGCTGATTTTAGAGGAATATTTTAAAGTTCCAAAACTCCACACTTAGAAGAATTTCCAAGTGAAACCAGTCAATGTTAGCCTATGGAAGGAAATTCAAGTTACTGGTAAGTACGGTTAAAATTACTTTTCAGGATTAGTACTGGGCTGAAAGATGCAGCACTGAGGTCTCTCCTGATAACAGGTGAGTAAATCAGAATTCGTATTTCGGCTGATTTTAGAGGAATATTTGCACAATGGTGAAGGGAGGGGCGGGGCCTGAGGTGACATCTGTGCAAACGCGCCCCGTGGCGCGTTTTAAGTTGGGGGATTAAGTCCCCTTGAATCATGAGGGTCCCTACGGGCCAACTAGCCCACCAGGAACCTCCAGTATGCGCCAGGGGCTGCGTTGCAGAGACATGTACAGAGGCCACACCCCTTTTACACCTCTCTGCAACGCAGCTCTGTGGCGCTTTCTGGACGTACCTGTTGGGCTAGTTGGCCCCCAGGGACCCTCAGGATTGAAGGGGATTTAATTCCCCATCTTAAAACGCGCCACGGGCCTGTTTGCACACATGTCACCTGAAGCCCAGCCCCCTCCCTTCACCACTGTGCAAATGCGCCCCGTGGCGCGTTTTAAGTCGGGGATTAACTCCCCTTGAATCCTGAGGGTCCCTGGGGTGCAACTAGCCCACCATATACCTCCAAAAGCGCCACAGAGCTGCGTTGCAGAGAGGTGTAAAGGGGCGTGGCCTCTGTACACCTCTCTGCAAGGCAGCCCCCTGGCGCATACTGGAGGTTCCTGGTGGGCTAGTTGGCCCCAGGGATCCCCAGTATTCAAGGGGAATTCGTTCCCCTCTGCAAACGCGCCAGGGGCGCGTTTGCAGAGTGGTGAAGGAAGGGGCGGGGCCTGCGGGCCCGATCGTGTTTTTTTTTTCCCTGAAGGGGGGCTGTGTGGCCCCCTTCCTTTTTCCTATTTTTAGGCCCTGGGGACCCCATCCCCCAGGGCCTTACCACTCTTTATTAATTAAAATTAAAAAAAAAAAAACGGGAAGAGGGCCGCGTGGCCCCCTTCCCTATTGCCTGTATTGGCCCCGGGGACCCCATCCCCGGGGCATGGCCTCTTTTTTTATTTGGAGGGGGCTGCGTGGCCCCCTCCTCAGGCCATTTAAGGCCCCGGGGACCCCATCCCCGGGGCCGGCCTTGCACTTTTTTTTTTTAAACTTTTTTTTTACCTTTGGGGAGGGGGCTGCGTGGCCCCCTCCGTGGCCACTATGGCCCCGGGGACCCCATCCCCCGGGGCCTGGCCTCTCGTTGGGGACTGTGGGGGGTCCCCAAACCCCCCACAGTCCCGCCGGCTCCCCGTGTCCTACGGGAGCCGGCATTGCTTTACACATGAGGAGCAGCTAACATGCTGCTCCCCATGTGGAAAGCAATCAGCTTTGGATATTGGAAGAGAGGCAGGTTTCCTGCTCTCTCTTCCAATATCCAAAGCAGTTTGCAATTACAGGAGCGAGGCTCCCGTCCTGTCATTGCAAACAGCAGTGTCCCGGGGGTAGGCACCCGGGACACTGCAGGAGCCGGCCCTGGGGGTGGCGGTCCCCAGGGCCACCACAGGCTGCAGGAGGGGGGCCGCGCGGCCCCCCTCCTTACATTTTGAAAGCCCCGGGGAGGTGGTGGTCCCCGGGGCTTGGAGGTCCAAAACGGACCCCCATTGTAATTTTCTTAGTGCCCCGGGGAGGTGGTGGTCCCCGGGGCGTGTGGGGGCTGGAGCCCCCCACACAGGTTTTCAAAAATAAAAAAAGAAGCCCCGGGGAGGTGGCGGTCCCCGGGGCTGCGGGAGGGCTCAGAGCCCTCCTGCACCATTATACATAAAGCCCCGGGGGCTGGTGGTCCCCGGGGCTTGGGGGCCCTTAGAGGCCCCCACACATAAAATTAACCCCCCCAGCATGCCCCCGGGACTTGGCCCACCCGGGGGCCAGTGCTATCGAAGCGCGGGAGACCGCGCTTCAATTTTTTTTTCTGGCAGGATTCGCGCACCCTGAGCGCATCCTGCCGATTTTAAAAAAAAAAAAAAAAATTTTGCCCAGGGGGTCCTTGTGGGACCCCTGAGCAGACCTAGGGGGTCAGGGTGTTTCTACCCTGCCCCCTTTGTGCGCTTTGCACACTTGTTTCTGTCCCTCGGTTCTACCGAGGGACAAAATGGCTGCCAACACTTCCTGATTTGAAGTGTTGACAGCCAATTAGCATGCAGCTCGTGATCGGGAGGGTGCGCGAATCCGACGCGGCCATAGATATATCTATCTTTTTACTTTTGATTTTCTCAGCAACTACTGAACGGATTTACACCATTTAACAAAAAGGGTTCTTTCTGAACCAAGAACTACCTCTTTGCCAAATTTGGTGTAATTCCGTTCAGCAGTTCGGGCTGTAGCCGTGTCTAAAGTTTCCTATGGAAAATTGCATGGGGAAAACACGTTTTGGGACCCCCCTTTTTCTCGGCCCCCGCTTGACGAATCCCCCGAGACTTTCAGGGTAGGAGCGGACCGGAGCGCCCCACAAAGTTTGAAAATTTTGCGAAGATACGTCAACCGGCAAGAGAGTTATTTCAAATAGAATGTCGCGGATTTCCTATGGATAATAGGTTGTAGCTATAACTATCTACTGGCGACCGCCAGTAGATAATATATATATATATATATATGCATACCAAACACACATAGTACTTATCTGCTCAGAAGCAGCAAACTAAAGAGGAAGAAGATGGTGGATGGCTGGATTATATGACACCTTGAAGTTCGATTTCTATTGTTTGGTGTTTTTGGTTCTGGTCTAAGATTCTTTGAAGTGTTTTCTGCTCAGAAGTGGTAAATAAAAGTATAATGCATAATGCTATGCTCCTGTCTTGCCAAAACATTTATTTTTATCTACAGTGGATGCCCTTATACTGAGTACTTTTATCTCTGTAGTCATTTAATTACAACTATTGTGCAACAATAACTGATTGAAATGTGAAGTTGGAAATTATTTCTACAAAAATTGCAAGTTATGGTCCTTATAAAAGAGGACCTTCTCTGGTCACCTGACAACTAACCTTAGAACACTGGTCAGCCTACTCCCTTCCACCTTCTACCCCATACCCCCAGGAAAAAATAGTTAAATATCTCCCTGGGCCTAATGATAGTGGACATGGTAAAGGGTCTAAGCAGACGTGGCCTTAGTTTTGTCAAGACTGGGGTGTGCGTGTATGTGTGTGGTGCTTGTATCGCAGGAGCATATCTGAAAAGTAACAGAGAGCTTGAGAGGCTGAAAGACAAAGATACAGTCCACAAGTGATGGGGTCATGTAATAAAGCCTCTCCTGCTGTCTCTAGTTGATCACTTGCAGACACTGGAGAATGCACCGTTATATTTCTCTATCTGAAATATAGAAACTACGTGACCCATCATTCAAGTTTCATGGCTAGCTGCTTGTGGCTGAATATTTTAAATCTAAGGCTCTGTACATATGCACAGGGCCATCCACACACGTTGACCAACTTTTCTGATTGAGAAAATGACCCATTCCAGATCCAGTCAAGAAATTTGAGGGAATATTTATTAAACTTTCATGAAGAGCAATGCAGCAAGCCCCCTTGCTGCGCTGCATTAAAGGGAAAGGGCAGAAATGTCTCATATTTAACATTATACGGCACATTTGTGTCCTTTTGGTCAACGCCAAACCGAATTATTTGGACTTGTCATTATTGAATCTGGTCTAGTAACATCCTAAAATTAGCCTGCTCAGCTATAGGAGTTGTTTCCTGCTCCCTTATGTGTAGTGCCTACACACCTAGGGGTATATGTTCGTGCTCTAAAAATCCCTATAACATAACATAACTTTCTTTGCGCTGGCGCACAATGTGCTTCATAGCTCCAATGCAGGCACCCTTGCGCCTTGGTGCAAGGGTACCTGCGTTGAAGGGAGGATTGTTTTTGTGCAGGAAGGGACACCTTCATGCACAAAAAAAATTCTCAGAGGCATTGTCATCTTTCTATGTATGCTGCAGAATGCAGCACACACACAAAGAGGAAAAAATGAGGAGAAATATAGATATTTTCCCTCGTTGCACCTCACCTGAGGAGGCAAAGCATTTTGACGCTTTCCCTGGTCTTCCATTAATGGTAAATCTAGGAATGAGATAAAATCCATGGATGGATGTGTGGGGATACCCATGTTTAACCCATGGAATGCCTCCCTGGGGCAGAGTAATGCAAAGCAGCGATTTGTGCTGCATTGCGTTACTGTAGATTCATCATGCCATGCAGGCCTCATAAGGTGGCCTTGCGTGGCTTGATAAATCTGATTTAGTTGTTGTGTCGCCCTTGCACCCCCTTCCATGGCGCAAGGGCGACGCAACTCAATGATAAATATGCCCCTTGGGTTTTTATAACAAGGCCATTATTATATGAGGCCCTTGAAGGAATGCCGTTGGGTGGTTGTGCTTTCGCTGTTCAGGTCCCAATCCTGTGGAACAAAATCCCTTTCCACAGTTAGATGAATTGATAAACACTTTGAACTCTTAACTGCCTTCAGTGGCCAAACCCTTTCATTGTAAGCACATGGCTTGGAGTAGGTTTTTTGTTTCTTTCATTGTTCAACTCCAGTGCCAATGGTAATCACAGCTTTACTTCCAAGCCTTGGTGATTTACGCCTCATGATAACTCAACCCAACACACTGATAAGTAATGTTAGGGCGTCCTGTGTGTCAGTGGATGTGAATGTCAACCCCAGAATGCAGGAGGGTTGCTAGGCATTGCTTCATGGTAGATGGTTGTGCTAAGCCTTTAGGGTGCAGTAGCAGACGCAGTGGGAGGCCAGAGTGGGACCCCAAGACCAGGTGAGCATGCTGCGCCCCCAGAAGCGCCACGAGCTGCTGCTGCGCCTCCAGCGCCCATTAAAAGCTTTGTCTCTGCTCTGCGGATTAGCCCTCCATCCATCTTGAAGCTCGTGAATCACTTTAAACCATCAATAAGGGCCGGATCCCAGCGGGGCCGTAATCCTTCAGCAAACCAAAATGTTAGTAAATTTCGGAGCAGAGGGAATATCCGCCCGCCTCTCACTGGATGAGAGATGGCCCTCCCAGCCGCCCTCCCTCTAATGCAGCTTTCGCCGTATTGTTTACCGATGCATCTTTCCCTCTGAGCACTTTTAATGTGATAAATTTCATGGGCTTTATGCATTTTCATTTTTGAAGAGAGGTCTTGCTTTGATTATGAGTCAGCTAAAAGCTCCCGCAGTCGCCATGTTTACTGGTCCGTGTGTCTATGTGCGCGTGCCCGAGACTCTGGGCCTCTTTTTAGGTGTATCTTTCTGCTTCAGCAAGTCTTTGTACATATCTTTCATTCGGTGACGTGTGCCTGTCTCTGTGTTTGCGTTTGCATGGGTCTCTCTCTCTGTTTCTTTATATTACTTTCTGTCATTTAACGTACGTGCATTCAAAGCGCACCACTGGCACGCCTTTGGAGTGTCCTTCCATAATTTTATCATGATTTAATGATAAAATGGGCAATCTCTAGCTGTCATCCTGCAATATATTCCTCCCCCGGACCAGTCTTCCGATGTCAGAATATCCTCATTTCAGGTGTGATAAATTGGGAGTCACTGTCGGGCAGTACTTAATTTGTGCCAGTGGTGGGCACTGCCACTTACTTTGTGGGCACCAGGACCTTTTTTTCAACTCTTGACACACCCCATCTGGTCGAACTTTCTAACTGAACTTCAAAGATGATTTCGTAAACCATTTTCTCTTTCATAAACCGTGAATGTATACCTGAGGTTTAGAATCTCTAAGTCTTTATGATTGTGTTCCCTGCTTTTATGAAAAATGATTTTAAGAAACTCTGTGCAGAACATTATTGTTCTATATTAATGTGATTTTGCTCTTGTTGTAATCTTCTTCTGCATATTCGATTTTGCAATAGTTTAAAGTGTTCAGATGTTGACATGATGCAATAAAGCTATATAAAACCAAAAACGAAACATGTCAGGAATGCCGACTGCGTTTGAAATAAAATGGATGCAATCTTCATTGTGGAGTGCGGCTGGTTCTCTGTAAAAGGAGGGTATGTTAATATGTTACGGCTTGGTTCTGCCGCAGCGACGCACCGCCAGTAAGAGCGCCACAGTTTGCCCGAAAGAGAACCGTCTTGGGTGAACGTGAAAACGACAAGGGTAAACAGGCGCCGCCAAAGATTAACTTTGGTATGGATCACGGAAGCCTCGAAAATCGGCTGTTCCTGAGATGCAATGAACTTTAAATTGCAGGAAAATGAAGTAAAATTACTGACATCACCCACCGGGGGGGAAAAAATTAGGGGAACATTGAACTGCAAGGACCACAATGCATTATACTCACTATGGACGCCCACTAGGGGGCGAAGACTCTATAAAGGAGTGGATAAACTTGTTGGTTTCACTGTCCTCAAAACGATGTCAGCGGCGCACCTTTGAGAAAGTTCAAGTCGAACGAAACATGTCAGGAATGCCGACTGCGTTTGAAATAAAATGGATGCAATCTTCATTGTGGAGTGCGGCTGGTTCTCTGTAAAAGGAGGGTATGTTAATATGTTACGGCTTGGTTCTGCCGCAGCGACGCACCGCCAGTAAGAGCGCCACAGTTTGCCCGAAAGAGAACCGTCTTGGGTGAACGTGAAAACGACAAGGGTAAACAGGCGCCGACAAAGATTAACTTTGGTATGGATCACGGAAGCCTCGAAAATGGGCTGTTCCTGAGATGCAATGAACTTTAAAATAAAGGAAAATGAAGTAAAATTACTGACATCACCCACCGGGGGGAAAAATTAGGGGAACATTGAACTGCAAGGACCACAATGCATTATACTCACTATGGACGCCCACTAGGGGGCGAAGACTCTATAAAGGAGTGGATAAACTTGCTGGTTTCACTGAAAGTTCAAGTCGAACGAAACATGTCAGGAATGCCGACTGCGTTTGAAATAAAATGGATGCAATCTTCATTGTGGAGTGCGGCTGGTTCTCTGTAAAAGGAGGGTATGTTAATATATATATATATATATATATATATATATATATATATATACTAGCTAACGCACTGTAGGGAAATAAAACGACACGAGGCGAAATCAAGACTAGGCAGCCTTGGTAGTCTGCAGACCTGCCTGCGGTCACCTAAGAAATAGGCACTTTGTCGCTCATATTCCTCTTCCTTTTAAAAATATGCCAATCCTAAGTCTTCGACAAGAACATTTGTTCAGCAAAAAGGCACTGGGCAAAATCTATTGTAATCTATGGTGTCTTCAGTCTATGAGCTGTGCTTAATTTGAGCCGATGGTTTCTGGTACTCGGCACTGGCACTTAGTTGTGAAGACCAGCACTTATGTCAGTCTGCCACATGGTGGCACTGTATGTGTAATTTAGAGATGAGCAGGACAACAGCTGTTTATTAATTGAATATACATTAAAAACAATTAATTCCTGCCGCCCAAGCCATTCTTATAGCTTTGGGGACACCTTCATGCACATAAACAATCTTCCCCTGCAACGCAGACACCCTTGCACTATGGTGCAAGGGTGCCTGCATTGGCATTAGATAGCTAAATTTAACACCAGTGTAGGGGGAAACGCAGGGTTGCACCATATTGTTGTAAATATATGGTGCAGCCCTGCGTTTCGGAAGTGGCAGAGCACAGCGTAAGCCAAGGAGGCTAACGACACGCTCCGCCACTTCTATTGTACATATGCCACTCAGTTCCTTTGCTAGCAGTGAACCTTTAATATGCCCCTGCAAATACCTTAGAAATGCCTATTTATTGAGGGACTTGGGTCTGATACTTATTTTTATAATAAACTGTCACAAAAAATTTGGGAATTTTCGAAAATTACTGAAGAAGAAGTTCAGGCTAAACATTCACAATTAAAATGTTTTCAAGCGTCTATGGCAAGTACGCTTATCAATAACAATGGTTCCATGCAGTTTTATATACGTGCAAAGCTTGATGAGGCAGTCCAGTACTTCTATGTAAATACTGGAATATTGCTGCTAGTCAATAATGCGATATTTCACATGTATTCAAGTTCGGGTCAATATTGTAACTTGTAACTTATGTAATTGTGCTGTTCAGGCCACATGCCCAGATTGTGCATGTTCAGGTCTTTTTGTTCCTAGAAGTCTTCATGGAACTCCGATATGAGTTGCATGTGATATTGCAACGCTGTCCGAGTTTTTTTTAAATGTATTGTGTAATGCTAAAAAATAAATATTTTACATCTTAAATAAACATATAATCTCCTAGACAACGGAGTATGATGCACTCTTCCAATGAAGGGGCATAATGTAAAGTATGCCACATCTTTATGCCTTATTTCTCACTCCTTTAGTTCCACCAAATGAGTTTCTAACTAATAGCAGTTAAAGACCCCTTGGGGAAAACACCAATATACCAATGTATGGAACCAGCTGGCAGCCAATTGAAGAATAGTTCTGGTGCTCCATTGTGGCAGAGATCTTTTAAAATATTTCAAACTGTGTTGCTCCTGTGTCTGAAATACTGTTGGCTCTACATGCTTAAAACATTAAAAGATGTTTAATTAATGTTTAGATACAATAGGCGAGATAAATATATATGTTACCAATTAGAACATTCCACAGTTAATTCTAAAAAGAAAAGATAAACCCATGTCTACCATCTTTACAATATATCCTAAGTACTTTGACAGGTAGCCTGAAATATAGTAGATTGTTTTTGATATTCTGATTATCTTTCACACTGCGAAAAGCATTTAAGAAAACCGGCCGCATCTTCTAGAATGAGGGGTGGCTTTGTCTCAGTTCTTAGTATCGCCATGCAATGACATGTTGCAGTTATGGCTACATAAATGACATATGAATCAGAGTTGTTTCCTCACTGATCCACGTAGCCTAAAATAATAGCTGTATGAGCAGGCGACATTTAAAAAAGTCAATTTTGAAAGAAGTATTGCCAATGCCAATAGGTCTCGCCTATGCAGGGTGTTTTTTTTGCCATGTAGAGCATGTGTGTCTGCTGTGCAGCATGGTTGAAAGTAAAAGAAAAACACTATGTTGCGACTAGTACTGGCTGAGTCATAGCGCTTTGTTCCATTGCTGGTGGGAGGGAGGGATGGCGGGAGGGATGGAGGCAACATGGAAGAAGAGGGGAGTGTGAAAAAACACCATTATGCTGCAGTGGTGTAAGTGCCATACCACTTTTCTTTTTTTTTTTTTAAATGGACGGGGTTGGCCGCAGCACAGATTATTGGTGGGAGCAGGGCAACATGGACAGCGGAACGGAGGGTAGGGGCAAGGCAAAAAGGCCAGCGAGAGGGAGGGATGGGGCATAGCCAACACCAACAGAGGGAGCAAGGGGGCAGAGCCAGCACGGACAATGAGAGGGAGCGAAGGACAGGTCAAAGCCAATATGGACGGTGGGAGTGAGGGAGGGGAGAAAGCCAACATCGATGTTGGGATAAAAGCCAACATGGATAGCGGGAGAAAGGGAGAGAGCAAATCCACAGATGGGGAGAAGTACATGAAGAAGCCAGCTGAAAAAGACACACCCTTGTAGAGTTCTTCAACACAAAAGAAAAAGTAACACCTAAAAAAGCATGCAGGGAAGAAACACAAGTAATGCGTCTATGCTCCTGGGATGGCACAAACACATGAAGAGGAAGGAAGTCTAAAGCAGCTGACCAATAAGAAGCAAGAAAATGAAAGTGACAAGGAAACCAAACAAAGGTAAGTAATGGGCGGGGTCTAAGCCCACTGTATCGAAAACAAAAATTCTTGCATGTGCCGTCATAGCGAGACCTCAAAAAGGCGTTCTGTGAAGTGGTTTCTATGAAATAGTAAGTGCTAGTCATCTTGCAAAATTCCATTAACAGTTTACATGAAATGCTTTCTCAGTAAAAGTATTCCATGAAATTGTTTTCCTTTGAAATCACATGCAAGCGTGGCACAGTCGCTTTACTCGGCTCTATTTTGTAGTCCACCTCATTGCTCTTGACCAACTAAATGCTTTCCTTGATCATTCTGTGAATTTTCTCAACTACCCTACCCCATTGGTTTCGAGAAGATGAAAAGCATTTTCCATGAAAACAAGCAAGAAGATAACAAAATGCAAGAAAACAAACGTTATCAATTAAAAGCACACGGAAAATTAGGAAGGTACGTTATCTGACAAAATATCCGAGAAAGTACTGCCATACATGCCAACTTATGTCTGAATCTGCAGGGAAGGGGGTGAGAGTACAGGGGCCACGCCAGTCTATATTTTGTATTGTCCCCCCAAGCGTTTTCATAGATGTGTCTGTTGTTTTTTTACAAATGTCAGTAACGGTTTCAAGTCCCTTTCTCGTTCAGTCTTATGTACACCAAGTCCAGTATTTCAGTCAGGCAGGCAGGTACACATACAGAGGCTGTGGTAAAGCAAAGAGACCCAGCGTACGCACAATTGCTGCAAGTGCCATCACTGGACCTAGACCTGATGGCAATGCATGCCCTGTCAAGGGCCCTAGCCTGGGAATACTTGTGCTGAATGTGCACGACTGCAGCATTTCAGTATGTACAGTGCAACATTGTACAACACAGTCCAGGCAAGTCCCACAGCAGGGATCACTAAAACTCCTCTCAAACCTTTCACATGAATGACCTGCCATGTCATTGGCTCGCCCAGCACATGACCCTAGCCTGGGCCAGACCGGAGAGTCGCAGTCATCACTGTGGCCGGACTGTGAGTGTAGGACCATGTATGCAGGTGTTGCCGCTAACAAGCATGTCACTGAGACTGCATGTGTGCACCCCACCCTACTTCCAATTCTTGTATCTCCTTCCCTTTCCTTCAGCTCCCCTCTCTGGCACTTTACTCTTTTCTCATCCATACGTCCCTTTCTTGATTATCTCACTTTTTCCCTCGTGGATTTTCTTGCATTTTATCCTACTTTCTTATGCACCTTACACTCATTCCCTTCTTTCCTCTCCTCTCTTCTCCACATTTGTCTCAAGCACTATCTCGGTCACTACTAGTAAGTGAGGCAACCGCCTATGGCTTTTAACTATCTTACAGTTTCAGGCCACCCTCTTTTGTCCGATACATAAAGCCTCTCATTTTTCACTGGTCACTTATGTTCAACTCTTGGTGATCAAGGGATTTATTAAAACGTGCTTCAATTAAGTGCGCAACGAACCTCTTGCGGGATACGTGTCATTGGGAACATAGTGCTGCACATAAACATGCTAAGTGCCATATCATGTGTACATCTAGTTTTGTACTTGCATACATGTGCTAGAACTGCTGTATATATATATATATATATATATATATATATATATATATTATCTACTGGCGGTCGCAGGAGATAGTTATAGTTAGGACCTATTTTTCATAGGAAATCCGCAACATTCTATTTGAAATAACTCTTGCGCCGGTTGACGAATCTTCGCGAAATTTTCAAACTTTGTGGCCCGCTCCGGTCCGCTCCTACCCTGAAAGTCTCGGGGTGATTCGTCAAGCGGGGGCCAAGAAAAAAGGGGGGTCCCAAAACGTGTTTTCCCCATTCATTTTTCCATAGGATCCTTTCATCGCAGCTACAGCCTGAATGGCTGAACGGAATTACACCAAATTTGGCAAAAAGGTAGCCCTTGGTTCAGAGTCGTGCTTTTTGCTTAAATGATCTAAATCCGTTCAGTAGTTCCTGAGAAAATCAAAAGTAAAGTCACATATATATCTATGGCCGAGTAGGGTCCGCGTACCCTCCCGATCACGAGCTGCATGCTAATTGGCTGTCAAGTGGCTGTCAACACTCCAAATCAGGAAGTGTTGGCAGCCATTTTATGCCTCGGTAGAACCGAGGCACAGAAACAACTGCGCAAAACGCACAAAGGGGGCAGGGTAGAAACACCCTGACCCCCTAGGTCTGCTCAGGGGGTCCCACAAGGACCCCCTGGGCAGAAAAAAAGCATTAAAAAAAAAAAAAAAATCGGCGGGATGCGCGGATCCCGCGGAAAAAAAAAAAAATTGAAGCGCGGTCTCCCGCGCTTCGATGCTATTTTGCCCCCGGGTGGGCCAAGTCCCGCGGGCATGCATGGGGTGGGTTTATAGTTTAAGGGGGGCCTCTAAGGCCGCCACCCCCCGGGGCTTTCTAATGAAAATGGTGCGGGAGGGCACTCTGCCCTCCCGCAGCCCCGGGGACCGCCACCCCCGGGGCTTCTTTTTTTTAATTGTAATGACCTGTGTGGGGGGGCTCGAGCCCCCCCCACACACCCCGGGGACCGCCACCTCCCCGGGGCACTAAGAATTTTAAAATGGGGGTCCGTTTCGGACCCCCAAAGACCCGGGGACCACCACCTCCCCGGGGCTTTGCAGAAGTGTGGAGGGGGGCCGCGTGGCCCCCCTCCTGGAGCCTGTGGTGGCCCTGGGGACCGCCACCCCCCAGGGCCGGCTCCTGCAGTGTCCCGGGGTGCCTACCCCCGGGACACTGCTGTTTGCAATGGCAGGACGGGAGCCTCGCGGCTCCCGTCCTGTCATTGCAAACTTGCTTTGCTTCATTGAAGCGAGAGCAGGGAAACCTGCTCTCGCTTCAATGAAGCAAGCAGACTGCTTTCCATAAGGGGAGCTGCATGTCAGCAGCTCCCCTTATGGAAAAGCAATGCCGGCTCCCGCAGGACGCGGGGAGCCGGCGGGACCGTGCGGGGATTGGGGACCCCCCACAGTCCCCAACGAGTGGCCAGGCCCCGGGGGATGGGGTCCCCGGGGCCATTAGTGGCCCGGGAGGGGGGCTGCGTGGCCCCCCTCCCCAAGAAGATTTTTTTTTTTTTTTTAAACATAAAGGCCGGCCCCGGGGGATGGGGTCCCCGGGGCCTTAAATGGCCTGAGGAGGGGGGCCACGCAGCCCCCCTCCAAATATTTAATTTTTTTTAAAAAGAGGGTATGCCCCGGGGGATGGGGTCCCCGGGGCAAATAGAGGCCCAGGGAAGGGGGGCCACGCGGCCCCCTTCCAGTTTTTTTTATAATAAAAAAAAAAAAAAAATCCTCAGGCCCCGGGGGATAGGGTCCCCGGGGCCAAAAGTGGCCGAGGGAAGGGGGGCCACGCAGCCCCACTCCCATAAAAAAAAAAAAAAAAAGACCGGCATCGTGCCAGCAGCAGTCTGCAAACGCGCCCCCTGGCGCGTTTTAAGAATGGGAAGTAATTGCCCTTGAATACTGGGGGTCCCTGGGGGCCAACTAGCCCACCAGGAATCTCCAGTATGCGCCAGGGGGCTGCGTTGCAGAGAGGTGTACAGAGGCCACGCCCCTTTTTACACCTCTCTGCAACGCAGCTCTGTGGCGCTTTTTGGAGGTACATGGTGGGCTAGTTGGACTCCAGGGACCCTCAGGATTCAAGAGGACTTAATCCCCCAACTTAAAACGCGCCACGGGGCGTGTTTGCACAGTGGTGTAGGGAGGGGGCGGGGCTTCAGGTGACATGTGTGCAAACAGGCCCGTGGCGCGTTTTAAGATGGGGAATTAAATCGTCTTCAATCCTGAGGGTCCCTGGGGGCCAACTAGCCCACCAGGTACCTCCAGTAAGCGCCACGGAGCTGCGTTGCAGAGTGTTGTAAAAGGGGCGTGGCCTCTGAACACCTCTCTGCAACGCAGCTCTCTGGCGCATACTGGAGGTATCTGGTGGGCTAGTTGGCCCCTAGGGACCCTCGGGATTGAGAAGGAATTAATTCTCCAACTTAAAACGAGCCACAGGGCGTGTTTGCAGACATGTCACCTCAGGCCCCACCCCCTTCCTTCACCATTGTGCAAATATTCCTCTAAAATCAGCCGAACTACGAATTCCGATTTACTCACCTGTTATCAGGAGAGACCTCAGTGCTGCATCTTTGAGCCCAGTACTGATCCTGAAAAGTAATTTTAACCGTACTTACCAGTAACCTGAATTTCCTTCCATAGGATATCATTGCCTGCTTTTTGCTGAAAAGTTTCTAAGTGTCGATTTTTGAAACATACAAATATTCCTCTAAAATCAGCAGAACTATGAATTCCGATTTACTCACCTTTTATCAGGAGAGACCTCAGTGCTGCATCTTTGAGCCCAGTACAGATCCTGAAAAGTAATTCTAACCGTACTTACCAGTAACTTGTATTTCCTTCCATAGGAATCCATTGTCTGGTTTTCAGCAGAAAAGTTTCTGAGTGTCGATTTTCACAAACTACAAATATTCCTTAAAAATCGCCTGTATGACTTAAACGCATTCTTTCAACTGTTTACAGGAGATGCACCAGTGCTGGATCCAGGATCCACCACTGAGTAAGAAAAAGTAACGATAACACTACTTACCTGCTAAGTGAATTTCCTCCCATAGGATAACATTGGTGATTCTATGTGAAAAAGTTTCTAAGTGTCAACTTCTAAAATACAATAATATTCCTTAAAAATCACTACTGTAACCAAAACGCTTTTACTCAGCTGTTTACAGGAGATGTCCCAGGACTGAATCTAGGATCCAGTCCTGTGGTTAGAAAAAGTAATCCATAAAGTAACTAATTGCATTTAACTAGAAATTCACATTGAGCTCAATGTTGCATTGTGTTTGAAATTGTGTTGCCCATTGCAACAACTGTAACTACTGTACTTAAAAGTCTATTGCCTATTTGCAAAGTATTTAAACTAAAGTAATTCATTCTGAGAAAGTATATTTTGTAATGTAATGTATAATGTAATTACAATGTAATTTAAAAATAAAATATGTAAAAATAAATAGTTTAAAAAAATGTAGTAAATCAGTATCAAAAAAATAAATATAACAATTAATACATTTAAAAATTGTCATTTACAAAACCTTTGAAATTCACTGAAAAAAACCATAGGTTTCAGACATGTTATAGTTAGGAATTAGCATTTAAAAAACCTTTGAAATTCACTGAAAAAACCATAGGTTTCAGGCACATTATAGTTAGAAATTAGCATTTAAAAAAACCTTACAAATTCACTGAAAAAACCATAGGTTTTAGGGACAGTTATAGTTAGTTGGACATTGCACTCGTACAAAACCTGTGAAATTCCCCCGTTATAGTTAGTTCAGCTAACTATAACAAATGCACTGCTGATGACGTCACATATTACATCACTCATGACATGGTCAGTGACATCACTGATGACATCACTGATGACATCGCAAATGACATCACTGATGACATCACTGATGACATCATCCACGTGATAATTTCATGCACCTCCTCACACCCTAATATAACCTTTGATACACCCACTCTAAATTACAGACTGCCATTCGCAAAACCATAGACACTCCAACACCAATAACTACATACCCACTCACTGATTCTTAGGTCTACACACACATCCACTGACTCACCCGTACAGTCACTCATACTTACGGTCACTCAGTACAGGACTATCATATGCACTCATACTCCTATATAGACACTCAAACACCGCCACTCATCCATAGAGGTACTCACACACCTAGTCAGTCATGCAAATAATTAAACACACTGCCATTTACTCACCTATACAGTTATACACACACCAGCTCACTTACTCATACAAATACTAGCACATTCTTACGCTCTTATACAATCACTGATACAAGCACACACTCATCCATACAGTCACTCTCACAATCACACACTCTCGCTTATAGCTATTTATATACTCCAACACACATATATACTGCCTTTCACATATGTAGTTACTCACACATGTACCACTGGGACATACATTCACTCACTAACACACTCTTACACACACTTACCCACCCATACAGTCTATCACAGATGCACTCTTGAAACCATCCACCCAGTGAATCACCCACTCATACATCTATGCACAGAGTCGCACACACCCCACCCACACAAACACTCAGGCACCCATACAGATACTCAGACAACCAATAAATAACTCATATAGACACTCATGTAGCTATTCACAAACCCATGCAGCCACTTACACAGCAACAGAGAGACGGATACAGACATTGACCCAGTTTAGTCACTAACCCATGCATTCAGTAAGATACGTTTAATCACTCACTTATAGAGTTAGTCACGCACCTACTAAATCATCCATACAGACACTTATACACCCACTCATTCTTCAATACGCCTTTCCCTATATATATAAAAAATATTTAAACTTTACAGAAACAAACAGTCACTTGATGATGTCATCAGTGATGTCATTTGAGATGTCATCAGTGATGTCATCAGTGATGTCACTGACCATGTCATGAGTGATGTAATATGTGACGTCATCAGCAGTGCATTGCGGGGGCGAGAGTTATAGTTAGCTGAACTAACTATAACGGGGGAATTTCACGGGTTTTGTACGAGTGCAATGTCCAACTAACTATAACTGTCCCTAAAACCTATGGTTTTTTCAGTGAATATATATATATATAGTGAGCTAAACACTCCCATAAGAATAACAGTTTTTATTAAGTGCTTCATACTACATACTTTTTGATCCTCAGTGCTGTAAATAATAGCTGGTACTATTACTTGGTCTCAGTTGACCTTGTTGGGGTTCGAAATCAAGAGACTGATGGACAATTAATCCATTCGCAAAAAGTTGTTTCAATTTGTGCTCCTAAAGTTTTGTGAATGGACCAATATTTTCAACCCGTCCTATGAACTAATAGGTCAGTACACAGAATACCTATTCACAAGGGGTCCCAGTATGACGTTTCTAGTGGTATTCATTAAAGCAGGTCCCCTTGTGATTGTCTGCAATCACAGGGATGCTTTAGTTAAATGCTGCCTGTTTTACTTAAAGGAAATGAGCTGCATTTAGAAAAAAAGTTTGTTTGAGAGTTGGAATTTATCTGCTGGATCACTGGCTATTCCCGACAAACCATTTTTCAAATTTTCAGTGTTCAAAACAGTGATACATTTTATACTGATTCACAATCCCATTTTAGGAGTAGGTAAATGTTTGGGATTAGTACATAATAAAAACGTATTTTGCGGTCGCAAACATACCTATTGTGCGAAACACATCGTGTGCAAACAAGGAACACATATACACAAGGTTCGGGTGCATCGTGTTAATTGCTCTTTAATGTGAGTGTTTATAACCCTGGTGTATTTCTAGAAATGCACTCTGTTTTTAAGAGACTGCAGATTTGGTTACATTTTTCTTCCTGGCCGTTAAGGTGGGTCAGTAAGTTAAGTGTTTGCTGACAAAGTCTGAATGAACTGCATGTCTTGTGTTTTAATTCTGTAGAGGAACACTTCCCATCTCGGCCGGTAGGGCACCGAATCGGATTCGGCTGAACCGGATCCAATTCGGAGCCCTCTTTCCCGACCGATTCGTACGTGCGTCCGGCCGAGCGAGTACGATGCGAGCGCATGCGAAATCGCCGACCGACTTGTTCGCGGGTCTGACGCGCTCCGACCGACTCGCACGGACACGACTCGCACCGCACGATGGAGACGTTCCCCGGCCGGGCAAGTACGATGCGCGCCGCGAGCAGTCCGACCAACTCGCGCTGTCCGGCTCGAAAGAGCAGTCGGAGCCGCACTTTGGGGGTCTGTGTCGGACCCCCCTGTACGCCTACCCGCGTGAGTCGCACACAGGGGGGACCCATGGGTCCCCCCTACCTGTGCATGTACGCCGCGAGTCGCTTCGAGGCGTACCCGCTGTAGGGGGCACCCTTGTTCGCCTCGCACCCATTGAGTCAATGGGAGCCCGCGTACGCCTTGTACGTCTGGCTCCCATTGACTTCAATGGGAGTCCGACCGACTCGAGTCCGATTGCATGCGTGCGCATCGTACTCGTTCGGTCGGACTGCCAGGGTCCGATTCGGTCGGAAATCTCTCCGGGTCCGGCTCGGTCGGAGTGATTTCCGGCCCGAATCGGAATCGGCCCCTAAGCCTTTCCTCCTTCTGAGCTGGAGCTGTACTAGAAGCCTGAGTAGAGTGTGAATCTGTCTGGGTCTCCATAGTTATACCCATGTAATTATGCAGTGCCATGCTTTGCTTAAATAGAGTGGTCTTTAGTCCTCAATAGCCCTCTGGCTGGCTGGACTACAAAAAGAAAGTGGGTAAAATGGAAAGCAAAGATAAACATTTGCAGCTGGATTTTGCCACAGATGAACCCTCACGTACAATTTTAGGGATTGTGTTCTACTGTAGATGCATTTATAGAGCATTTCATTTTCCTGATGATGTGCAGGAGCTCAGCTCTTTTTAGAAAGGTAGTGCTTGCTACCAGTGCTTAATTTGTAAAAAATGAAGTGCCAGGGCCCTTCTTGGAAGGCTACTGCAGCATGTACTAGCCATACCCTGCCAGCGCTGCCAATGGCAATATCAACATAACACCTAACCATTGCACTTCTACAAGTGTGACAATTCAGACTAGTTCAGGCAACACACAGCTATAATAATGGCATGAGAGAGTAGTATTATTAATTTCTAATGTATTGACTTAATAAACAGGGTTGTTGTGCTCATCTCAAAATTTTAAAAAGACAGCACCACCATGTGGTGGACTGTCACTAGAGCCCGTGCTGACAATTAAGTGCCGGTGCTGAGCACCGGAAACCATCGGCACAAATTAAGCACTGCTTGCTACTCTGTTAGGTGTACTTCATTAAAATAGTGTTGGTTGACAGAGTGGCATATAGGAGAGATGTTCACGTCATGCGTGAGGACAAGTTGTCCTCCTATCTTGTTGCGACACAGCACCGTAGCCTGAAGTAGAATGAAAACAAATGAAAGAAACGATTCTTAAGCCTACAAGTAAGTGAGTAAGTAAGTAAGTGATATATTTATTTGCGTTATAAATTAAAACCATTGCAATAGTGAGAGCAATTAGCTTTCAATTGCTCAGAGTAGTCAACCATAATTAGAACCAATGTGAAAAGTCGGCAGCATGTAAACTCATTATACAAATAGCAAGAGCTGAAACAATAAAAAATATAATTTATCAGAAGTAAAACCTACTTTTAGCAGCTAAAATATTTGGGGTTAAAAGTCCGTAAGACCATAAGATTCTGTAAATTCTGCTTAAGCCTTCAAGGTGTTTTTGTATTTGGTTAGAAAGATATGCAAATAACCTGGGCCTACCAGTGAAATATTTTAGTGTTGTGCATGATTTTCAGAGGGTGCTACAATTGTGTCACTGTGAATATGTGCATGAACCAAAGGAGAATGAGAAATACATATGTGTGCTTTAGCCAATGAAGGTATGACATTCTTCAACTAGAACTGCATACAAGTTTGTTTGCAATGAACAGATCTTTCTAGGGTGTATTAGGGATAGTCCCTTCTTTACGGGCATCCCTTGTTAGGTTACAGGGACCCTCACCCACCAAGGTGGCATGCTTCATCATTGGGTCCTGCTCCTCGTTGGCTGGGGGGTGCAATGCCCAACAGGCATCCTCGGAGTTCTTTATGGAGATCTTTTATCATTAGTCCAAAAGGTCAAGGTGGCCTGTTGAACACCCCCTTCTGAAGTTTTTTCCTTATGTGCAGAGGGTTGATAAATGCAGATTGGACCAAAAGAAAAAGGTAAAAAAAAGTTAAAAGAATCTATGGAAATCCATAATTAAAGAGATTTCTTAGTGACATATAAAATGTTGTTCAAATATCCCTGTGTTTTTGTTTGCTATTGACCAGGCTACGGTAACCACAGAAAGTCATGTGATCTATTTTAGTAATTTTGTTTTGCACAAATATGTAAAGCATGTCAGGAATTAACAGCATATACAATAGTTCCATTCCTGGTTATAGATTAGGGCTTTGAATCGGTCCTGATGAATGCCTCGAACCCTACGGTGTCACCTCGGGCAAGAAACATCGACCCTTTTGGCCTCTCTGGATAATTATGTCGAGCGAGTCCCTACTATTTTCAACCTTCTCATGGAATCAAGCTGCTAATAAATCTCTAAAGGGTCTTATAAAAAGGACTATTCACACTGCTGATCACTACTAAACACAACACGAGTATGCTGCCACCACGACTCGTGTCACTTAAATCAAGGTACAGGCAGTAGCCTTCTACCACTTTAGCTCTTGGTGCACCCTTCATAGTCTAACAAGACCACGTGACCATGGGTCAGGCCTAGGTCATGGCGCGCACGCATAATCCATGTTCACCCATGACCAAAAATCAGTACCAAGAATCCAGATATCTATGCAGCAAGGTGCACTAAGGCAGAGGTGTGCATCTGTCACCATGCAAGGGACTTTTCCCTCTCAACTTGACAGTTGGTTTCACCTAAGGAGTCATGTGTGTCTAGTGTGTGCTTCCAGGCTTAATGGGTGTTGATGAGCCTTACTTTCAAGTTTTGGCAAGTTGTTTGGGCAGGGTTGGGCTGACGCAGAGCATCAGAGAACCACAAATGTTGCCATTGCATTCCGTGATAGTTGGCAATGGTACTCCGAGGCAGAGTGGTAGAGCTTGGGAGGTGCTGCGACACTGGCTGATGAAGAGAAGGCTTTGCAGCTAGTCTCACAGAGCGGTTAGAGGAATAGTAGGAGGTTAGAGATGGCATGGCAATGGCATAACCAGTACTGCTGGGGTATTGGTCTGTGAAGTTATGGGAGGGAGCTTTTTGGAGAAGGGCTAGGGTTTGCTGATGCTTATTGCTGCATAGTGTAGTACAGCGTTGAATGGAAACAGGAGACACTTACATGGACAGGAGAGTAAGGGGTTTCCAATGTCAAATTATGCAAGCACTAAGGCATTCACAATTGATAAATTTGGTATTTCATAGGGCCAAGTGTTGAACTAATTTGGAAGGGTTTTGGGGTTGGAAATGTAATTCTGGTTTGGATATAAACAGAAGATAAGGAATCTTCTGTGTGAGTGTGAGGTAACAGCCTTCATGCAACGCCATTTGACCTGGGATTGTATGGGTAGACTGTAGTTTTTCAAGACAATCAGGGTGAAATTTGTATTTTTTCGGTTTGAACAGGGCACACTGGCCTGATTTCACTAAAATAACGTGGGTGACTGACTGTCCTGTTTGACTGTGCAAGCAACTTGAAGAAAGGCAAGCTTTTCTAAGGATGGAAGGATGGTTGGGGAGGGATACCCAACTCAGCATTAGTGGGTTTGATGTGTATGGCACTTGCGCCATTTATGTCAAGCATATTGCAGTCTATACTAATTTTATGGGGCTTTAGGTCAGTCTCCTTCAGCAATTGGCTTCTTTTGCTCCAGCATGTTCAGCCATTGGTTTACAAAATTGTCAATCCCACTCTGCCTCTGTCCACATGAGTATTTTAGGATTCCCATTTTCAATAGCTGTTTGGAAGTGTCTTTTCAACTCCATTGGAACACAGAAAGGACTATTTCACATCTGAAATCAGTCAGCGAATGGCCCAGTAGCACTGAGAAGCTCACACTAAATAATGCATCTGAAAAACAGATTGAGCTGAAAGAAAACAGCCCTTTTTCTGTAGCATTCATGTTTAGGTACTTTGTCTGCCCTCACTTCCCACTGCTGTTGGATAAAAAAGCAATGGCATATCCAATAGGTTTGCCATTTGTCTGGCATGGGTACGCCCAGGGCCAGATTGGTCATAGCGGGCATCGGGCATTTCGCTGGGAGGCTGGAAGGGTGGGGGCTGATTTTGCAGTGGTGGGGGCCGTTTTTATAACCGAGGGCCGGGTTTGCAGCGGTGCTGCTATATCAGCCCCAGTAACAAAAGCAGTATGGGGGCCGGTCCGACAAAATTGCCAGGGCTGCTTTGAGTTCCCAGTCCGGCCCTGGGTACGCTTAATCCACATGCTGTACAAATTTACTGGCTTTGACAATACTTTTTAAAATAGGTCGACCTCTAAAAATCCTTAGGTTTTACAGAAGGGTCTGAAGGGCAGCTCATGTAATTCAGTGATTCTGCACTTAAAGGACTGCCAGGGCACCAAGGGCATTGTTCCCCTACATCACAAAGAAACATAACATACATAGTACAACAAATTTCTTTGTGTCACAGAGTATGTAGTACCTATATCTTGTCACAACTGAGGAAAAATTAATAATAACTCCTGAGCTAGGAAGAATGTCAATCAGCTTTATATGATTTGCAAGGTCAAAAACTACCTATCAGAGTGAACACCTCAGTGGAATCCCCAGGCCAGAACATAAGACTCTGTTGGAATTGCTGTCTTCATGTGCCCAGATTCCACCAACACGTGCCCGAGTGACTTCAGGATTTAATGGGTGCTTCTCAAATATTCTTCGTGCTGTCAGCAATATCTGGATGGTGCTGAAATACTTTATAGGGCTGTCAATAAAAGCAGGTGCTGGGTTTTACAGATGTGGAATGGAGCTGAATTGTACACTACGCTCTGTTGCTCAGAGGGTACGTAGCTTGTGGGTCATCTGAAAACACAGAGTCTTGGGTCAGATCTGCCGGGTCACTGGGAATACACAGGTGATTGGTGGGCCATTAAATTACTCCTGTACTCATAGGTAGTGTAATACAGGGAAGTTTCATCTCCCTCTCTTAAGAACTTGAGTTTTGGAATGGGCTTTAAATTCTCCATGAGAAAGGTCTCCAAAACAGGTGCCACGCTCAGATTGACTTCCGTTTCCCAAACAGTAAACAGTAAATTATTAAAGTCGCCAAGCGGTTTGCTCTTATGTTGTAATCTCAAGCAAAAGGCTCATAAGAGTAGAGAAAAAAAGGATACACGAAATACAATTCAATACATGAAACATAAAATGGGGGGAAAGTTGCCAATAGTTTGAAACTGAAAAACAAACTTAATAAAATGTATCTCTGAAAATGAAGATAAAATCGTGGCTTAGTTGGGCCACACAGGGAAGAGTGGCCTGGCAGAGAGATAACACCGAACACACACACGCTCATGAGAAGTCTGCATGCATTTATTTAGCAAATCAAGTAAAGTGCAATATTGCTATGCAAAGCAACAGCACGACTGGACTATAAAAGTAACCACCTAATGCCGGCCTCTACTTGAAATTGCACGACTTTCATTGGTTTTCCACGTGAGTTGCTTTGAATGAGAGTACACGTGACAGGAACTGAAATTCAGATTAGCAGGTGCACAGCTTTCTCAGGATAAACACTAAAATGGATCTTGAAAAAGAAACAATAAATGTAAACTACCAGACACTGAGCGAGGTATTTATGAACCCTGGCTTAGAAGTGACAAAACATGAGGACAAGGCTGAATATGTCAGAAGTGAGAAGGCAGAGCAAGGCTGTGTATAACATGGGCTCAATATGAAAGCTAATGTTTTAACAAAATGTGGGCTACATGGCAGGTGGATTAATTTAAAAGGAGAGCATGAAGCTAAAAAATCGCACATTGCAAGAGTCTCTGCTCAGAAGTTCAAACATCAATGGGTGTGAATGGTGGGTGTAAATTGTCCAAATTCGTGTGGCTGCCAGGAAATGTAACACAATTTAGTGCCACACACACTTTTTACAACGGAAAGTAACTGGATACTATGTTTTTCATCACATTGCATGAGAGCACAAGTGAAACTTTAGTAGGTTTGGGCCAATGCGCCTTCTTTACAAAGCATGTAGGATATTATACAGATGTTGGATTTGCTGGGCATAAAGACGTTGACTCCTACAGATGGTGATGTGGATGAACAAACAAGCAAGGTGGCATTCCCTCATTTCACTAAGTTATAGTCAAGTCAAGTCAAAGAGATTTATTGAGCTCACATATCACCCAAGGGTCTCAGAGCGAAAGCGAAACTCCAGTACAGGCTGGAGGCCAACTGACAAAAAAGGGAAGGCGTTCAGAAGAGCCATGTTTTTAATTTCCTACGGAACTGCTTGTGGTCTGTGTTCATGCGGAGCTGTAATGGAAGTTCATTCCAAAAAGCAGGAGCCAAATGAGAAAAGGATCTACCGCCATTCCTGGCGGTATGAATCCTGCGGGGGATGAGGAGAAATTTGGTTCCCGACCTGAGCGTCCTGTTGGGTTGATACCAGCTAAGTTTTTTGGCAAGGTAACTTGGCCCGTTTCCATACATGGTCTTGTGCACCAGACTGATGACCTTAAAACGGAATCGTTTCTGTTTCCTGATGGGGAGCCAGTGAAGGAGTTTTCAGACTGGGTGCAGACGGGGACCTCGATGGAAGGTTTAGCACCAGCCAGTTATGTTTGTTATATTATGTTGTATGTTATATATTATATTTTGTTTAGTTATGTGTATTTGTATTGTACACAACTCACCCGGAAGGTATTTTGGCACTGAAGCAGGAGCTGTATGGGCCGAGCTAGGGTCGGGGCTTGGTGAACAGCCAGGTCTTCAGTTTCTTGTGGATTTAAAGAACTGAGGAGGAGGCTCAGATGTGCAGGGGCAGGTCATTCCAGGCTTTAGGAGCAAGGTGGTAGAAGGCACGACTGCCGGATATGGTTCTCAGTATACTGGGGGGAGGGGGTGCAAGTAGGAGTCTGGCTGAGCAGAGGTGTCTGGTAAGTTTGTGGAACTTTATGCGCTTGTTGAGGTACATCGGGCCAGTGTTGTGTAATGCTTTTTATGTGTGCATGAGGAGTTTGAAGAGTGCTTGTTTGTGTACTGGGAGCCAGTGGAGTTCTTTGAGGTGCTGGGTGATGTGAGAACAGGGTGGGAGGTTGTGGGTGAGCCCGGCAGCTGAGTTTTGTATGATCTAGAGTCTTCTGGTCAGTTGAGCATTGATTCCAGCATTGAGTCTGTTGCCGTAGTCCAGCATGCTGGTTATGAGGGTTTGGGAGATTGTTCTGTGAATGTTGGTGAGGAGCCATTTGAAGATCTTCTTGAGCATCTTGAGTGTGTGAAAGCAGGAGATGTAGACTCCGTTCAATTGGTTGTTCACTGTGAGTTGGTTGTTGATTACTATTCCAAGGTTCTTTGAATGGTTTACCGGTAGAGGTGTGGATCTGAGTTTGGCAGGTCACCAGGTGGAGCTCCAGAGCGAGGTGTCTTTGCCGAAGATTACTACTTCAGTTTTGGCTGTGTTTAGCTTGAGGCAGTTGGTTTTCATCCATCTGGGGACTTTGGTCATGCAGGCGGGGAAATTCGTAGGGTGTTTAGCGTCTTGTCGGCGAAGGAGAGTATAGGATATGATGTTGATTCCATGGGCGTGGATTATGCTGTTGAGTGGGGTCATGTGTAGGCGTTGAACAGAGTGGGGCTGAGTGAGGATCTTTGTGGAACTTTGCAGATGAGGTTGATGGTATCCAAGGTGAAAGGGGCCAGGCTCACTGGCAGGGTGCGGCCTGTAAGGAAGGTGCAAATCCAGCGAAGAGTAGGACTTTGGATGCCGGCTTCATGCAATCATTGGATACGACTAGAGTGGGAGACAGTGTCGAAGGTTGCTGAGAGATCCAGTAGGATGAAGGCTGCGGTGTCACCTCTGTCCATGATCATCCAGATGTGTTCTGTGTTGGCAATGAAGGCGTTCTCTGTACAGTGGATGGACATGAATCAGGATTTAGTGGTGTTGAGGAGGTGGTTGTCATTGAGGGGGGGGTGGTGGCTATACTTTTGATCTATCATATTTTCCAAGATTTTAGCCAAGTAGGGAAGCAGGGAGATAGACCGGTGGTTGGCTCGCATCTTTAGGTCTGCTAAGAGTTTTTTGAGGAGGGGAGAAGTGGGGAGGACAGGAGTCTGAGGATGCTCCAGAATGTATGGACTAAATGGTCATTGCGGACTCTTGAGTTGTGATGGTGAGCCAGGCTGGCAGGGTGATCCTCTGGGTGTTGGTACAGATGGGCAGGAGGGCTGCAAGAGTGGAAGGGTCCAGTTGGGGTTCGAAGTTTTGGTAAATGCTAATGATCTTGTTGCTGAAGAATAGGGACAGCTGATTGCATAGGTACTGAGAGGGGGTTACACTGGTGGAGCTTGCTGCTGGAGAGGTGACATCTTTCCCTTTAGCAAAGATTTCCTTGGCACTGTTGGTGCTGTTGTCGATGCATTCAGTGAGCCTGGAGCATTTGGTGACTCTGATTTGCTGATGATAGTGTCTGAGGGCAGATTTGTAGGTGTTCTAAGGAGACTAGAACTCCAGAAAGTGATGGAGGGAAGCAGTTTTTGAATAGTGTCATATTGCACATTTCTAGCTATGACTCTCAACTGTGGTGTAGCAGCTCAATCCCCAAGAGTTGACCTCAACTTTGAGTTGCTTGTGGGCATCTAACCTGGTGCACACTAATGTCCGAGATGTGTCAGATGATGACACATTTACTGCAGCAGATGGAATTGTCATCAGATGAATAATGCTTTAGTGGCTCATCTAGCCCTGTGTGTTGTATTTCTGACACATCATGGAGCCTGCTGACAGGGGCACCATAAGACACATGGAAACAGCAATAGTTTCTTAAGAGGGTAGGCCAGCTGACTCCAGGTTTTTCACACAAAGACCTTCCACACCTCGGTTCCCTAAGCTGAACCAAGCATGTGTCTGAGATGTGGGAATGTCTGCAAGCAGTTTTCCTATATATCAGAAATACACAGGTACTCGATTAATGAAGATGGCTAATTTAAAATAGTAGGGTTTGTGCCCAGACTCGCACGTGTTTTTTGTGGGATGACCACTCAGGACAAAGAAGAGCTGCATGTCATTCAAAAAATTAGATTCAAGCCTCCCTTTTGAAAATATAAGAATAGACATAAAGCCTTCCAACACTTAAGCTGGGTTCAGGCCAGTGCTCCATTTTCACTGGCAGATGCCGGTAGTGAGCATCGCCATTCATTACTGAAGAGCGGAGTTATTTTTCATCATCAGAATTTGACCCAGAGCAAGAGAGAGAAAGGTAGAAACGAAGAAAAGAAGGCAGAAGAGCAAGGTAAGAAACCAGTGGCAAAGGAAGAAAGCAGGGATGTACAAGAATGTTCAAGAATGAGTTAAAGAGACAGGACGTGTAGGGTGCTTGAAGAAAAAGGCAAAAGGTAGAATCAAGGCAAGGCAGCCCTGGTTTTGTTCAGCAAGGTTCCTAAGAAAAACTTCCAGCCCTGAACTTTTTTTTTTAACAAACTAAGCACAGATGGTATTCTGATCTCATAAACACTTATTGAAGTTGGGAGTTGCTTCAATGGAGAACATTGTTTTAATACTTTAAGAAACTTTTTGCCCAAATTGTATCCAGAATCAGCTTGTGTTTTACGAAACTCCTTTCCTATAAATGAGCCAAAATATATAGATTGACTTCTGTCAGAGTACATAATGCTCTCGTTATTCTAAGCAATTGGCTGATATTAGTGGGTAGTAATAAGGGTCAGACTGTCCTATAGGGAAATCTAGGAGTGCCAGAAGGGATGGTCTGACGGGTCAGTGTGTGAACCGATTTTGGCCTGTTTGTGGGTCTGTTTTATGGGCTGATGGGCCTGTTTTTACTGTTGATGTCCCTGATATTACCGCAAACATTGCCTACAGCAAGCACAAATGCACACAGTCTCCCATAGCTGCAAAAAAACATTACAGCTTGTCTTTACAAGTTCAACACTGCACTTTTTAGCTCTCTGATTTGCAAAGGGTGAGCCTCTTTTATGCTGGTACCCCGGGCCCATTTTTAGCTCCTGTCTAACCCTAGTAGTATTCCCCGGGCCGATTGCAATGTCACTGGAATTCGCAATGGGGCCCTTAGAGTCACTGGCACCATCAGAAATGACAGTCTGGCGTAAAGAAGGTAAATCCATGGAGCTGGTGGATTTCATCCAGGAACTTTGACTGATGAAAACAGTTGAAATGTCTAAGCAAAACTGTGGGAAAGTAAATGTGTACTTAGAAGGTGTATCCGGCCCAGAATTACAAAGCCCCAGTAATTCCTGGGAGCGGGGTCAAACTTGACAGAACCATTACCAGGAACCTCTTAATCAGGTGTGAGATAGATTGTGATATTTTTTTTAAATACATCTAATATTTGCAAAACATCAGCAACATTGCACACATTGTACACAAGGTACTGAACATGCGAGGATATCTCATACAAAAGTCGCACTAGATACTGGTAGGAGACTCATTCTAGGGGAAAACGTCTCTCAGCCACAGTTTTACTGTTGATGTTTTTTGCTTGAACCAGCCTCCCACAGGATAAACTATGCAAAATTGTGGGATGGCAAAAAAGTATAAAAAAAACTATCTTTTCAAAAAAATGTGCTTATGTATTAAAAAAAATGTCGAGGCTTAGTAGCAACTATTGAAACGTGAAGTGGTTTGTGGCATTAGACCAGGACAAAAGCTGGAACAGTAACACAGAGACCATGAAAGTTCTCAGTAGTGAATGTGGGGCCTTCACAGCTCCAATTCTTTTCACAGCAGAGTCCCCTGTACTGAGCTGTGCACCTGATCAGATCTGAACATTCACACTACACAGGGCGCAAAGCTGGCCTCTGGTAGAGTGTTTATTGAGGAGTAGGGCATGTTCTCTGGGTACAGATAAGAGCACCCACGAGCGCTTATTTTGTGATCTGTTTACCCCAAAGCTAAGAGTATCAGAGGCAGGAACCCACTCCACATTCCTGAATGGACATTATAACACTTCCTGACCTGTGTGTATAGCATGCACTGCTGCTTCCTTTGCTTTACCTATCCTGTGAGCTGAGTCTGTGCTGCAGTGCAAGCTTCCTGCTGTCAGTGGGTGTGTGTGTGTGTGTGCGTGCGTGTGTGTATGTGTATGTGGTGTGTGTGTACGCTTACACTATTGCTGCCAGGGCTGTGCCTGTGATGGGTGAGGGAAGCTGGCACTAATGCCACTGGTGCTGTACCTACTCTATGTGTACAATAGTAGTTTGCACTGCTGCTGGTTGTAGTTTTTCTTTGTGTTGGAGAATGTTGCAATTTGTGTCCTGCTGATGATGCTTAATGACGTTTTTAGTTTACATACATTTAAAAAAAAAAATTTCTTTATTGAGTTTTGGTGTGTTATTATTGTCATTATTTTTCCTCGTATTTTCTGCACACCATGTGCATATATTTTTGATGCCCCGAGGATGGAGACAGTTTGCCAAAGTCTGTGCACAATGCATACATAGGAGGGCAGTAGAGACACTGAGTTGAGGAGAGAAACTCAAGGAGAAAACTGAGGCGACTCAGTCTCTCCAGTGCTTGTGCCCTGCTGAGTATGTTTCTTGAGCCTCATCTCTCTGTCCACCATTGTTTCGCCTGGTGAGGTGATTGATGCTCTAGAGGGAGGAATGTCCTAAAGGTGTTCAACCAACGTATCCCTTTATTTTATGACCAGTGCCTGGTGGTGGGGGACAACTGAACGAATTCCTAGCTCCACCCAAGCACCCGTACATTGCCTGGCTAAGTGCTGGATGATGGGGTGGGTTGGACCCCCAGCGGGCCTTCTCCCTGCTATACTCCTTCACTGTCTGATTAAGTGCAGAAAAGTGGGAGTGGGAGTGGGCAGAGCTCCCTGTAAGTGTACCTCCACATCCCTGTCTAAGTGCCAGATTGCTGGAGGGCTGAACGCCCGGTGAGTGGTTGCCTTCCTACACAGAATTGTGTGGTGCAGTGCCTGATGGTGTAAGATAGCTCTTTGTGCACTCCCCAATGGTACCTGTAGAATGTCTGACTATGTGCTGAGGGGAACTGCTGGTCGAGCACCAAGCACATGCTCGCCACAGTAGAGCTTGCAGAGTGTTAACTGCTCGGAACCTCAGTAGATGTTGGGGAATCCTGTATGCTGCACTAAACAACACACTCTTTCAAAACACACCGCACCCATAAGTAGATTGTACCGGTAGACAAGGCCATGGACTTCCATAAATGTGTTGATTTGTAATGGATGCAGAACCTCCATAACATCTCGTCGCCGGACTTGGTGATGGCACGTCTCAACACTGTCGCCTCAGAGAGTGGTGTGAACTCTAAATATGGCGGAGTCACGCTCCCCAAACATGGTGGAACGTTGGGGGTGGGACTTCCGGATGCAGACTCTGGAAGGAGGAATTCCTCAGGATTGGCCAGGAAACTGCTGTATGGGGTATGGCCAGCTGTCAACATGTCAGTGACCTCATTTGATGGAACTTGTCCTTTCTCTATACTGCAATGTCGTGTGAATGCCAAATATGGTTTAAAAGCTCTTTTACGGGGGTACAATTTGCTATTGCAATCTGTTTCTTTATGTTGTAAACATCCAAGGGCCTATTTGCAAAACAAAAAAACAGTCCTGCATGCCAGCATGAAAAACAAATGCCCGTCGTCCTTCTGCATGGACTTTGACATCCGGGTCTTTAAAGATAATGAAGGCCAACCACAGACAAAAAAATATATAGTTTGTGAATGGGCGTGGAAGGCATTGCAAAAAATGAAAAACAAAAAGAAACTCGTAAATTAAAAAAGAAAGTTTTTAAAAATGTGTTGTTTTCAATTTTTCAATTTGAATCAATAGCAGGCGTTGGCAGTGGTGTGGAGCGTTTTGCAGTCTGTCAGTGCTGTGAAGGATGCACTTTTTCTTTTACGAGTCAGTGAATTAATTAATGCTATCTGTTCTCCTTAGTCCGACCAAAGGTTGTCAGATTCTCTTATGCCGCTTATTGATCCGCACTGCGAGCTTCCATTTCCTGCCTGCGCTGTTAAGAGGAATGGAATTCCTAATGGGTGCATTTACAGCGCGCACGTGGGCACGACAGGCTGGGCAAGGGAGCTGCAGACACCGACACCTCTACCCACATAGACTGATGTGGGAATGGGGGGAGAGGAGCAAAGGAGGGACAAAAAGGAAGTGGAGAAATAGTGACGGTGGAGAAAAACAAATATAGATAAATGCAGAGATGTATTGAAGGAAATGGAGAGGCTGAGGGAGAAAAACCAGTACAAACATGAATAGAAGTAAGTAGAAAGATAAAATGTATACATGGATAGAGATGAAAGAGAAATGTTAAAAGAGAGGAAAAAGAAACAGGAACAGCAAGTAGGTGAGCAGGAAAACAAGCATTTGCAATGCAATAGGTCTCGCATTTGGGAGAGTTTAAACTATTGGCATTGAAAATGACAATGCCTTTTATTTATCTGTTTTGATAATTAACACATAAATAAAAGGCATTGTCATTTACAATGCCAATAGCTCAAACTCTGTTTGCACTTCCCGGCCGCCTTACTCACACACCGCAGTTGTCCCATCTTCTCCCATACCATACAAGTGTCTCATCTTTGGAAATTCATTTTTCCTCACCCAAGCATCCTAGGGACAAGAAACTGAATGTGCACCCTATAAATGTCGGGGAACTACGGCCAGTCACAGTCTGTAAATGAAATGTACTGGTAGGGATGTTGAAGGATGCCAAGAGGTGATTATCAAATAGAATTAAATTAATAAACTGCCAGAGATCAAGAGTCAAGCTAGCTTTGCAGAGGGCTCAAGGGCCAGTGGGTTGCTTTCTGGGGTTGCAGGCAGGGTCACAGAAGAAGGAACAGAACCATGTAAACATCAGGCCTAACACCCCTCCTAGGATCACACTCAATGCAAAGCAGAGAGGCTACAAGAAGGGTCCGAAGCCCACCATAGATAGGTACATACTCTGGAGATACACACACTAAAAGCAGAAAACATGCATACTGGTGAAGGTGTGACATGAAAGTTGAAACAGAAAGCAAAAATGATTTAGGGGATTATTTTACATGGGGTGGGTACGTAAGTGCAAAAACATCTCACAGTGAAATACAAACTGGTCATTGCTGTAAAGTCAATGCAGCAAAGCACAACTTTAGACAACGGCATGTGCCGTCATGACCAATGGCCTCCATCCTTGGACATTATAAGGCTACAAACCAAACATTAAAGAAGCCCCATCACACTTGGATATTCTGTCGGGTTTTTGTCTAGCAGGAGCTAATGAAAAGCTTCTTTCTGAATGAGCACAGCTGACACACTTTAATCCCATGGCACCAGCACACTGAACGTACACAGACAATGCTTCCTTATATCCTAATAGGAGCAAGCAGCCACGGGTGAGCTAGGCTGGCAACAGATCGAGAACTTTCTGACATCAGAGCGCTAGGGGGCATATTATCAAGCAAACGCGATAAATATCGCATTTCCCGCTTTGCGCGATTTTGTTCAACGCCGCGTATCGCAGGATTTAATCGCCGAGAGATCGCGTTATTATCAACGCATATCTCCACGGCGATAATAAATCCTGCGATAGCGGCGAATTCCGCGCACATCGCTGGAAATCCAGCGTAAAAACGGCAGCGATAAGCTCATCCTTGGTGATAGGAAGATGTTGCCTCAGCCGTACAATCCACCTGCCATTATAAGTATGGCTAAGTCAGTTTCAAACCAGGCGTTACAAACCTGCGATAACCGCGGTTAGCGCGGTTTATTTTATCGCATCGCGGGTTTGCTCGAGGCTTGCTAATATTGCGATGCCGTGTCAGCGCGGATTTACATGGAGGAATGGAAGGGAACGCCTACTTTGCATGTCATTAGCGATATACATTGCTGACATGCAAAGTGGAGTAAAAAGGG
The DNA here is from genome assembly GCA_963921515.1 of Calotriton arnoldi. NCBI lineage: Eukaryota > Metazoa > Chordata > Amphibia > Caudata > Salamandridae > Calotriton > Calotriton arnoldi. Next base: position 921,380 of record CAWUFW010007673.1, on the reverse strand, counting down.
CTTCTTACTCAAGGAAACACGCGTTAGCGTGTCCTTGATAATTGAGCGTAACGAAATTCGACGCTTTTCGGCCGAAAACGACCGCTAAAGCGGCGGAATTCAGCTTGATAATATGCCCCCAGGTCTTTTGACTTTGCCTGCACGGCTGTGTGAGGCACGAGCTGAAAGGGAGTCGCGTGCTCCTATTGTGAGGACTGAGCAACGCATCTCTTCCTCAGGCTGGGTGAGTCATAAGAGCGCCGCAGATGGTGCGTGACTGAAAGCCACGCGCGCAGTGGCCATGAAATGATGCACTGACAGCACCAGAGAGAATTAGGGCGAACAGGCAGCTGGCAGCCAAGAATGCCACTGAAAAAGCCACGCAAGTGGGGCCCTTTCTGACAGACGTCCTGGGTCGCACACTAGGCACGCTAAATGTAAGCAAAGCACATCATGCGTGCAGTAAGAGAAACTCAATAAAGAAAATAGTGCTTATAGACTTAAGAACACGTATAGTGTAACAACCGAAGTAAAAGGGCCAGTCGCCATGGGAGGTTACAAATGAAGACAAGGCGGTACTAAGGAGGGACTGACAACCCTATTTACGAATCAGAAGCCAGCATTTACGAAGGACAATGACACAAGCCAATGACAAATATGGGCGGAGAGTGGGCGGGGCTTCTATTTCATACTCTACTACAACAAGTCTCGCAGAGCAGCGCATGAGCGCTGACTCTCTAGGCTTGTCCTAAAACGAGAGAAAAAGTAAAGACTTAAAGCGTAAAAGTTATGATCTTGTTCCCAAAACAGCTTACATCAACATTCTAACATTTTGGGCCATATTTAGAGTATGGCAGCTGGCCTGCATTTTGACAGGGTGGCCTCCATCACCCCGGTCATACCTCCGCTCAAAATATTTAGAGATCACTATCAAACCCAGGGCCTTAGTGGGCTGGGTCTCTCTGGGACTGATACCTGGTAGTAATTAAAAATGGACATTGAAACGTGTCCCTACTGAGTCCTATATTAATGTCTTTAAATTTCAAATAAAATTGATCGGTTTCTTAACAATTATTAAAAAAAAAAAAAAAGATAATCCATGCCATCATGTTCCAGTATATATTTAACATTTTTACTTAGTCTTGCATTTCCTAGGAGTATTTGCTTTTTCCAGGATGTTGTGTTAAATACTTTTAGCTCACAGCCTACCAGGTTTGCTAAAGACGTCTTGGAGACTTTCAGAAAGTTGACTTAGGAATGCATTCTGCCTTTGATTACCATTGGCTTTGCGGTTTGTAACTCACATTTTTGGCTTTCTATATGCTGGTTTTATTATTTTTTGGTTCTCCAGGTTCAGTTCGTCCCTCCCATTGCTTAAAGCATATTTAATGTATTCTTCCATGAACACACTTCCTTGAAATCTTATTCTTATCTTTTCCCATTTGCTGTGTAGTCAAAGACTGAGGTCAAATGTCAGGCGCTGTCTTCCGGAGGGGGTGGGGGTGCTTGTTTACTTTTCTTTCTCTGACTTCAAAGTAAGAGGGTTTAAGTTACAATCTTGCTGGATACTGGGGTAGGAAAGAGGTTTTTTTTAGCACAGGACAACTTTTAAATGAACTTTGTAAGTATTTCAGAATATATCAGAATTAGGAACACAAGTGAAGCACATTTTTTGTTATTTCTGAAGTGTGTTGGAAACAAATATTTTATTATGATCAAAACAAATCATTACACTGGGTGATGCAATTTCCACACTTTTTCGTTTCGGTACTGTATAGTTGTATTAGCAAAACTGTATGTCTATGCAAATGTAATGGTCATTTCAATTGAAAATGTGTTCTCTGTAACTGCAGTGCACTACCATACCATGCATACTCCACTCTACGCCACTTCACTCTACTCTGCACCACACTACACCACTGCACTCTACTCTGCACCGCTCACTTGACCCCACTCCATGCCACTGAAATCTGCACCCCTCCACTCTACACCATTGCACTCAATGCCACTTCATGTTACACCTCTCTACTCTTCTCTGTACCACTCTACTCTATGCCAATGCACTCTTCGACACTCTATTCTACACTGCTGCACTCTTTGCCAAAGCACTCTAAACCACTCCAATCTAGGTCACACCAATCTACTCTGCACAACTCCACTCTACGCCACTCTGCAACACTGCACTCTGCACCACTGCACTCTATACCACAAACACTCTACGCCAATGCACTGTACTCTGTAACACTCAACTCTTTGCCCCTGCACTACAGAATAACGAGTCTATCTGAATGTGATTGCCTTCTGATGTATAATTCAGTGAACAATCGGTTATGTATGATGCTCTAAATTGATGAAAATTTGTATTTTGTCTATGCAGAATTTGTCAATAAAGGTTTTGGGGAAAAAAAAAAAAAAACCTCTTTGCCCCTGCACTCTACCCAGTCCACTGTACGCCACTCTATTCTACTCCGCACCACTGCACTCAATGCCACCACACTCTTACACCCCTTTACTCTACTCCATTATGCTTCCATTTCTAACGATAATGGCATTACTCCTAGTCCTACTCCCTCGCCTTCCTTCAGCACAATTGAGGCCCCGCCTCCCATCCAGACCCACCCCCAGCATAAAAACTCTGCCCGCCCCCACCTCCACCTGTACGTAAACAAGCCGAGCTAGCACTCAGATGAACCGGACCGGGAGGGAGGGAGGGTCCTGAAGGAAGGCGAGGGAGTAGGACTAGGAGTAATGCCATTATCGTTAGAAATGGAAGCATTACCTCCCGTCCCTCCCTCGCCTTCCTTCAGCACAATTGAGGACATAGCAAGCAGAAGAAAACAGAGACGGACAGCTGAGTGCGAGAGAACACCAAAACAGAAACAGTGCCCCAAACACAGCAGATCAACATCCCAGGAACCCAGCGGCCCAGAACAGCAGACAAATGTCCCAGACACGCAAACGGACAGCGCCAGTCAAACGGAGAGGGAGAAGACCAGGACGCAGGCCAACAGATCCCACAGAGGAGCCCACCCGACAGGACACCACAACCGGCAGGGAGCGCAGCAAAGCACGCCTGACATCAAGCAACGCAGCCACCGAAGCCGCCAAACAGCGAGAGGAACACCCCCGGACCCCCACAGGAGGAACCACCCCCAAAAGACAGACAGTCAGCAAGACCGGGGACCAAAACCAACGACCCAACAGAGCAGAGGAAGGCCAAACAACCACCGCAACCGGATCAAAGCAAAACGGGAACCCACAGCCGAGCCAACACCCCCAAGCGTAGCGCAGAGGGGATGGCAACCAAAAACAAGGCCCAAAAGACAAGAGCCGCAACCCGAGACCCCCAAGGGGACCAAAGGGAGGACAGCCAATACCAGCAGCCAAGACCCCGAAGGGAAGGACCAGACAGGGCGAGGGGGCACCAGACCCCCGCCAACCCGCAAGAACGCCAGGAGCATCAAGAAGCCAGAGAGCCGCCCACAGCACCCGCAGAGGAGACACCGACAAACCCAGAAGAACCCCACCCGGAAGGAATCGCCATGCCAAACATAGGCCAGCCACCACGGGAACAACACCCAGAGCAGAACACCAGTCCAAAAAGGACCGCCCATGCCAAGCCCAGGACAGCAGAGAGGAGGACCGACGGGAAGGCAGCCAAGCAACCGCCAAACGACCAGGAACCCCCAACCCAGCAAAGCCCAGACGCACCACCAGGCAGCAGGTGAAACCCCCACACAGAACCCAGGGGAAGGGCCGGAAACATCAAAGAGAACGGAACCACCGTAAGGACCCACACCCGAACGCAACAGAAGTCGGACAGGAGAGGAGACCAAGGCACCCCAGGCCAAAGGGGAGCAACCAACAACCCCCGAGCACAGAGCCACCCGACCAGAACCAGAAAGGCCCCGAGCAGCGGAAAAAAGGGGGGAGAAAGGCCCCCAGAAGATCCCGAGGCACAGGAGAGGGAAGGCCAACGACCCCCCCCAAGCCCCGGGACCCCAGCCCAGAGACCAGAACCGGGCCTACAAGGCCCTCCCCGGATCCGCAACAGGACCACCACAGGGAGGCCCCAAGGACCCACCAACAGGCAGGCCACACAGGGAAGAAGAGAGAAACGAGGGAAAAAGGAAGGACCCAGTACAACAGATCCGCCAGCCCAGAGGTCACCCGCCGAAGGGAGAGAGCCAACAGTCCCAGCACCCAGACCGGAGCCAGAGAAACAGGACACCGGCAAACAAGGAATAAGGACCAGAACCTGGACCCACCCAAAGGGCGGACAGAGGACCACGCCCCCAGAACGCCAGACCGAACCAACACCCCAGGGGCCCAGCAGAGAGCCCCGAAAGAGCACCGGGGCAAGCCCCCAACAACTGCCAGTAGGAGGAACACCGGGAGACCAGCAGGGACAGCACCCCGAACCCGAACAGACCCCAGCCAATCCCGCACCCGGACAGGCCGGGCGGCCAAGCCACCACAAGCGGAGCCGGAGGAGGCAGCAAATAGCCAGCCAGAAAGCGACGGAGGGAGAGCCACCAGGATAGCTCCCCCCCCCCGACAAGGACCTAAAAGGGCAGCGGGGACAAAAGACCCCAGAGACCAACCCAACAGGATCCAGACGGCCAGGCGGAGAAGAAGAAAACGAGCCCCGAAAACTGGAAAACCCCCCAGAAGCCAGGAGCCCCATCCCTGTAGCCACAGGACCGCCGGAGGAGCCACCCCCGGACAACAAGGCCCGAGCCAGCGAAGGAACAGAGACCAGACGCAGGCAGGACAAGGGAACATGGCCATGCAAAGGCCGAAAACAAGCCCCAACGAACACCAAGCCCCGAGAGGGGACCAGAGAGACACCCCCCAGGCCACCAACAAACCCGATCCCCAGAAGAACCACCAAGGTCCCCCGAACAGACCGAGCAAAAGACACGCCGGCCGCACACAGCAGGCCGACTGACAGAGAAGGACGAAGGAAAAACCCTCGCATGAAGGAGAGCCACGAGAGGCACCAGGACCCGCGGGAAGACCCAGGGCGAGGGCCGGAGGCCGAAGGGAAGGACGCAAAACCGAAAGGGCATCACCCACAGCGAACCGCAGAAAAGAAGCGGCAACTGGGAAGCGGAGAGAAGCGTCCCTGAGACCCACGGCACGCCAAAAGAAGTCAGGCAGAACCAGAGGAACGACGGACGAAAGGGCCAACACCAGGAAGGGAAAGGGCCGAACGCAGGAGCAGACCCACAGGAGAGCCAGGACAGGCCGAAGCCGCCGGACACCCCCAACCCCAGAAACAGAACGGAGAGGGCCCCAGGCCCGGGCTCCACGATAGGAACGCAGCAGACCGACCACAGGGCAAGCCAACAGGACACCCCGTCCAGCAGAGCCACCACGCGGGGACCGGAGACAGGCAGGGGAGGCAACCGAACCCCCGAACCCAGAGGAACCTGCACCAAGACGACCCTCAAAGTACACAGGACCCAGCCAACAGAAAACGGGCCACCGCCACCAAGGAAGAAAAGGCCGCAGATGACCACCCACCGCAGGGAACCATCCAGACAGCAGTGACAGGGACCCAGGCGAGGAAGCAGGGAGCCAGGGTGAAAACAGGCCAAAAACCGTACCCACCGGAAAGGCGGAGGAGACGCCCACATCGGGGACAAAGGAGAGGCCCCAGGACAAGGCACCTCAGAAAGGCAGGACGCCCCACACAAGGAAAGGCACGCAGAAGCCCCAAGGCGGCCAGAAGGACAGAGGACATGCAGCCCACAGTACCGAAAAGACCCAGGCAGCCACCCATCCAGGCACGAACCAGGCCTGACCCCGCCCGAACAGCAGAGACCGGACAAGAGCGGGGGGGGACCAGGCACCACGGCCGGAGGCCCTAACAGCCGCCGCCAAAGCCACGAAACCCCACACCAAGGAGGGCGCAGAAGAAGCCGAGAACAGGCCAGCGCCACAGCACCAGCCAAGCAGAACAGCCGACCCGCCAAGCAGTGCGGTCAGGACAGAGTCCAACAACCCAAAGGGAGGAAAGGAGCGAACACCCCCAACAAGCAAAGCCGCCGGAGGAAGCAAGGGACCCGCAGCACCGCAGGAAAAACCCACTGATGCAAAAGAAGGCGTGAAGGAACCTGAAACCAATCAGGACCAACACAGCACAGAAGGAACGCTCAGGGCTGAGGAAAAGAGATCGCACACAGCAGGCTCCGCAGGCAACAGACAAACAGTCGCCAGCCGGGCGGGCCACAGTGGAGAAAGCAGCAAGTACAATCCCCACAAAAAGGGAAAAGAGCACGAAATACAGCAAGCACGGGCAACGCACGCCACTCCCACAGCACCAATCCCTACACCGGGACCGCAGGGCAAGCCCAACCAGAAGGGCCGGGAACACCAAGGAAGAATCCCACAGACCCCGCCCAGCAGGGAAGAGGAAAGCCCAGCCGAACAGCACAGGAGCCCAAGCGACCCTCCACACCCCCCGGAGCCAAAGGCATCGCCAGAGGCGGGAGAAGGCCCAATACCCCAGGACCCAGACGGAAACCAGCCGCCCACAGGATCCGCCGGACGAGGACGGGAAGGACCAGAAGGCAGCGGCCGAGCCCGTAAGCACCGGACAGAGCAGCCTCAATCAAGTCTTGCACCAGCCACAGACATGAGAGGCACCGTACTCCCCGCGGAGCCCATGCGTCTAGGGCACCCCAGGGGGACCGGAGACCAAGCAGCAGAGGAAGAAGACACCAGAAGGCCCCCAACCACCTCAGCGACCCAGGGCAGCAAGCGGAAAAATAGCCCCCAGCAGCCCCAAGACAAGGCAGACAGACGACCACGCCCGTCAAGAGAAAACAGCAAGTCACAGTACATGGTACACCAAAAGGAAAAAGGAACAAATACCGGGTCAAAAACCCGGCCTACCAGGTCTCCGTGATGAGTGCAGTCCGGGAGCAAAGGCAGCCAAGCAGGCCCGACCCGGAAACACAGCCCCAGCCACAGGAGGACCGCCAAACAACACAGCAGCTTCCTGAGCCACCGCTCCGCCCCCATCCACGAGGGAGACGAGGAGAGGAGGCATCGCCAGGAGAACTCCGTCGAGGGCACCGCCGTCGCAGAGAACCAACTCGAAGACTCCCCGGCACCGCCACAGGGAGGAACTGAAGGTAAGTCTCACTAGGGAGACAGAAAAAAACAGGTGGAGGTGGGGGCGGGCAGAGTTTTTATGCTGGGGGTGGGTCTGGATGGGAGGCGGGGCCTCAATTGTGCTGAAGGAAGGCGAGGGAGGGACGGGAGGTAATGCTCTATGCCACTCCATGCAACTGCACTCTACCCTGAACAACTCCAATCTATGCCACTTCACTCTACTCTGAAATAATTTACTCTATGCCACTGCACTGTATGCCACTCTACTCTTAACTATTGCACTCTATGCCAATGCACATTACACAACTGCACTTTATGTCACTGCACTCTACACCACTCTACTACACTCTACACCACTGCACACTGAGACACTACTCTGCAACACTGCACTCTCCACCACTGAACTCTACGTCACTCTACTCTGCACTAATCCCATCTATGCTAATCCACTCAATGCCACTGCACTCCTCCGCACTATACTCTACTTTGCACCACTCTATGCTACTCTACACTGCACTCTCTGCCACTGAACTCTACGCCACTCTACTTGCACTACTCCACTCTATCCTGTTCCACTCTATGCCTCTGCACTCTATGGCACAGCACTGTATGGCACTATACTCTACTCTGCCCCACTCTATGCTATGCTACTCTACGCTACACCACTCTATGCCAATCGACTTTAGTCTGGACTCTACAGCACTGCACTCTATGCCACTTGACTCTACTTTGCACCACTGCCCTCTGCATCACTCAACTCTATGCCACTCCACTCTGCACCACTCTACGCCACTCTACTCTATGCCACTCTACTCTAAGCCACTCTACTCTAAGCCACTCTACTCTGCGCCACTCCACTCTGCGCCACTTCACTCTGCACCACTGCACCCTACTTTACACCACTGCTCTCTGCGCGACTCTACTCTACGCCACTCTACTTTGCACCACTCTACTCTGCGCCACTCTACTCTGCGCCGCGCCACTCCACTCTGCGCCACTCCACTCTGCGCCACTCCACTCTGCGCCACTTCACTCTGCACCACTGCACCCTACTATGCACCACTGCACTCTACTATGCACCACTCTAATCTATGCCACTGCATTCTACGATGCTGCATTCTATGCCACTGAATTCAATGCCACTGCACTCTAAGCCACTATAATCTGCAACACTCTATGCCAATACACTCTACACCAGTCCCTCTACTCTATGCCACTCCAGTGTAAGCCACTCTACGCGACTCCAAGCTATGCCACTCCAATACAAGACTCTCTCTGCCACTCCACTCTACAACACTCTACTCCACTCTTCGCCATTTCATTCGACAACACTCCAAGAGACTCTCCTAGAGGCCATTAACTTTTAGCAATGCTGAACAGCAACCACACAGGTGCACAACATTGCTAAAGCACAATGGCAAAGCCAAGAGCTTGTGCATAGGCAAGACCTACTGGCGTTGCCTGTGCTTGTTTTTCAGGCAGCATATTAGTTTTTTAACATGCATACTTTGATCTGAGACACCTCCAGGTCTTAATAAATGGGCATGAGGCAGTTCAAGTTTCTCTCAGTGGGTCAGAAAGGTCTTCAGTATATATGGTCATCCAGTCCTTGGCCTCTCTGCAGAGTGCACTGAGCAATGGGCACATATTCTAGTTGCAATTGTGATTCTGTGCAAATGTGTTTAAAGGAGGTATACAGCTGTCAAAATATTGACAAGACGAAAGAAAAGGAAAATGCATGGCTTACAGATGAGTGGGAGTGTTGTATGTTTGGGGGTGGTAAAATGAAGGAGATGCGAGGACAGTGGCGGCTCCTCCACTAAGGCGGAGGAGCGTCGCCCCACTGCTTTTTAGCAGTGAAGTTAAGGAAAAATAAAATGATAATAACTTGCGTTATTATCATTTTATTTTGTCCTGATGTCTGGCAGCTTTGCGGGACGGGCTGCTCTCATGACAGGAGCAGGGGGAGTAGTGAGCACACTGTAAGTGCACATAAAGGTTTGGCTGGCCGTCTCGGGCCAGCCAAACATTCATGCGCACTTTGCATGTTTTCCACGCAGGCTGCATTACAGACTGCGTGGATAACATGCCCAGGCTCCCAGTCAGCATCTGAACGCCGAACCACGGCGCTCTAATCAATCACAATGCTGCATTGCAGCTTTGTGATTGGCTGACTAGCATCCTGGTTGTGCTTCTTGTTCTGGCGGGAGCTAGGGACTATGGAGGAGAGACGTGGCGAGGAAGCGGCGACAAGGTAAGTTATATATATATTTTTTTTTTTACACCCAATTTCCCCGAGTCCCCTTCCCTCCCGCCCCGCCCTTCACCCCCCATCCGTGCCGGCCGCCACTGTGCGAGGAAGCTCATTCAGGAGAGAATGAAAAGAGGGTGCTGTAGAGGAAAGAGATGAGACATAAGATAGGCAGATGAAGGAGATGAGAAGAGAAATGGGGTGTACATTCTAAGCTGGAGTGAGAATAACTGGAGTGATTGAGACACTGTGAAGACCACTACCCCTTCCACAGGCCTCAGTCCTGTTTAATTCACATTCTCATAATTTCAGAATTGAAACATTTTCAATATGAATTATTTACAGCAATATAATTGTTATTAATCCTTTATCTTAAACAGCTAACAGCCATTGACAAAGCGAATAGCCCTGGCTGGTTTTAGGTGTATGTCAGATGCTGTTTACATATCTGGATGCTATAACAAATCTCAGTGAGGAATCAAAAGGAGGCTCACTATGGGAATCAAAGAAATTGAGTTTGTGTTTAAGCAACACCCTTAATTACATAGGCCACCCCCATTTTACAGACAACCCACATTTTCCAGGCCACTTAAACCCTTGAGCGACCTTGTGGAGATATCTGTGCCTTCCGAGGAGCTGCTCCCACTGTGGCATCTCTAAAGGTACTTAAAGTTTCTGGAGCAACTGCCATGTTTCAGGTCACCACTCAACACACTTTTTTTTTTCAAAAACAAACCCATGAAACAGCCATTTGTTATCGAAAATCTAAAAACGAATGACCCTGACACCCAGGGAGTTTTGATATTTTTTTCTGTTTGGGGATGCCAGAATTTCCCTGTGGTCCCAAAGTGGGAAAAAAATACACCAGACCGTCCATTGCAAATAGGGCAGATGGTTTTATGCGCATTCATCGTTAGCCCCAACCCTGTTGATCCATCGGTGGTACCCCCATCAGAAACATGACATCTGCCTCAACTCTGAATAGAGCAGGTGGACCATTAGTTTGAAAGACAGGGTACTCCGCCATACTTGTCTGCCAAACTCTAAATCAGAACCTTTATTTCATCTTATAAAGCCTCATAAGTTCGCTAGCTGAATTTGTGGTTTTCAAGAAAAGGAAACGAGCTGTTGGGAACAGTCACACTACAGTGCCATTTTCAGTGAAGGGAGTTCACTGTGTGTACAACCAAACTAATTATGAATAATATACATTGTCATGCCAGATATTTTAAGACAGAAATGCTTACAAGAAAAGCTCTTAAGTAAACAAAAAAGTAGCGAATGAAAGGCTTGAATTAATCTCAGCAACTGGTAATTACTCGGGACACATCCCAGTCCATCATTATTTTGCCCACCATGTCATCTCAGTTTGGACCCAGCTATATGCCAATCATTCTTGATCCTGCTCCAATGGGAAAAGTCCAGCCCAAACTGCCAAGCCAGGGCCTCCCTGAACCGGAACACAAGCAACCCAGGACCACTTTCGACTTCAATCAATCAATTAATCAATCACGGTTTTGTAAAGCGCACTACTCACCTATTAGGGTCTCAAGGCGCTGAGGGGTGGGTGTGCACAGCTCCGTTGGAGTCATTCAAAAAGCCAGGTCTTGAGGTGTTTCCTGAATTGGTGCAGTGTCTGGCTTCACCTTAGTTAGGGCTCATCAGTCAGGTACAGCTTGATTACATTGACAGGGTGTGCACGGGACCCATGTCTGGGCATACCCGTCCCACTGAGGGTGACAGACTAGCTTACTTACTTATGCCTACTACCCCTCCTGGGGTATAGGCCATCAACCAGGAGTATCCAGCCATCTCTGTCCTGGGCTTCTCTTTCAGTCTGACTCCATGTGTAACCCATGCCCTTGCAGTCAGCCTCGAGACCTTGGCGCCAGGTGTTTCTAGGCCTTACTATTTTCCTTTTCCCTTGAGGGTTCCAGGTCAGGGTTTGCTTGGTTGTGTTTGATGTGGGCTTGCGGAGGGTGTGACCTACCCAGCTCCAGCGTCATTTCATGATTTCTTCATGAGCGGGGAGTTGGAAAGTCTGCTGCCATAAGCAGTTGTTGCTGATGGTGTTTGGCTAGTGGATTTAGAGGATTTTCCTCAGACAGATGTTGATGAAGGTCTGGACTTTGTAGGTGGTGGTCACTGTTATCATCCAAGTTTCTTCTCCATACAGAAGTACTGATTTTAAGTTTGTGTTAAAAAGCCTGATATTGCTTTGCAGCGTTAGGTCCTTGGAGCTCCAGATCTTCTTTAGCTGAATTAAAGCAGCCCTTGCTTTGTTTTTTCCTGCCTTGAAGTCAGCATCTATGCTGCCCTGCTTGTCTATGACACTGCCCAGGTAAGGAAGGCCTCAACCTCTTCCAGTACATCGCCTGCAAGAGTGACTGCAGTTGCGCTGGCCTTGTTAGCCTTCAGGATCTTGGTTTTTCCTCTGTGGATGTTGAGGCTGAATGGTGCTGATGTGCGTGCCATATTGTTGGGCTTCTCTTGCATCTGCCGATGGGTATGGGACAATAGGGCCAGGTCATCTGCAATGTCCAGGTCATCAAGCTGTGTCCAAGGTGTCCACTGGATCCCATTAATTTTCCCTGCTGTGGATGTCTTTATGATCCAGCCTTTAGCCAGCAAGAAGAGAAGAGGTGAGAGCAAACAACCCTGGTGGACTCTGGTCCTCACTTGGAAGACTTCCGTGAATGCACACTAAAGTATACAAAAAAGCGATTGATGGAATGTTTGAAATAATCTCAGCCACTGGTAATTACTCAGAGCCGCATCTCAGTTCCAGCTTCAAGAAACGTTTGCCAGATATTTCATAGTAGAAACGATAGATTCCAATGTATGAAATTCACTGTAAAATTAACATACGTGCCCTATCGTGCGAAGAGCCTGGATCTAAGACATGAATCCCACAAACCCCTTAAGCCCAAGACACCTATGAATGATATAGCTCATGCCATTGACAACTTGTTCTCAACTGCTCTAAATAGGGACAGCTTTTTGCTTGTGGGAGCTACTAAAACTGTCAGTTAAAGCCACTAACTAGTATCTACTTGTAGGGGTGAATCATCTGAATATTACCCGCTCATGAACCAACCGCTGAAAGACACTTTAAGGGTTCCTCATATACCACCCGAAGTCTAGGTTCCTCTGTGATCACCTGGGGATCACTGGAGTTTGTTTCTGAGTGATCCCCGGGGGTTAGAGGCCATTACAAATGCCAAAAATGGAAAAAAGTGAAAAAGACAGGGTGGATAGCTCATAGTTGTGGACTTTAATGCTTACCCAGCCTTGCTGGTTAGTAAGTGAGAGGACAATGAAAACTTGTTCAACTTGATATTGACTATCTTACTATAAATGATTGTTTAGAAGTGCAAGGCTGGTATGAATGACAGGTGACATATCTTCCCTTGCTTTCTATCAGGGTCTGGCATAGCAGGAGTGTGGTTTCTTGAACAAAAAGTAAGTTAATGAACCTCAGAAGTAAATAAGTTAAGCACCTCTGAGTTCCTGGTAAATGTCTTACAGAGTCAATCCAGCTCTAGAAACTTCCATTCTCCAGACTGTACAGCAGACTTTACTTTACAGCAGAATGTCTAACTCTTCCATAATACTATATTGACCTAGAAATGTTGCTTGATGGACATTCAGCTGAGGTGGACATATCCTACTATGTAAGTTCTTGAGTCCTCCCTATTGCTCCTCAGTTAAATCACTGAAGTTAACATTGCGGGACCTTGCACATCCTTTTCTTAGCTTGATGTACCTTAATTTGCCATGATCTATGTGTTCTGCTCCTTTCACAACACCCAAAGGCTTTTATACAAGATATCTCTTATGCGACTTTCATTTTACCTTTTAAAATCTCGTTTGGTCTTTACCTAACTGATGCAGATCCAACATATGTTATAATTGCATTTCTTCTTTCTGCACCCCATCTACATTTCTCTCCCTAGTGGTCTTAGCCGCACATTTGATGATCTAGCTCCTAAGGGATCCAGGGATCTGCAGCACTATTTATTTAGCACAACATACTTTGATGTTGCTTTACCAATCTCTCTCTCTCTCTCTCTCCCTCCCTCGTTCTCTCCCTCCCTCCCTTCTCACACAAGCAATTTATAATGGCACCAACACCACAGAGTCTATTACAACAAAGTGAAGGAAGACACATTGAATTCATCTCAGCAATCACTGGGGAGCATTCCAGACCATCATTTTTTCACCCTCTATGTCGCTCTAGACAAATACCAGCCAAATGCAAATTAGTCTTGGTGCAAACTTTCAGTCGGAAGTACCAGGCAAGGTCCCCTCCCAAAGGGAATAAGCAACCTCAGACTAGTGTTGGCCTAGTTAGAACTAATGAATGAAGTATTGTCAAGTACCGTGACACAGTGAGCATGGAATTCATGTCTGGGCATACCCTCACTTAAAACGTCTGTTACAACAAACAACAGTGACAAGCAGTAGCGGCAGCGAACAGACCCAGGTGGTGGGGCAGGGGGGTGTGGGGGGTGTGGGGGATGTGGGGTAATGGGGATGGGATCAAAAAAAGAAAAAAAATCCACTTACCTTGCTACGGCCGGCCACGTCTCTCCTCCGTCCTCTTCCTTCTGGCTCCGGTCAGCAGCAGGAAGTTCCCAGGCTCCCCTAAGCCAATCACAACGCTGTAATGCAGCGTTATGCTTGGTCTGAGCACTGTGGCTTGGCGCTCAGATGGGGACTGGGAGGCTTTACATGTTCCTCACCAGGCTGTGTAATGCAGCCTGGTGGGGAAACATGCAAAGTGCGCATGACTGTTTGGCCGGCGCAAGAGGGCCGGCCAAGCAGTCGTGCGCATTTAAGGAGTGCAAACCACTCCTCTCCCTCCTATGCCCAGCCCCACCCACCGCAAAAGCCACTGACTCTAATAGGAGAACTAAAATGATAAGAACAATATGTTATTATCAATTTAGTTTCCATATTGAGCAGTGGGGCGACGCTCCTCTGCCTTAGTGGAGGAGATGCCACTGGTGACAATGCCTGAGTTGGCCGAAACTGTCCTGTGGTTGCTTGAGTTCCATTCTGAATAGACGTAGAACAATCACATTTGATAACACTACCTACCAAAATACCTCAATGAGGTATATGAGATGAGTTAATGTTTGCAGGCAGCAATAGGGCATGTAAAAAAAAAAAACCTATGTGCACAAAAAAGAATGATCATAAGTTAGAAGAACATGCTTTGCAATAGACTGAATTACTCCTATAGTCTTCACCCAAAGGCAGGTCGTGAGAAAGTGTCCAGCCCTGGTAGATTAACTTCAGTTCCCTAAAACCACAAAACATAGAAAGACCTGGACATTTATTTTGTGCAAAATCATACCATGGATAACATTTAAAAAGTGTATACTTTCCTACATCCTATTTGATGAGTTTCTAGAACTCAAGGACAGGTACCCAAGCACAGCACAGCCAGCAAGGACTGGGGGTTAAGTTTGACCTTTTCTGAGATCTGCAACCCTTGCAAAGTGCCAAGGACCAAAGTCGCATGATTTCACCATTTTAGAACTTATAGGGCTCGAGCCCGTGTGGTTAACCCTCGCATCGAAAAGTTAGGCCTGCCCAAATAAACACTAGTCTTGTCTAGAATGTGCAGCTATTATTATTCCATGAACCCACTAGGGAAAGATCACGTTTTAAAAATTCTCTTGGTTATAAATGAAAACAGTGCTGCATCCATAGTAGCAACTGGTGGGCCAATAAAGAGTTTAGAATCAATAATCATTCCCAGGTGTTTTTCACCTTAGACATTGATTTCAGGGAGGGTGTAGTTTTCTGGGCCCTCTGTGTATAGCCACAGACCCATGTGTTGCAGTGGTCACATCACTGTTATTTCTGTCTTTTTCTGGCTCATCTTTAGCAGGAGCGGCTCTTCCATGAGAGCAGAGGAGCGTTGTCCCCCTAGAAAAATGCCCAAGAGCAGCTAAAAAATAAAATTGTGATAAAGTTTATTTATTATGATTATATTTTGAAGCAACCCGCCCTGAACAGGACTGTACACTTATTCTCATAGCAGCAGGTAGCTGTGCACTTATGTTTAAAGTGAGCATGTCTCTTTGGCCGGCCATCTTGCGATGGCCAGCCAGACATGTGCATTTTAAATTTCTCTAACCTATTTGTCTTAGACAGCTAGGTTAGAGAAAGCGCAGGCATCCAGTGCTCTTAGGAGCTCTGCAAGAGGCTGCTCCCTCCAATCCTGATGCGTCTCTCATGCTGAGAGATGTGTCAAGATTGGAGAGTGCAGTTTCCTAGTTTGCAGCTAACAGGATCGAAGACACCAGAGTGATCGAGGATGTCGTGAGGCAATTCTGCAAGGTAAGTCCCTTTTTTTAAATTATCTTAATGCCACCCATATGTTGTCCGCCCCACCACCCTAAATATAGGCCAGCTGCCACTGGATAACTGACCCCATTCATTGATCAAAATGCTTGCAGTGAAGTGGTGTGTCCCCTCCATTGAGGCAAGCAGGATTTTAGTTAGAAGCTGTGCACCATAGCCTCTACAGAAACACATAAGTTGCATTTATTAAGAGGGGTCGGATACATTTAAAAAAATCTGGGGAGTAGAACAGAGCTCTGATGTAGTCTATAAGTCATTGGCCATGATTCTAAAGCAGTAATTCCCCCAGCTAAGATGCCTATCACAGAAACAGCATTGCCCCTCTGACATTTCCTGATGACATTGTTGTCGTCAACCTCAAGTCCAAGGTCACCAGTATTTGTCAAGGTGAAAGGTAATTAAGCAATACATGTGCAATCACCCCTGGTGATGAAACAGTGCCGTAACATCTCAAAATCACACCTGATTAGTACCATAATTACCCCTCCCGTAAGAGAGCACCTTCCAGAAAATCTCTAACTATACTGTTCTCACACCACAACATACATGCTGCTGTAACACAAATTCTAGCGCTAGCGAAATGCCCACTCTTCTGCAACTGGAGGAGGGATCAAAGTGCACAACTTAGGGCAGAGGTCTTCAATCTATGGGGCGCGACCCCCAGGGGGGCCGTGGCGTCATGGGAAGGGGGGCGCACATTCCCCAGCCTTATTGTCGGCACACAGATTGCTGAATGGCATCAGCTCCGAGCGGTAGTACCAGACAAAGCCTCGCACTGGGAGCTGCTCTGAGAAGCAAACATATTGTGCATACTCCTCACCAGTTGATGAAGGAGGATGGGTCTTGGCGACCAAACGAATAGGAGGCAGTCAGGCTCTGCGGGAGGCAAGTGCCAGCCTAATTGAGCCCAGCAGGCCTGTTCATGCACTGCGTCCACAAGGAAAAGTGCGAGCTGGGCTGGTGGGGGGGAGGGGGGTGTAGGGGGCCGTTCTCACCGAGAGGAAAATGGGATGGAAGTCAGAGGCCAGAACCACCCAACTACGAACTTTCCTTACGTTCTGCTATCTCGAAATTTTTCATTTTTCCTGTTTATATTTTACTTGTACTTAATCTTGCCTTCTCTAAGAGTGTTTGCAGGCCACGACTGAGAGCCCTGGAGTTCCTTGTTCAAAGCAGTGCGAGTTTCTCACAGTGGCCGTCAGTGGGGTCATGAAGGTGTTCAGAATACATGACCATCCAGTCCTTGGCCTCTCTGAAGAACAAAAGTTATAGTATTACAGTTGCAATTGTAATTCTGTACAAATGAGCGTGTGAAGGAGGTAAACAGTTGCCAAAATATTGACACAGGGTAGTCAAAGAAAAGGCAGTGCTTACAGGCGAGTGAATTCGTAGTGTTTTTGTGATGGGTTACGACGTAAAGGAGATATGAAAAAGTGCATTCCAGAGTGACTGAAAAGACAGTGCTGAAGAAGAAAGAGAATAGGTGTCAGATATTCAGATGAAAGATGCAGCGAGAAAGAGCGTAGGTGTCTATTATAGAGTGAAAATTACAGGCGTGATTGAGACACTGAACACCACTACCCCTTCCTCAGGCTTCAGTAATGTTTATTTACAGTCTCATATGTTCAGTCTGTAAACATATTCAATATTATTTATAAAATCATTGTTCGTATACATTTATCTTAAATAGATAACCATCACTGACAAAGCCAATAGTCCTGGCTGGTTTCAGGCATGCCATGCCAATGATGGAAATAAATGAAATTTAGTTTAGGCATTCAATCCACACCCTTGATTACAAAGGCCATGCCCCTTTTACAGTCACCCCGGGAGGTGGAGGGGGGTGGTAGGGGGCCGTTCTCACCGAGGGGAAAATGGGATGAAAGTCAGAGGCCAGAACCACCCAACTACGAACTTTCTTTACCTTCTGCTATCTCGAAATTTGTCATTTTTCCTGTTTTTTTCCACATAGTCTACACAAATACTTTTATAATTCATACTGTAAAGGGCTCTTGTATTTAGAAGTGATTTAACATTTTCGTTTTTTTTATTGTGGTGCATTAAAAACCTTTGTACTGGAAAGGCTTATTGACATCTGGTGCAAATATTTATATTTCCTTTTAAATACATGTTTGCAGATTATTTTTAAGATTTATTTCTATTAACTTTTAATTTTTTTATTCCTTGCTCTCATTGAGGCATAATTCTGCCAAATATTATATTTATAAAGTGCAATCGCACGACCCTTCGTGTGATGAAGATGGTTTCCGCAGTGAAAGCACTCGCAAACATATTTAAATAGCGATTCCCCTACTTTCTGGAAAAAGGCAACCCTCCTGGTTCGGTTAATTCTGATAGTTAATATGCTTCAGCTGGAGTGTCAGTCAAGGAGTATCATGTGCTGTGAAACGGAAGCAGGGCAAACAGTTAACTGTCAGGGTGCAGCAGCTTGCCTGAAAGAAATACAAATGTGTGCTAGGAGTTAATCTGCAAATGTAAATAAAGGGTGCTTTAAAGCAGGTACTGGTTTTAATTGATCGAGTCACTCAAATCTTTGTGATGACAAAGATGCATTCTTTTTGAGTGGTAGTGCAAAGAGAACAATTGAGCTCTGAAGTGTGTGCTTTCAATTGTAATTGGATTTGTATAACGCTTACTACTCCAGGAGGTGTTGAATGGACAGTTTTGTAAAAAAAAAAAAAAAAAATAGGTACAATCTGGGTATTACTCAAAAGCAAGTTTTAAATAATGACTTACATATTCACAGTGCTTTCTGTCACAAGCTGTAGCCTTCTAGCACAAAAAATGCACGTCACTATTCTCCACTGCACCATCAAAGAATTAATTCTGTGGGTCCCTGGGTACACATAGACCTCTGCAGTGCATTAAACTAATAAATGTTTCATAATGTACTATTGTGCATTTTCCACTGAGTAACAACTTTTTACATTTATTTTTCATTTAAGCTGCCCGTTATTTTATACGTAGCTATCTGGCGGTGGAAAACCTAAAACATTTACAGAATACACTGTTTAATATTATTTCCCCACCGTAAAAATGATTTGCCAGGGGAATTGAGGGCGTTTATGGTTATTGATGATGAGTAACAGGTTCTAGAATTTTTTGTCAGGAGGGGGTCCTTACACCTAAAAACTTTTGAGAAGGGGGTCTCGGCATCAAAAAGTTTGAAGACCTCTGACTTAGGGCCTCATTACGATGTCGGTCGGAAAGCATTCCGACCGACTCGGTCTCGAAATCATTTCCGACCGAATCAGATTCGGGGAGTCCGACCGAGCGATTACGATGTTTCCGAACACCGTTCGGTCGGACTCCCATTGACTTCAATGGGAGCCTGTGTTCCGACCGACAACCCAGGCTCCCATTGAAAAAAGGGGTGGTTGTGGAAAACCTTGCACCCTGTGGCGGGCACCCCTTGGTGCCTACCACACCATGCATGGTTGGAAAGAGGGGTCCCATGGGTACCCCTACGGGCCCCAACTGGAGGTCTCAGGATGAAGGAGGGCCTGCTACGGACCCCCAAAGTCGGATTCTGACAGCCGATCCGTGTCGGACAAACCGATTTTGAAAGGCTGTCCGAATCCAACATCGTAATGCGTCGGTCGGAAACGCGGTCCATAGACCTGTATGATTCGGCTCCGACTGACTCGGTTCCTCTGAATGCCGATCAGAACCGAGTCGGAACGACCGAACAGATTCCGACTATCGTAATCGGTCAGTCGGATGTGTTTCCGAGTCGGTTGGAAACGTGGGTTCCGAATTGGATTCGGAGACACCGAATGCCGTTCGGAGCCTTTCCGTCCGACATCGTAATCGGCCCCTAAGTGTCACAGCAGTGGAAACCCCGGATGAACACGATCAGAATCAATCCTGTCAACATGACAAGCGTCCAGAGCCTGAACATTGTGGTCTGGACATGGAGATAAATGGTATTGTTGCAGTATTCCTTAATAACCTAAAGTCCAGTCTCAATATCCGCACTGCCGTAAACCCATGGGGAAATACTGATGGTTCTTCATTTCTGTGCAACTGGGTTACTCCAGCACACAGTTGCTATTGCCCATGAACTGTCACACCCAACCAACTTTTGATTAGTTAAAAAATTGAAGAAACACTGTATCCGATCACCGAATTTCCTAAAGTTGTTGGTGCCATTGACCGCACGCATATCCCACTGATATGTAAATTCCGAGAAACAGGTATTCATGAACTGGAAGATACATTATATTTCAATTGTCCAATTGCCTTGATGCAAACAGACAGATCACTTGTAGGTGTGGCTGATATGCTGGTACACCTTCAAAGGGATGGTATTGAGAAATAATTGTGTAAATCTTAATCAAACATTGGTGCACCATCAATCACAGGTTCTTGATCTCATGCATGTATATCGCTACTCTTGCTCACTCGTTCCAAGTAGACAAAACACAATAATTACCGTTGATGTGTGTCGTTAAGTCAACATATGTCACATCACTTATAAATAAATCTCGCCTTGCATGACACTGTGGTTGAACACATGGCTCAGTGTGGGCGCAGATCTATAAAATGATGCACACCTTGATCCGCAATGCAATCGAAGGTGCATTTGGGAAATAAACACCAGGTTTCCTGCTTACATGATACTGAGCATATGCTGCTTTACAGCCCGGACAAGGTGTTGTGCACCCATGCTAGATGTGGAGAACATTAATCCACAAGCGAAGATTATGAAAAGTCCATGGGCCATGCACTGCAGCAAGGGGATGCTGATGAAACTCTCAGCAGGGGCGATGTAATCAGACATTTGAATATTCTTTTCTTTTTGTGAATCTCTAAAACTATAAATGTACGCAGAGGCAATCAACAAACAATATTTTGAAACTGAAATATAACCATTACTATTTCGCCTCCATGAAAAGCCACAAAAAATGTCCTATCACCAACAAAGTATAATAATATCAGTACAGTGGGAAGCCTTTACAATGCACCCTTAAGCATGTGTACCATTTCCCTGCAAGCTGAACAACGCTTGCATTAACAACACATATGCCTTAACCACACATACGCATGGTTAAGGCAGTCGGTATTCTAGCTGTCTAAGTTGGCGGGGAGAGGAACCGGAAGGATCGCTGCAGGAAGGACCAGGACGTGGCGAGGTAAGTTGGGATGGGGCTGGGGCCGGGGGGGGGGTAGGTTTTAGGGGAGGGTGCCGGTTTTAGGGCTTAGGGCAGGGGACTGGGGTCGGGGTAGGTTTTAGATCAGGGGGCCGAGTTTTAGGGCCTAACGGAAGGGGAGGGGCAGTTATCAAGGCAGGGGGCAGTTTTTAGGGCTCAGGGCAGGGGGGGTCGATGTAGTTTATTGAATGGGTGGCAGGGCTTTAGGCCTCAGGGCAGTGGAAGGGGTAGCAGTAGTTTTACGGACAGTGTGGGGGTAAGTTTTAGGGTTCAGAGCAGTGGTGCTGGGGTCTGGGTAGTATTTGGTAGGGGGCAGGGCTTTAGGCCTCAGGGCGGGTGGAGAGGAAGGGGTAGTTTTAAGGGCGGGGTAGGTTTTAGGCCTCAGGGTGGGGGGGTGAGGTAGGGGGATAGGATTTTAGGGCTTAGGGCGGGGATGGGGGTCAGGGTAGTGGTAATCGTTACCACGCATATCCCTTTACCAATCATGCCTTTACCACGAAATTGCGTGATAAAGGCATGCGTGCTACAGGAATGTGTGGTTTAGGCGCATTCGTGGTTAGGACAGCGTTGCAGAGGCACTCGTGGTTCAGCCATCCGTGCCTCTGTCATACAACCCAGTACAGTATCATAATAGTATCAGTTTCAATTAGCCCTGATCCCATGGAGTAGTGTCTACTTGCATTGTGTAAGGATTGTAGTGATGACTTTGAAGGGGAGTTGGACTGCACAGAGGTGGCTCAGGTGCTGTTATGGTTACCCATTCGAAAGCACTTTAACAAAATGGAGTAAATGATAAGGCCCATGGCTTAAAATGTGCCATGGGCCACATCTTGTGGCTTCAGGTTTGACCTTTGCCATCAACTTGGCCTCATCCTTCACATTTTTCTGTTCTTTTCCTTTATCTGGGTCTCCAGGAGTGCTGCCTGCCCCTGTCCATGTTCATAGGTTTTGATCATCTTCTTTACCTCAGAGAGTTTAGTTGGGTCTGGAGAACAAAGATAGCTTGTCTGAGACTTGCCAGTAAGCGCGCTGCCGCTGTGCGTTCTCACCTTTGCCATTGATGCCTTTTGGCTGGTTAGCTCTCCGCGCCATGTCCTGGTCCTCTGACTCCTCCTGCTCCTCCTCAGCCACTACCTTCAAGACCTCCTCCAGGTTAGAGTCGCTGCAGAGATTTTGCCGAAACATATATCGCCTTGGATCTCTCACTCTTCTTCAAAGAACTGGCTTTCTGTCAAAGCAAGGATTAGATTCAAAACTTGATGCCTCTCTTACAAAGCAGTGCATCTACAACCTCCCCCATTATTATGTGGTCCTGTCAGCAACTTAGTCGGCCAGAAGATGTTTGGAAGTAAAACCTTTCTATACCTTGAAATGTCGAAGTTCAAGACCCAATAGGGAGCAAAAAAGAGTCTTCTCAGGTGCCACAACGTCCTTCGAGAGCTGCCTCCCTACTAAGCGGAGAACTGCACCCACTCTTCTGTCACTGGAGTAACGTCTGAAAAAGGACTTCTTCCTCAGTCACCTGAATGATCATGCCTTTCACAATGTGTTTGCTGTAACATTTGTTGTCTCTACTGTTCTGTTTCATTACAGTTATTTACCTGTAATTTGTATCTTCTAGTTCACTCTCAATTACACTAATGCCTTATGGGAAAGGGGCTCCATATAAAATAGTAAATAAAATAAATAAATAAAAAGATTTTCACCAATCATAATTTATTTTACTTTGATTTCGGTGCCCTGACGGTGTTTGCTTATATACCTTTTCTCATTTTCCTCAATTTTGTTGGGAAACCTCGTTTCAACTCTATTTTCCACTCTATGTGTTTCCTTGTTAAACGAAACAGAGAAAGAGAAACCCCCATCCCTTTGCTCACCACCCTAGCCCCTGTTTTTGCCCATGCCTTGCATGTTTCTTCACCATGTTTAATGGTGGAAGACCCCTTCGCACCCTTTGCTGATGCCCAGTCCATCCTCTTCTACCCTTTTCCAGCCCTACTGCCTGCCCATGTCAGCTGACATCCTGTAATATATATATCCTGATCTTGCTGTCACTGCTGTCTCTGCCCAGCTTGGTGTCACTAAACAGACCTTCTCGCTGCTTTGCTTTCCTTTCCCCAGTCTTTTTGGCAATTTCAAGTGGTGCGCAGAAAAAGATACACAAATTTACAAACATTTTGCGGTGGGTTTTAGTCACAAAAGTGACACAAACCAACGCAAAATGTTTTTTTAAATTTACATTCCCGTGCAAAAAGTTGTTACCTCTCATATTTTTTGACACAAAACCTTATTTAGTAACAATAGTAGGCAGGGTTTTGCATGAAAAAATAATGCCACTTTGAAGCAGGTGTTAAAAAAGAGAAATGCTTTTGCTTTTCCGAACTTTTCCCTCTTTGCACGTGTGCTGCACTGTAAAACACATATCCTAAGTAGTAATAATTTCAAAGTTTGTCTGGGCATAGTATTTTGTACTGAAAGGCGCGTCTTCCAGTTCAAAACCTAAGGTATACTCAACACAGATTCCTTTACACTATGATGCAAAGGTGTGTGCATGGCGCTCTGCAGCCTGACTGTGCACAGGCACTAGGGGAAGGGAGGAAAGTGCCATTTCTCTGTAGATATGGCGCTTTCCTGCTCTTTTCCTCTCACGTAACGCAGAAACTTTGGGGGCTGCACTACGTTGTGTGAGAGATTTGTGACAACAGCATTGGCTTTTTGATGCCTTAAACGTTTAGTAACTGCTGTATGTGAATGAATGCAAAGAGTGTGGAGAGGATGTAGCCTAACAGCTAGGGTGGTCAACCTCAAATCTGGGGAACCGGGTTCGAGTCTCAGCAAGGACGCTCAACATCCTGTGATTCTGGGCAAATCACTTAATATCCCTGTGCCTAACACAAAAGAAATGAATGTGTCCTTATGTAATGCAACTGGTGCTCATGTAAAGCGCTCTGATACCTGATACCTTCGGGTCAAGTTCGCGCTATATAAAACTCTGAAAAAGGTTGTTGATCCCAATGCACTTGAGAATTATACAGTTACCGTCCCTACATTTTTCTGCCTGTTGTCATTCATCCCAATTTGATATAGAACACCTACTTGAAAAGGTATGTATCATGGTGTGCTTGATGTGTTGTTTTATACTGTATGTGTTTCATCTGACCCTTTTCTTGATGCTCGCCTCACACATCCCCTATACTTACTCTGTCTTTCAGCTTCGCCCTGACTGTCATGGTCTTCGTCAACTATGGCGGTGGCGGCTACTGGTTCTTCGAGCACGCGCCATGGAACGGTAGAGTACCGCGTCCGTCGCAGCCTTTTAAGCAAATCAGCAGTCTAATTATTGATCTATAAAAGAAAAGGAATTAATATGGCGCACCATATCCTCTGCAGCCTGGAGTATTTAACAATGAACCCCACTTAAACTTCATAAAAGCCTCCTCGGCAGATCAGCAGAAAAATATTGATCTTGAAATAAGCACGTGAATACTAATTGTGTTTTGTGAGTCAACCATTGGAGGGTTGTTTTCTCAGGCTGGCATTTTATTCTGGACTTTATTGTGGGGGCTTAGGGAGCCATTGCTAATGTCCAAGAGAGTCTTGCCCTGTCCAGTCTTGCTGACCCTTTCCTTTCTGTCCTTCTATTGACTTTGAGGAGCAGATGAAAGCTTTTAATGTCTGGTTGTCGGCACCAATATCTGGGCCCAGTTCTGGCTACACTCCATCATTCTCAAAATGTGTCCTTCTAAGTGGCCATTTAGTGTACAGACATAGTGTACTTAGACTCTCATATCAATTGATAGTGATTAAGAGGGCCATCTTCAGATGTGTACCTCTCTGATGTGTACCTCTCTGATAGATCGTTAGCGACTACCTATTGTTACGTCTGAACTTATGATTTAATGCTGAACCCTTTTTTCAGTACATACTTGGTGGGTATATATACATAATATTAATAACTTGTTTTTCATATAGCACTTCATATCACAGATGTGTCAATTCTTAAAGCTATAAATATCATATGTGCCCAACTTTGGTAAAGCCAGTTTTGAGGAAAAAGTGGCTATAGATATATCTGTTTTTCTGTTTGGGAATGCTTAAAAAACTGAAAGGACCCCTTATATTTACTGAATTGTCTAATGTTTTTTAACAGAAATGGACCTGATTTTCTGGAATACCCCGGATTTCAGAGAGAAACCAGCTTGCTTCCTTTGCATATGATTGTGTTTATGTTCACAGACCAAAGAAGGGAAAACAAAAGAAATAGGTTGTTTAGATCGCAAAAGCACGTTACCCTGGTCAAAATGATGCATACAGTCTGTAAAAAAACTAAACTGGTCCATTAAAAAAACTACACAGAATAAACAAAACAAAAGTACTTGTGGATCCAAGAATGAATAATGCACTTCCAACTCCCAAAAGATCCCTATCAATGGTTATGTACCCCAAGGGTTACGTACTGCCTTTGTCATCTTCAATCTCTACATGGAGGCCCATTAGGCTCTACTCAGCTATAATAGCATAAGAATTCACCAATATGACAACAATACACAACTCTACTTGAAAGTTACCTCTGCTCTAGACATCCAATGCCTCAAACACTTCCTGCACCTCATCCAGACCTGAATACCCAGAGCTTGCCTGAAGCTCAACCAAACCAAGATAGAATTCCTGTTATTTGCCAAGAAAAACAATCAAGAAATACTACATACCTGGTTGAATCACATGAAACCTGATGGCTTTGAACTCCAACTTTCACTGAATGCCTAGTCATTAGGATTGATGCTGGACACCTACATCAAATTCAAGGAACACATAGGAAAAAACACAAAGATGGCCTGGCAGCCGCTGTCACGTCTAAAGAAAGGGAAAACATTTATAGCAGAAAGTGAATTCATAACTGCTGTTCAAGCCCTCATACTCTTGAATGTGGATGGTGGTGTGCCTTGGCCCCCCTTAAAGGCATCCTATATGCACAGCAGACCTCATCAGCAACTGGAGAAATATGATCACAGCACACCCATCCTGGTGGAACTGCTTTGGATCCCCTTGTCAGCCCACACCAACTTCAAAACCAGCTGTCACATTTGCAGAAAGGTCATGACAAGCACCCCCACTTATTTGGCAGAGAAGCTCACCATCTCTTGTGACTCTGTGCACAACCGCAGCCAGAAAACCAGCAGACTGGAGACTAAGAAGTGTAATAAAGAAAAACACAAACAGTCATTTTCCATCTATGCACCCAGTATCTGGAACAACATCCCCTTATCCAAAAGGACCGCCCCAAGGCTGCTCTAATTTAGGAAAGAGTTGAAGATGAACCTCTTTAAAGAACATCAAAAGGCAGTAAAAGTACACGTCTGTTACTGTTCCCATCACACATTGACTGCATGCGTGCCTTTGACTCTGTCCAGAGGTCTGCTGCCTTATGGCTCAGCGGCGCTATACAAATACCACATTCATACATATATACAATACATATGGGGCAGCCAAAGGCCAACTACCTATGCATGATCTCTCCCTGCCTAGTCATAGGGGTCAGGGAGAAATGGAAACGTAAACACCCTTCACCCCAAACTAGGACTAGTGGTGGAGAAAGAGAGATAAATTCTTTTTGGCCTTTTCAAAGGGCCGTGAATGGTTATAATGTGTGACGTCACCCTCTTTTCCCTCTTGCCCAAGGCCCAGGAAGGGTTTTATCTTATGCACCCCTTGCTTCTTCAATGTCCCCTGCCATATCATGAGCCAGGGAGTCTCCCTTGGGCTATGACGCCCTCCCCATCAAATAGAATCTCACTCACATTGCCAAGGCCCTAGGAGATCAATGTTGTGGTATCTTACGGCTCCCTCCATGCCACCAGCACGGATGTGATGATGATACGGAACAGGAATCAGTTGCCCTGCTCCTCTTTCTCCAGCATGCTTCAGCGAGAGATGGACAGCTGTCCTGGTGTCTTGTCTGTAAGGAACAACAACAGAGTGACCCCTCTAGAACAAAGGGGACAGGGTCAATAAAATCAAACAAATCAAAAGGCTCACTCATGTACCAATACATGTTTTGCAACACAGAATGTCCAATTATGTTATGTTATGATATTGCAATGTATCCAGTGCACGAATACCCTCGGGTGTCTTGGCGCTATCTGAACCAGAGCTTAAAATCAGAACGCTTTAATTATTGAACAAAAATCCTAGAAAGTAAAAAGCCATGTTTTAAGTTCTTCCCTGAACCGAAGCAAGGAAGGGGTGGCCCTGAAATGAGGCGGGGGACTGTTCAAAAGTTTTGTAGTACCAGTAACAAAACTTCTTCCACTCCAGTTTCACTTCCTAACTCTGGGGATTATAAGACTATCAAATCCCAGAGAGCGCAGGGGTCTGTTGGGAATGTAATACTGGGAAATGTGTCTCAGAAATTTAGGACCTGTGTTGTGTAGAGCTTCATGAGCAACACACAAGCCATATTATCAAGAACGGGCCATAACATTATCGCCGCTTTAGCGGCAGGAAACTGCCGCTAAAGTGGCGAAAAGGGGCTTGATAATATGCCCTATAGAATTGCAATAGAAGCCCAGGTTTGATGTCCTTCACACCAGAACCTGGGCTTCTATTGGAATTCTATAGGGCATATTATCAAGCCCTTTATCGCCGCTTTAGCGGCAGTTTCCTGCCGCTAAAGCGGCGATAATGTTATCGCCTGTTCTTGATAACATGGCCCCCAGAGCTTTAAATTTTACACGACTTGGCACAGGAAGCCAGTGAATATTCCGGATTCCAGGAGATATAGCATGGAATTTAGGTAGTCCTAACACTAATCTGGCAGCAGCATTTTGTATTGTTTAGAGCAATACAATATTAAGGACAACAGAATAAACAGGAAGATAAACATTTTACAAGCTGTGCATTATTCTGTATAACAAAATTCTGCTAAAAACCATGATTGTTCATAAGAAACATCAAATTTATTTTATAATAATCTCTTAAAACAACACACAATTATGACGCTGCACCATTAATATAAGACCATAATGTGTTCAGTCATAAATTAAGCAATGTAGGTATTCCTCTTATATGAATGCTGTTAGGTCATAATTGTGTATGGTTTTAAGAGATTATGATGTGAAATACAAAACAAAAACTCTGAAACTAATATGCAAACGAAAATGGGAGGGAAAAAAATCACAAATAAAACCTACAGCTACCAGAGTCTGGTAAGTGTGAATTAAAAACATATACTAGACAGTCTCCACACTAGATTTAACACAGAAGTAATTACATGCACTTCTATTCACAGTTGACCACAAACCAAAACACACAAAGAAATCACAAACTAAATTTACAGAATATATGAACACCTCCACAAACATCTCAGTTTTATGTACAAAACAAATTCCCGAAAAGGTTCTTAAACGCAGAAAAAGGCCACATAGACACCCTGTAGTTAGAGGTACAGTGCTGTGGAATATTTTTTCATAAAAGTTAGAGACTTTTTATAATAATGTTGCAAACTAGGCAAAATGTCATGATTTTCTGAATTCTGTGTAATGTTACATTTCACAGTGGCATTAAAATTTAGCCCAGACGTATCTGTAATGCACCTTACAATATTAGCTGCTCTTAATGCCAGCAAGGCAAATCCTGCTACCACTCAAAGGATGGCTTCTCTAACTAGGCCTTGTAAAGGGAGATTTCTACAACAATCAAGAGTTTTTCCAGTGGTTTAATGTAGGTGCTGAAGATAGTGAACTGAAATGAGCCCTGATATACTCCATATCAAGTGTAAGTCGAGATCTCCATTTGGACAAATTTCACGTCCAAAAAGGAAACAAGAAAACGAGTTAAAAATCTTTCCTTTATTCCTATGTGGATGGGTAGAATGCATAAGTGCCATTTGTTTTGAATGCCATTGTTAACAGACAGTGAACCCCACCCAAAAAAATAATTACACATTGTAAATTAAGGGAGAGTTAAGGGTGCGTTATGACTTTACCTTCTTAGGGGCATATTCACAAGGAGCCATCGCCGAATTAACGGCACTTTATCGCAGCCAAAGTCGTGATAAATATACCTCCCCATTCACAAGCTGGTGTAAACAGCCCACAGCACCAGTTTACCCGCGATAGCAGCCGCAAAAAACATCGCCACAGAGGACCCCCGCAAATATCGCTAATGAGATGCAGAGTAGGCGTTCCCGTGCCAAAAGCTGAGACAACATCACACCTCAACATTCACAACGACCAGCCACATCGGCGATAAGAACACAAAACAGGCGATATGGCGCGTTAGCACCAGGAAATCTACACCTGCTCTGACCTGGTGTAAAGTCGGACGGCAGCCAGCACCACAAAAGGGAGCACAGCCCAGGGCCACATCCGAAGGGCAACAGATGCCATGGAGCCACTCATCATGCGGCCCGGACACCCAAGAGGGCCACAACACCCACCGCCACCACCCCAGGACCCCAACCCACACCCGGAACCCCCCCCCCCGGACCACCACAGACGCAGCGCAGACAAAGACAGCGGACCCCCAGGAAACGTACTAGCCGCACAGACCCAACATCTGACAATGTCACCGTCCACTACAGGCTGAAAGGGACAACCATCCTACGCATGTTATGTTATGTTATGTTATGTTATGTTAACCAGATTTATATAGCGCGCAGCTGCCCCAGCAAAGAGGCGTCCCGGCGCTGCCAACCACAGAGAGTAGCAGAGTACAGGAGAAACAGGTAAGCAACGGGAAAAGAAAAGAGAACAGGCAGCCTAAGCTGGTGAAAAGAGAAAGGTCTTAATTGCTTTCCTGAAAACCAACAAGTGATTTAAGCAGCGAATCTGACCATCATCGCCTAACAGGCCCACGGCACCAACACAGCGGACAACCAACATCCCACCCCACACAAAGCTGCTGGCTTGGCTGCACCTGTTGGCCCCTGGTTCCCCCCAAACAACACCCGCCAGAGTCGGAGGAGTCACACAGCCAGCCACATCCAAGTCCCCCACACCTGTCCTGGACATCACCATCACCCTGGTACCCCAGTCCCCATACGTACAACACAATGCGCAGGATCCGCTGGAGACCAAGCAAGGACCATACGCCATAGCAGGATGCACGCACGTGTTGGGGACAATCCACAGCACACATGTACTACCTGTGCCCCCTGGTGACACAGCACACAATCACCGCAACAGGAAGCACACGTCTCACATCAATGTGCAGGCAACAACAGAACACAGTGGAACCTCCAACAATGTCGCCTTCAAATACACAGCCAGTGTGCATGATACCTACATCCTCCGACAGTCCATCATCAACCAGCGTTCCCAGGATGGCAACAAGGGAAATGTACACCCCTTGGCAAGTACGAAATGAACACCCCACACACCTCAACTCCACAACCATGCAACTCACAACTCTGGCAATGCACACGTCACAAAATCACAACCAACATGCACAACAACATGACCACCCACCAGACACGACAGAACAACTTACAATGGTAACCTGGGCAAGCCCTGAACATGAGCCATCAACGGCATGGCACCTCAGCCACATAATAGCCGAATGTGGGGAGAGGAGGCAACCAGGCATGTGTGAAGGATGCAGTAGAACCATGATCGGGAAAGCACACAATGCCAAGAGTGGCGGAGATGTGCTGGACAGACCGCAGTATGCAGAACACACCCATATCCATGGCAACATACACCTCTGGCGTATGGAGTGCAGTGGACAGTGGACCCAACCATGTTACCCCAGCCAGTGGGGGACCTCGCGGAAATGTTGCCTGTGATGCCACCCCCTAAGCTTCACCGGAGTGGGATGGCCCGGCGTAGGCCACGCCAGCATAGGGGTGTGAATAAAAAGCACGTAGGCCTGGGCGTGGTCCTCTCCCGGAAAGCCCCACGACTCTGCCAGGGCGGCGCCTCCCACCCTGCCATGAGGCCGACACCGTCCTCATGAGCGGAGTTGCCTGCGATGCTGTGCGCCTGCTGGACCCCGGCACGCTGGACCACGAACCCGTCAGGCCCGCCCCTGCGCAGCCAAGCCACACTGATCACCTGCCGACACCGGCGTGTGTCAAGGAGGGCCCACCACGTGCCGGCGCAAGCTCCAAGCCCGAGTCCCGCGACCTTGGCAGCCACCTCAGACCACCACGGCCTCCACGACACAGGCCCGCTTTAGTCCTTTCTTGTTGACGTACTCTACTGCCGCCTTCGGGCTACTCTTCGGACCAGTAGGTCCCATATGTGAAACTGTGTCCTGAGTCATGAATGGCAGTGACCCCAAATCTGGGCCAGCGGCCACAGCACCAGACCCCCCCCGATCAGTGAGGCATAGTTCCATATGGGCATCTTGCGACACGTGGTGCCACTAACCCTGTTCAACACCAGCCGGCTACACGTGGTGCCACTAACCCTGTTCAACGCCAGCCGGCTACACGTGGTGCCACTAACCCTGTTCAACGCCAGCCAGCTACACGTGGTGCCACTAACCCTGTTCAACGCCAGCCGGCTACACGTGGTGCCACTAACCCTGTTCAACGGCAGCCGGCTACACGTGGTGCCACTGAACCTGAACAACGCAGGCTGGTGGGGCCATCCAACCTATGCCGGTGACACTAGGTGAATGGGCAGTGCTGACCGCTGCCTCAGGCCTACACCACGGTCAGGTAGGTCACACATTTGGAACTGAGTCTTGATTACACCATGGCAGTGAACATTATTTTAGGCAGAGAACAATTCACTATACACCCTTCGATGTGGTGGCAACAAGTCTGTGCATGGCATCACAACCACACGTGTCTGTGGGCCTACGCGGACTACTGCCCCTCGGCCTTCACTGCGCACGAGTGGGATCACAGATTTGGAACTGAACATCGGTAATTCAAAAGGCAGAATACATTTCATCACACGCACGGAGAGGCGTAAGAGGATGACACGTTGCAGTCCGGAGGGAACAGGATCATCGTTACGGAGGTGATTGAACACTATCGACAACTGCCACTGTGTCACTAACTCTGTGCTTCACGAGCCAACGACACGTGGCTGTGGGCCACTGCTGACCGCTGCCTCCGGCCTACACTGCGGTCCAGTAGGTCACAGAGTCTTGATTTGGCAATGTTGGAGTTCACATCTGTGTACCGGCATCATCGCAGACTGCATCCCCTCTCAGCACTTGTGCCACTAAGTGTGTTCCCCGACATTCATGGACACTCACTGGTCTTACATTGGTGGCGTTTGAGTCTATGGAATAGGGGCTAGTTTTTATCCTCATGCAGCTGATACCGAATAGTTGGTGAAAACGAGGGTTGCGCTTTCCACTCCTCCATTTGCTGCTTCCAGATAACAACAGACCTTCCGCATCATGCCCTGGAGGACACCTTCCACTGTCCCCCGCAACCCTCCGCAACATACACCTCGGACATTGATGTGGACCCGCTCAGGTCGCATGGCTCATCTGACTGCACTGCAAGTCACCGTCCTGTGGCTGGGTGCCTGTGCCGGCCACAGTGCATCCGGGGCCACTAACTCTGTGCTGCTCAGGCCTGGGACCCCTTCTTCTGAGACATTGATTACCTCTGTAGCGATGGTCTTAGGGTCATCAACGCCATGTGTCTGTGGCCCTGCGCTGTCCGCATCCTCCTGCCTCAACTGCGGGCCACCAGGGCCCACACATAGCATTGAGTCTTGACCGGTCCGGACGTCGCATCACCGCAGGAGGCACACGCCACCACCGCAAGGACCACCTCCAACCGCCATCTGCCAGAGTCGAAACGGTGGTCCTGACAGACCTACGGAGTTGCTCAGACCTGTCGTGGATGCCATCATCGGCCTGATACCCTGCTCAGCACTCCAGGTGCCAGTGACTCAGTGCACTGCAAGCCATTGTCCGTTACTGATTGAGTTTTGTGCTGTTGTGAGGTTGCGCAGCAGTGTCGCCTCATGCAGTGGGGAAGACCTGGGACTATGATGAGGAAGATGTGTCAAGTGTGCGGACGGGAGAAGGCACAGACAATGGGAGGGCAGGAGGCAACAGCCCCAAGGCAGGAATGCAGACTGGTGGTGGTAGTCAAGCTACACACCCAGATCTATTACTGGGTATTGCGCTGTGGTCTGCGGACGCAACTGTCACCTCAAACAGTGTGGGAGCCCTGGTACGTTGATGGGGGAGATGATGCAGGTCAGACACACCCAACTGCACCTGCATCAGGAGTATATATCGTAGGGACACAATCCGAGACTTTTTCTTCACATGAGCGCTCATCTCTAGTGCCCCAACCCCAGTGCACTGCAACTCACGGACACTTCTGTTTGCATGTTGGCTGTCCTCTGGACTTTCTCCGGCTCACTCCATGTTGCTCAGCTGTTGACTCTGTTATGCATGTGTTTTCTGTTTCCGTTGCACTGGTGTCCAATGTTCAAGTTGTTGCCAGCACCAAGCATTCCGTGCGGACTGGCTTACACTCACCCCACACACATCCAGCACAGGCGTCACTGTACATGTGGCCCTGCCAATAAAGGGGCCGGGCGCACGTGCCCGTGGTCAGTTCAACATGATATATGCGTGTGTCCCTGTGGTCTTGTTGTATGCATGAGGGCCCTGGGCTGTAGGACATTACATAGTGCTGTCTACAACGGATGCAGACATGTCACCGCAGGCAGCGGGTTGTAGCTTGGACATGTAGCTTTGTCGTCACCCACTCAATTCGTAAGGGGAGTGGCCGGGGCCGTTGTACGTAGAGCCAACATGGATGTGTGACTGCTATTTGCGCGCCCCTGGGTGTGGTTCTGTACTGTGAATGTGCATCTGCATGTGTCTCTATGGTAGTGTGGGTCTCCTTTGTGGGGTGTGGGTGGTCCCTGAAGGGTGATGGACACTTACGTATGTGTTCTAGTTCGCATTCCAGGTGTTCGGCCCCCACCCAGGCCTGTTGGGCCACCTCCTTTTGGCGTTCTGACACCTGGCGTTGGGGTGCCATGTGTGGGTGGGTGAAGTGTTGTGAGCCAGCTGTGCTTGCGTGTGCTTCCTGCTGTGTGGTCTGTTGCAGGTTCTGTGTTCTCCTCTGAGTAGCTCGGCTGCCCGGGTTCTGGTGGTGGGTTGCGTGGGATATCCATGGGCTGTTGTAGGGCGTCGGTGTCGACGGTGTGGTGGTCCTCTCCGGCATCGCAGATGTGTTGTCTTCTGTGCTCTGCTGGAGGTGTTGTGTGCCCCTCTGCAATGTGCAGGGGAGATGCATGTTGACATTGTGTTGCAATGTATGTTGGCGCATTGTTCTGGTTTACATGCAGACTGTCTGGCAATGTACATTGTGACTGTTTGGGAGGTGCTGGATTCTTCTGCGGGACAGTGTACATTTGGACTACATGACGGATGTGAGGTCATACGCGTACATTTCCATTTCACACTTTCCAGCTCTGTCAGGTGTAGTAGGCATGTTTCTGGGCATGTGCGGAGCCAGTTGTGTCCTCTGTTCTGCAGTGTCGGCTATGCGCATTGTACCACATTATCGTCGATGTGGGTGTGCTGTTCTTGCTATCTGTGTGTGCTGCAGTGTGCCAAGGGGATCTGGGACATGATCCTGGATAATTGTGGGTGTGCAGTGTGCTACACCTCGTTGTGCATGTGTGCCATTGTGCCCATCTCCCCCCGTCCCCCCAGTCCCTGTTCATTACACTCCCTGTTGATGTTGTGTCAGGTCCTCTCGAGCTGTGTCCGTACTCCCTACTCCGTGCACCGTCTACACACTGATGACTGTGGCCTGGGTTTCCTCCAGCTCCTCCTGTGGCGCAGGACTGCCACCTCCTGTCGCCATTGCTGCCTTACTGTTGGCAGCGGGTTTGTACCTGGTTTGGGTTGTCACGTCCTGCCGGCGCCTCTTGGCCTCCTGGATTGGCCTCCTCGGCACTCCGACTGCATTCCAGGTGATCTGCTTGGGGGTCAGTTGCTGGTAGTGTTCTGTCACCTCCGTGACGCTGGTCTTGTTTTCCTGCGGTGTGCACCCCGTCTTCCTCTCCCTTTTCTACTTGACCTTCCCAGACCCAGTTGTTCCTTGCTGGTGGTCTGTGGGGGTTGTGGGGTTCGCGTTGACCTCTGCGCTGGGTCAGGGTGCATCCATGTTGCTACGTGCTTTGGCTTGTTTCTGGTGTGTTGTTTCTGTGGTTTTTATGGTGCAATTTCCCGCCAGACGCGTGGGATTTGCAGGCCTGTGGCTGCTTTTCGCTACTTTTTGTGCCCCGATTGGCCTCATTGCATGAATTCTCGCGTTCAAGTTTCGCATTTTTTTGGTGTGGCGTTGATTTTCACGCTGACATTTGACGCGTTATCTGGTGACTATCGCATGCTACCGCCTTGTTGTGAATTCCACGTTGACACGGGGTTATTTTCCCGCGATGGGCTGCGTTATTGAAAGTTGCGTTACGCTACTCTTGCGGTAGTTATCGCACGTTCTTGTGAATATACCCCTTAGTGTTTTACATTTTAGAAATTACTTTTCTGTCCACTTTCTAAGCCAAATATTTTTGTCATATTTCGAGCAAACACATTGTTGTATTGATTGCTCTAAATATCAATTCCATTTGAAGAGTGGGCACAAAACTTTCCATCTCAGAATCTAAGATTTATTCTTGAACGTTTTGGACAGATTGCTCAGATGGGAGGGGTGAATAGCAGGAGTGTCAAACGTTGCATATCCTATTCCAGTTCCCACCCAACGCTTTGCTCAAGTGCACATGCCCCCATGCAAATGAGGGAACGCCCCCTTGAAAATAGCGCTGGCGCTTTATGTGCTCCAGCGCTATTGGTATTACAGGAGGGGCCGCACAAGCGTCTGCACCCCCTTCTGTAATACCAAAGTGCCCTGTGGGAACGCAGAGAGGGTGCAAATGCCCGTTTAGCCCAAGGGGCACTTTATGTAATACGGCCCCAGATCTATTCTTTTCAACTCATGCAACACTATGCTAAATCTTATTTGAGAAAAAGGGTTCACAGATTATTTAATTACCATATATTCCTCTCCCCCATTGCTTAGTAGCAAATTATAATGGTATTATTTTGCTACATACAAGCAGAATTTAAGATACATACTAAGCAGTTTAAATACAAGAATTTCTCCCAAATAGAATATTCCATTGTCCGTAGTGCTTCCTGTACCGGACAGACAGCATGTGAGCAGCCACCAGTTAGAAGGGTACTTGAGTTTTTTAGGTCGAACCTGGGCAGTGCATGTGCTGCTCTGTGAGACATGCTGCATTAAGGTATGGATGCGAAGCTCCGCCCACTCTCCTCCCAGTTTTTTCATTGGCGTGTGTCATTGTCCATTGTAAACTGTGGCTTTTCATTAGTCAATAGGCTTAGTAGTCCCTCCTTATTACCACCTTTTCCCATTTTGTAACCTCCCATGAAGACACCCCCTTTTATGGGTGCTGTTGCTCAGTAGGCTTTAATCACAGCCTCCGAGCACTATTTTCTCAAAGAGCTTTGTCCTGCCTGCTCTTGTCGGCAGGAAAAGGCAGGACACGCTCTCTCCTCCTAACACATTTGCAATGCAATGGGTCTTGCATTTGCAAGAGTTCAAGCTATTGGCATTGTAAATGACAATGCCTTTTATCTGTTTTTAAAAAAACACATAAATAAAAGGCATTGTCATTTACAATGCCAATAGCTCAAACTCTCGTAAATGCGAGACCTATTGCATTGCAAATGCTTGTTTTTATTCTGTTAGGCTAGTGGCATGACTAGCTGTTTTCTCTATGAGCTGCTCAAATTATTTGAAGCTCAGTGATAGGGTGTCTATTCGGGGACTGGATATGGAGCCTGACATTGGAAGTAGTCCTGAGACTTAAGGTAATGTGGTCTTATGTTGCCAGAATATGCCTGTGAACCACCAACGTAATAATTGACCTTTTGTAGAATTTTAAAAGACATACAACCCGGTGATGTTTCTTCCTTCTCTTCCCTTTATTTGCAGGGCTGACAATTGCAGATTTGGTGATGCCCTGGTGAGTCAAATATGTTTCTGTGCATACTACACCTTGTTTCACCTGGGAACCAAGGACCGAATGTGCTAAATCATCTTGCAGTTGTAAACTCTACGATTCACAAAATCGCAGGGTTTTTTACTACCATACGGTACAGTACAAATCCACTATTGAGAGGCAGGCAGGGTTTTGTGAGTTATTATGAATCAAAATTCGGTTGGGGGTGTTAAAGGGGCGCCCTTTCCTAATTGTTATTCAGTGTGGTTTGCATTTTTGGTCTGTGGCCATATTGAAAAGTTGCCAGTGTTGCACATGGTGGGCAACTGCTTCGTGATGGGGAATCATGGCAGGCAGCTTTGAGGAGAGTAGGCAGTGGCGACCACTGGCTGCTTCCCCTGACATGTCCAGGACCTGGAAATATTTTATTTTTCGGAAGCAGCGCTTGCCCTTAAAGGACACAGGGTATTATTTTTAAAAAATCCTATTTGGGAAAGAAAAGGGAAAGAATGGTTGTCTGCTGTTCCTTGCAAGACAATGTCCCTGCATATGCAACTATTAGAGGAGGTCCCATTGTGGCCTATTAGTAAGTATACTCACAACAGGATTATAACCACACCAACCACACTAGGTTGTCTGTCAATTAGATACAAACCAGTTTGACGTTGTTTGCATGAAAGTGACAGATATATTTATTTTGAGTACATTCCTGCCTTCGCCCTTTTATACACACAGAAACCCTCCATTACACCTCAGAGGATGTGGCTTAAGGGCTAGAGCGGCCGACCCTGAAGCTGGGGAAGCAGGTTCGAGTCTGGCAGGAGGCTCAAAACATCCTGTGATTCTGGGAAAATCACTCAATGTCCCCATGCCTAAAAAATGAATGTGTCCATCTGTAATGCCATTGGTACTCATGTAAAGCGCTCTGATACCTTCGTGTTGAGTTTGTGCTATATAAAATAGCAAAACATATATATATCGACCACAGGACTGTAACAAATGCTTCATTGAGCAGTAAATTTAACTTGACTTTTTCACACAGGAGCCCGCTAAACATTTCCATTGATGACTGCAACCGCGACAGTGGGATCGATAAAAAAGAAATGGGATTTTCTTTGAGCCATTTTCTACTCGTTTTTCTGCTGCTGCTTGATCTCACACAAAACGCCACAACCCGCCCCACATTCAAGGAGCGATACTTTCTACCTTATCATAGCAAAACCCCTTGTCCTCCTCTGCATACAGCTCATACCCACAAACAGACCGACCAGCCCTCCATCCTTTTCATTGTTTTTCATCGTGAAGCACCCAACGCAGACCAACCTAAACCAATCATAATGCTAACCAGGTCATTCAAATCCCTTTCTGTAGACCTACTCCTTCAAGAAGTTGTTGTCCATCTCAATAAAAGAAAGCTGAACGTTGAGGTTAATGCCACACTTGAGACCATTTAGCAGGCCAAAAACCAAAGACCAAGTCCTATCAGTCAGAAGGAACATAAACACTAATCCAGACTTCTATAGCACACTCCATAGAGTATTATTCTGTCATCAACACAGAGTACATAGAATACATCAAAAAGATCAGATGACGCATTGACATTCCCACAAGCTCTAATCCATTTCCTCATTTTAAAATGGAACACATTCCATGCCCTAACAGTCAGAGCTCTCTTAAACATCCTCACTGTACGTACGAGGATGACATCCTTCTGTCCATATTCATCATGCACTGTCCTCCAAATACATCCTGTGATTCTGGGCAAATCACTTAATCTCCCCGTGCCTAAAAAAATGAATGTGTCCTCATGAAATGCAACTGGTGCTATGTAAAGCGCTCTGATACCCGATTCGGGTCAAGTTCGCGCTATATAAAACTCTGTAAAAAGAAAAAGAAAATACACATAAATGATACCAGTCTACCTCTGAAAACCAGCTGCTCCCAGTATGGGTTCTGATCCTGGCAAAACAGTTGGTCTTTGACAGCCCTAAGAGTGCACAATTGTTAGAAACTGGGTCTCTAGTTTGCAGAGGTATGAGCCCCATACAAGTAGGGACCACAATCCTTGTCAGGGTAAGTCAGATACACATATAATATTATTCCAAAAGTGATGGTGGAAAGCTCTCTTCACCGAAACCAAGGGGTAAGAGAGGTATTACAGGGAAGTGGATACACCCTCCCGAGCTAACTATTGCAAACTTAAAGTATCCAAGCCCAAAGGGCTCAAATTTAAACTTATGTGGCGTACCCCGCTCGAACGCGGGAAAGGAGGCAACTCATTTTTGTTAGTTAACCCTCA
This sequence comes from Calotriton arnoldi, assembly GCA_963921515.1. Lineage (NCBI taxonomy): Eukaryota > Metazoa > Chordata > Amphibia > Caudata > Salamandridae > Calotriton > Calotriton arnoldi. Next base: position 882,206 of record CAWUFW010007673.1, on the reverse strand, counting down.
CACACCCTATTGGTGTCATGCTTCATCATAGGGTTCACCCCGACTCCTAAAGGTCAGGGTGGGCTCAACCGTATTTCAGGGAGCGCTTAGAAGATGTAGGCCAGGGGGTCTAGAGATAAAAATCCTACTGCGTTCCCCAGGTATCCCGTTATTCGCGGGGACGTAGTGGATATTAAAAATTAAATATATACAAGGGGTCGCTTGGAGGTAATGGTCCTATGACCCTATAGGTGTGCCAACATGTTTCAGCCCTTAGTCAATGGCCTCTTAGGTCCAGGGCTTTCTTCAGGGCAAATTGAGGTTCCCTCCCTGGAATTTAATAAAGGATATTCCTATGTATTTTTAAGTGACGGAGCAGAAAGCTGCTCCCTCGTGAAAAGTATATGGATGGTATACTTATCTCTCCATCCAGAAAGAACGTAAAAATTCTGCCTGTAAGACAAGAGTGAGAAGAAACAAAAGAAGACAACAACAGTTTTTGCATTTCATCACATTTTTTGTATATACACACTCCCATCGTGCTCGGTGTGCTTTCACTCTTTTCACTCAGTGATCTGTGACCATAAGAATGAGCTATTCTTGGGCAATCTTGTCCACCAGACTGCCACTAGCAGTATGCGTCCAGTGCTCGCATTCCATTCCTACTCATAAAACCGTGAATACCTATTGATAGTTTAAAAACAAACTCCATTATATCTCCCATAACTGAATAATTACATCGGTATTACCACAGGCATCCGTTACGTGTATTATTCCAATGTTGAGTGTGTTACTCAAACTCTCCCAGCCCAAGTGATATCTGGGTTGAATGGTATGATTGAATTGTCTAGAGCTTAGTGTGGACACTACATGTCCCACAATGCAATTCACTGTCCCTTGTAAGATGAGGACTCACAGAACGTTCTGACTGGGTGAACACCTATTACCCATGAACAATAGCTCCACTAACAGGAAGTGCTCTGATTCGACATGCCGTGTTGAGAGTTAACCAGCAATTTGCACGAGTTCAAGATTAATTAACTCTGTTGAGCTGACACAAGTAAGTTCGCGCGGTGCTTTTTGCCTTTTTTCCTTTGTTTCCATACAAACTTTTGAACACTAATAGTGCATGATCGCACGCTAATGTGTTTACGTTTCTATTTTATTTTTCGCAAAGGTGAGCACGCTCGCATTCGAGCACAAGATAAGCCTTTACCATTCAGAGTCTGGAAGCGGAAAGACTCGGTTAAAGTAAGTCCGCTTGGCAATTAATTTTTGAAATGCTCAGTGTAGCTTTCTGTGCAATACACCCTTAACGAGTGCAATATCTTTTTCTTTCTTTTTTTTAGATTTTTTTAGATTTACGAGTCTTCAACGAATAACGTTTTTTCCATACCCTATAGTGAAAGTGTAAGGTACATTTTTACTGGTGTTCACCGCGTTGGTTGAATGTTGTCAATAGAGTAGATATAATCAGTCCTTGGGTGTTTTTGGAATTTTCTTGCAGAATTTCACACTGGCACAGCGCGACGTGGCGCTCTTAAGCAACTACAAAACGATTTTGCTGGCAGATAGTGAAACTCTTGGAATCAACGAGTTAGAGCGGCTGCTCTAACTTCAGAAATCAGGTAGACAATAAGTTAGCGTTACGCATGAGAGAGAAAGGCTGTTTGGGTTGATGCTGTTGTTGCATCATTTATTCATTTTGTTTTTTAGAATATCCCGACCATTTGTATGAAGCCCTGATGAGAGCCCCAGTACCAGCAACCTGGGTCTTGAAACGCGTTGGCATTTTGAGAGGCATTTAGATAAATCTGAATGTGTTGAGTGTTGGAGGGAATTTGATAAAGATTAATACATTATCCTGACACTCTTGAAATATTTTCCGTTGAAATAATACGTTTGGTCCATAGAATTGGATATTTACATGATTGTTATTGTTGTTTTCATGTATATGATGCAAACCATAAATGTGTTTTGTATTCGATTTATGTATATATTAATTTGATGATTTTTCTGTTTTTGTAATTTGTTGTAAATAACCTTCCATTGTGTGTATGTCCAATTGTGTCCATGATTGTAGGCCATTGTGAACTGTTATATATATGTTGTGTTTTATGTGTTAATTTGAGGAATATGTGTTTCTTTTTCAGTCATTTTGAAAAACTTTTTCCGATCAATCTAAAGACTATTTAATAAAAAGGAATGGTTTAATAAAAATTCCATTCGAACGGATAAAAGAGTAGTCTGTTCGTCACTCCATTAGTAATAGGAGTCTAAGATAATACGGAGCCAGGTTGTTGTTTTGTGTTTTGAAATTTCTAAAAGTGGCATTTTCCGACTTGCAACTTAAAATCCAACTTTACCATAAGTTGTGATTTTAAATTGTGAGTCCAGGGACACCAAACTTGAAATGTCTATCTTTTCCCAATTGGAAATTACATGTATAAAGTAATTCCAATGTTAACCGATTGGAGAGATAGGCCTTGCAATAGTGAAAAACAAACTTAAGAGTTTTTCACTACCAAGACATTTAAAACTTAAAAGCACATGTCCAGCTTTTTAAATACACTGCACCCTGCCCTTGGGGCTGTCCAGGGCCTACCTCAGGAGTGACGTATATGTTTTAAAAAGGAGGGTTTGGACTTGGCAAGGGTTTTAACTTACCAAGTCGACATGGCAGTTTAAAATTGCACACACAGGGTTTGCAATGGCATGCCTGAGACATGTTTAAAGGGCTACTAAAGTGGGTGGCACAATCAGTGCTGCAGGCCCACTAGTAGCATTTAATTTACAGGCCCTGGGCACATGTAGTGCACCTTACTTTTGACTTATAAGTACATTAAATATTCCAATTGTGGATAAGCCAATGTTGCCATGTTTTAAGCACAGAGCACATGCACTTTAGCACTGGTTAGCAGTGGAAAAGTGCCCAGAGTCTTAAAGCCAGCACAAATGAGTCAGCAAAAGCAGGAGGTCAGAAGGCAAAAAGTCAGGGAAAACCATGGCAAGGATGTCAGGTCTAACAATAATACATTATTCATATCAAACAGTGGTGAACCTTGCCTGCTTACTGTGCTTGTCCCCTGTCTGTAATCACAAAACTTTATTTATAACCTATTAAAAACATATCCCTTAAAATATGGCTCAGCTGAATCTTTCCTGCCTGTATTCTCTAGATCTATCACTTCATAACAGGTTTGTGTTCTGCGTATTTTGCACATCGTTTAATTTTTAATGTGCAAAGGTTTGCTCTGTTATGTGCCACGAACGCTCTAACCTGCTTTTTAAAATTTGGTCCAGACGAATTCTTTCTGCCAGTATTCAGTGACGTTTGCTTTTATTATATGGCTTTATCGCATACTGTATAATTCTATCTTTTTTTAACAGTTTGTAAAGGTTTTAATTGACTGGCTCTGATCATTCATGACAGACTAGCTCCAATATGTAAAATTGAACACTTCAAGATCCCCCACTATCCTAGCTATATGCGAGGCCCCTCAGTCTCCAGCCTTTCAACCATGATATTATTTTTCAAAAGGGAGTCAACAGATTTCCTGCATCAAAACCAGTGAGCGGGGACGTGGCCTGTCAGGCTAAGATGGTGGGTGCAGTATACTTGTGCTCTGCACCAATCCTGAATATCCTTTAGCATCTGGCCCCTCTGAGGCTGGATCACCCTGTGCTGGTAGCTGACTACCTGCCCCATCCATCCTGTCCTGTTGCCGGGGTCTGGTCTCTCCCCCTCTGCAGCCAAGGCAGCTGGCAACCCTGAGAGAGGAGACAGGACCGACAATACCCACAGAGGCCACATGTGGACCACGATGGTGGCGATGAGGAGGGGGCCGACGACACCGGAATCGATTCCTGGGTGGACGGCATAGGAGTGAGGTCCACACAAAGAGACACCTGCTGCTGCCGACACAGCAGCTGAGGCCGTGAGATACGTGAGGCGGCCTGTCCCTCCATGCCAATTCTGATCCGCTGTGGGAGCCTCGGAGGGGAGAAGACCTGCCAGGCAATGACACTGGATAACAACGGCCTACTCTTTGCCCGGAGACACAGAAGCGTGGAGTGGGTGAGTGGCAGGCCCTGCGGGCACAGCGGAGAGATGCTACCTTCGCATGTCGCTCCCCTCAGGGGGCACACAGCAGAGCACATCAGAGTACTGCTACCGCACCTCAGGAGGTGGGCGACGGCAGAAGCTGTGGCCTAGGGGGATAGCCCATGTTGTAATGGGACGCTAGGCACAGTGAGCATTGACCCATCCCTGCACTGCGATGGTGGCAACCAACCACCCTGAGGCCTGCTGGGAATGCATCATCTCCTTTCACTCAGGAAAACCATGGGACACCTGGTGAGATGGAGCGCCCTTCTCCTCAATATCATGGGGTGTATACACCTTTTCATAATGGTGGCACTTCCCCAACTGCTCTATGTCCTGCAAAACTATCCTTTCAAAGTCCCCACACACTGGTTGACGGAAGTGCAGGCTAGCATCAATACCTACGTCTGGGTAGGGTCGGCCCCGAGAGTCTCCCACAGGAAGTGCATACAATCCCCCTCTGACAGAGGCTTGGGAGTAGTGGACCTAAACCTATACTACTGAGTGGCTCAGACGCTCCCAACTAGTGAGTGAATATTTGGAGACCGGTAAGACCAGACCACGAGACTTGAACTTTACTGCTCTAACCCAGAACGCCGCATGGTCCAGGCTGTATGGGGAGGCACTTCCACCAAACCTGCCAACACTCATGGCTCTCCCTATTATCAGTTGGCGAGAGGCACTGTGGTGGTTGGGCTGGCACAAGGTGCTCACAAGGGAGACACTGCTGTGGATGGTCACATGGCTGGCCAAAACAGCGGGGCTCCAAGGTCTCCAGAAATGGGGCAGGCTAGGAATCTCCAAACTGGGTGACGTCTGGCGGACAGATCATATGACCTCTTATGAACACATGATGGGCAAATACGAGCTGCATGCCAATGCAATATATTTTTGTGCTGTCTACAGCTTTGGCATGCACTGGATAAGCACAGACCATGATCCAAGGCGCTCCACAGAATCCACTACACCCCGGTGAGGCTGTGGAAAATGGGACAGGGCAGCGGTCCTGAATGCCTCCACTGCAGTGGTGCTAGTGGTATTCTGATTCAGGTGGTGTGGGAATTTCAAGTAATTCAGAGATACTGGGAATCCATATTCCGCACACTGGAAGCGGTGCTCGGAATCCCAATAGACCGTGACTCAAAACTGGCAATCTTGGGACTGTTTCAAGGGCGGGACAGGAACGGGGGTAAAAAATTACTGATCGGGATTGTGTGCATGGTGGCTCCCCAATCTCCCCCACACCACCCCTGTTGACGAAATGGTTAAGAGGGATGGATTACTACTCGCGGACAGAATAGGCAGTATGTAGGTCTAGAGGCTGCCTGCAAAAATACAGCAAAATCTGGGAGCAATGGAGGGAGCAATACAACATACCCTAAGTGACGTAAGGGTAGGGCGGCAGTCCAACAGCAGGAAAGGAATGGTCATACACTTGAAACAGGGTGAAGGAGACCTATGGTGGTTAGCACAGCTATTCACTATGCCCTGCAATGGAGTTTGTAGTGAATGTGGGATGTTGGAACAACCGTGAGTAAATGGTAAGCGCTGGTGGTGTACCATTGTGGTTATGCATGAATGTTATGTTCTTGTATTTGAAAAGCACAATAAAAACATTTAAAAAAAACAATGAGCATCTGTAAGCCTGCAAGCAGATGACACACAACCATACTTAAAATTGTCAGCCAACAAACGTTGCAAGATTTAAAAAAATGCTTCCCCCTCATAGAAGCATCAATGTCTCCTGTTGACCTCAGACTGGAAATCTAAGTGCAGACAACATTTGTCCTCCTCTTTAATGGCACCCCGGATCCCAAAACCAAATCTGGCTTTACATCAAGCACTTAGGAGTATTCACCCATACATCCTAACACTGGTAACTTCTTTATAATTAAGGCTTCCTGTTTTCCGTTTTTACTGATTTTTACAGATAAATACAGACAGAAAACATTTATTTTCTTGTCTGTATTTATTTTTAAATGTGGATAAAAACGGAAATTTGGATTCTTTTAGAGTAATTCTAAATACTGTCTGCCATAACTGCAAGGCCAATAGCTGTGTGGATTGATAGATAAGGGGGGGTTAAAAAAGAAAGGAATTTTAGTAAAGAGGCTTTAACAGCAGTAGATATGCACAAGGTTGATACAGAAATGTGCATATTTTCATATAAGTGCATTGATTTATCTTCCGCGGGTGTTCATATCACTGAAACCTGCAGGCATTCAAGCATGAGTGCATATTTATCGGTTAAATAAATGTGGAAATATACTAATTTCAGCTTCATTTTTCCACAAAACCCAAAATAAATATGGATAAATACAGATAAAATTAGCAAAAAATAAATATGGATAAATACAGATAAAATTAGCAAAAATAAATATGGATAAATACAGACGGAAATGATAAAAAAATAAATACCATAAAACCGGGAGCCCTATTTATAATTAAGCACTTGGTATTGCAATCCTTAAAAATTTCAAGTAACTAGTTACTGATCTTCCAATTTAATGGTACTCAATTTACTGACCTACAAAGTGTGGTTATGTCCAATCTTAGGAATGTTTACTCACTGTCATCTCTTACCAGTTAATCAGCCTCGTATTAGCTTACTACATTTATTAGTGATTTTCACCCGAAAGCGTAATCAAAGGAAAGGGATTATTGCAGCACCTATAACCAGGGTAGAAGTCCGAAAAAAAGAAATAGGGGACTGACCAAGTAAGACAGTATGCAAGAGATATCATGGCATAGGGCTCCTGCACGATGTGACCCACATCATTTTATGTAACACATCCAGTACATTGATTTGCCCACCTGTATTATTTATTGTCAGTGAATAATGTGTTGTTTGATGTAAAGCACTTTGACACCCTACATTGGGATCAGTAGCGTTATGAAAGAAACACAAACATTTGTGGTTTTAAAAATGTAATTGGTGTACTTACACGTATAGACTGATACATCTGACATTCTGACAGTGCATGAATATCTCATATATCCAGGGATTGATCAAAGTCAAAAGCTGACCTCCAAATCGCAGCTTCTCTTAAGTACTTGTGAAGTACATGCTGTGTGCCTTTGTTTCGCCTCCATTGTATTGGCATGTAGGTGTGACACTCAGATAGCACCCAGACAGGATCATACTGTAAGAACGGCAGAGCTGATGGTCTCCTGAAATTGACCTTTTGTTTTGGACCCAGCTGGAGGGGAAAATAAAAGCCCCCTCACTGCCTGCACGTTCTTGCTTATAACGGAAAACAGATGTGTTTCTCTGTGTCGGAAAATTACACAGGACAAGTGCAGCCTTTTTCATTGGGCCCCAACTTCTTGGCAGTGGGGACAGTGTCCACCCTGTGAAAATAGTGGGTGGCCGCCGTCTACCTGCATGTATCCCCGACTTGAGCCCTGCCTATAACTAAGGAAGAATCATCCACTTTGATGGACTGTGTGAACCACTAGATAGAATGAAGTATCAGTTACTTGTGTGACACGCTATGGCGCCCCTCATGGGGGTTGGGATTGAGTACTAATTGTTCAGGGTTTATGAGTAGTAGGACACTAAGAGGTGAAGCGCTACCCGCCCCCTTTCTCTTTAATTGTGTGACTACTATCGCTTGTGCGGCATTGAAGGGTCAATACTTCTCCTTTGAGACTATAAACTATCAGCCATCGGTGGATGCTATAAGAAACATGGGAACATGTTAACCTAAGCCTGGGGGATAGAGGGAAACCTTTTCAACTGGGCAAGTGGCCCTGGATTGTGAAGATGTTTAAGATTCTTGGCACTCAAGTTTGACTCACTGCTGGAAGCCGATGAAGTTTCCTCGTAGCTTCAGTTTCATGTTCCTTTCTCCCCAGTTCCGAATCCACCTGATTTGCTGTATCCTGTGCAATCTGCAGTTGATCAAGCGGGAAAGAAGAGATGCTCTTCTCTCCAAAACAGGGACATTGAAAGAAGGGGCTTGGAGTCTGATAGACATATGCCTGCCAATAATTTCGCTTGGATTTTTACTGTTGCTTCACACTATTGGACGATAATAGTATACATACATACATACCATGGATGCCATTCAAAAATACAGTCCAGACCCAATGGCAGTCACACGTTGAGCCCCACGTCTTCCTGACTCCACGCTATGCACCTCCCAAAACAACAAAACTGCACAACGCATCATACAGGGGTGTGTGAAATTCAAGTATTTTGATTATGTGGAATTCTGTGAAAGTATGTAAAACTTAGTCAAAATTAGGCATTATTCTATCCCTAAACACGATCTCAAACCAGTAGTTCAGTCCATAGTTCTCTCAAGGTAAGAAAACTCAAATGTCCTCAGTGCTACTATTCCTAAACCACATATTACCCCTCTTGGACTGCCCTACATGTTGCAGCCCATATAAAATCTGCTAGCCACCTCTTTGCCACCCTTGTTCTTACCAAACTTTGATGTGTAACCATAGAGACCTTGTGCATGTAGAAAACGGCTCTTTCTACTATCCAGAGCACAAATCGCCTCTGTCCCCTCTACAGTTCAGTGACTTTTCTTCTGGAGACACCACAGGGTATATTATCTAGGAAGTGGCGGTGAGAGGCGTTAGCCTCCTTGGCTTAACGCGTCTCATCGCCACTTCGGAAACGCAAGGCTGCACCATATTACCAAGGATATGGTGCAGCCTGGCGTTTCCTGCGATGGCGCTAAGTCTCATGACTTAACGCCAACGCAGGCACCCTTGCACCAGAGTGCAAGGGTGTCTGCGAGCAGGGAGGTTTGTTTATGTACAGGAAGGGACACCTTCCTGTACATAAACAAACCTGGCATTTGCTTTTTCCATGTGTGCTGCACAAGGCAGCACACATGGAAAGCAAAAACGAGGAGAAATGAAGCATTTCTCCTCGTATCCCCACCTTAAGACCAGGATTTTCCTGGTCTTAGGTTCGGCGCTGCCACCTATTATCGCCTCTCTTGATAATAGGTGGCAGCGTCGAAGTGAATGGGTGTTGCGGTAGAACGCCCACCGCAACACCCACTGCACGCCCCTTTCACGCTAAGTTTAGCGTGAAAGGGGCACTATTACGAAGGCAGCGTTAGGCCACGTTATGTGGTTTAACGCTGCCTTCGTAATAGGGCGCTGACCCTATCGCCACCACAACGTCACAAAAAGTGACGTTGTGGTGGCGACGGGGGCTTGGTAATATGCCCCCACATTTTAAGGAATGCTTCAAGTTTGCACAGTCTTTTCACTCTGAAAACCTGGAACATGCTTCCCATCTGCCTTCTTTCTTCAGAGTTATCCCCTGGCTGGGCCCTCCTCACACCTTCCACTTCTGCAATGTAACAAGGTTTGTAAGTCGCGCCCTCAAGTGCCTTAGTTGTTCCACTGATATTGACTGTATATGTCTCTTTCTTTAAGATGTAGGCCCGCCTTATGAGACACTCACAATATCCGATGGGGCAGGTAACATGGTTACAGGAACATCACGAATTATAAAGTTCACAAGGCTGTCGGCAACCTGATATTTTTCCCCTCGAGGGAATGTTGAATTACTGGAGGAATCGAATCCCAAGATACCAGCACCCCAGTAATTCCTCATTCCTCAGGGGATTCTCGTGGTTCAACCCATTATTTCTGTTCCTCTGTTATAGCCTTGGCTGGATCTAAATAAAACCTCAAATAAATAAACATATGTTCAACTCAGTATGCATTTATGGATTGCACCAGTCACATCCCACTCACTTTCCAACGCTGGCTGAAGTTTTTAATTTTGCAATGGACTTTGTGCGAAGATGGCGTTCTTCGTATCGTTCCCTCTGCATGCAGATCTATGCTAATGTTATTTCAAATGGCAATGAAAAATGGAATCAAATCGGGGAAACATTACTGCAATTACTGTGAGTGAGGTTCTGGCTCGTGGCCCTTTCAACCACTTTGAAAGGCTAATCATAAATTAGTTTTAGTAAATTTAAACTTGTTTGTTCTCTCTTCTTCGGATTAAAGATTTTTGTTAGGCCTTAAAGGGTGCACCCAACATAGAGAAAAAAGCAGTCTCCCTGCCCACTCCTGCCTCCCTAACAATCACCAACAATGGGCATTTTATAACTGTGCTGCTTTCATGATGTCAGATGGGGTTATGAGACCTTTTGTGACATCATCATCGATGGCCCCTTTAAGCCTGAGTATGCGACTGACTCTGTGAAGGTGCCACCAAACCTTCCGCGGACACAGCCTGTTAAGTGTTGTCCAGATTTCACAATAGGTAAGCCCATCACTGGTTTTATGGGCTTTTAAAGGGGCGATCCTGTGAATGATGTCACAATATGTCTCAATGCATCACCAAACAAAGCATCATTCTAGAATGAATATTGGTGGATATTGTTAATGATGCGAGACTGGATAAAAAAGCAGTTATTTTTTCATCACTGGATAGCCCCTTTAAATATTGCCCCACACATTTCCTGATTCGCGCCCGTAGGTACCCACTTATCGCAGAGATGGCAGCATACGCTTCCTCTAGAAGTGAGCATCATTTAAGGCATATAGGGGCACATGCATCAAGAAATGCTTTTGCGAGTCCCTAATTGCGATTATTAAGGAATCGCAATTAGGGACTCGCAAAAGCCTATGCATGTAGAAATCGCAATTAAAATAGCGATTTCTAAACATTCCTTAATTGCGACTCGCAAATTGCGAGTCGCAATTAAGGAATAGCTTCCCATTCATTCCTATGGGCCTACAGGCCCATAGGAATGAATGGAAAGTACATGCGCAATTTGCGAGTACCAATAGGTACTCGCAAATTGCTGCATACTTCAAGGGTGCAAAGGTGTCAAAATGACACCCTGTTGCACCCCTGAAATTGTGATGTGCACCCATGTAACCTAAAACCTTCAAAAATGCACTTTAGTGCGTTTTTCAAGGTATTAGCAAAATACAGACCAGAGTAATTTCTCTGTATTTTGCGGCCCCAAATAGCGACTTTGCTATTTCTAAGGAGTACATGCATAGCATTTAAGGAATCGCAAATTGCAATTCCTTAAATGCAATCGCAATTTAAGAAATCGCAATGAATTGCGATTCCTTAAATTGCGAGTGCCCAACACCTTGATGCATCGCAAAAGGCGTTTTTGCGGGCGCAAACGGTTGATTTTTGCGAATCGCACCGTTTGCGCTCGCAAAATACGTTGATGCATGTGCCTCTGTCTCTCTTAAACGTCCACAACCACTTTTTTGTACAGCGCTTAAAATTACAGGTCTGTCTTTTTGTAAACACTTCTGGCCAGATGTATGACCGTTTTTAGTGGTAGCAACCGGAAAATCGGGCCGTTTGCGACCACTAAAAAGGGTTTTAGTATGTGCATACCCTATTTTGCGAGTTGGTAACCTATTACTGACTCGCAAAATAGGGTTTGCGAAATGCTATTAGGAGGGGCTTGCCAAGGGCGACCCTTCCTAATAGCGAAGTCGCACTGGTATGTACTATTGTTTTGCGACCGCAAATGCGGTCGCAAAACAATCGAAGTTACCACCTACTTGAAGTAGGTGGTAAGCCAGACGCAAATGGGGAGGGGTCCCCATGGCACCCCTTCCCCTTTATGAATGTATTTGAAAATATTTTTTAAGAGCAGGTAGTGGTCCTTTAAGGAAGGCAGGCTGCATTTGAAAAAAAAAGTTGCTTTATTTAAAAAGCAAACAGACATGGTGGTCTGTTGTCCCCTGCAGGCCACAATCCCTATGTCCTTGCCCATTCCCAATGGGTCACCAATTTCGACCTACCTCATGAATATTGATGAGGCAGGTCATTTGCGACCCCATTGGGAATCGCTAAATGTGTCTAAGACACACTAGTACATTCCGTTTTGTGAGTTGCAAAACGGAATGGTCGTACATCTAGCCCTTCTAGTTTCAGCAGGTATCGGAAATGAAGCATTCCCAGATATAGTGATTTGCCTAGAATAACACACTTTTGCAAGGGTCGATGCAAGTGTAAAATAACATGCCTTCTGGCTCTGCAGTAAACCACTAGACCACATTTCCTGCAAGCTCTCTTTCAAACTGACCCTTTAGATTCCCGGATGGTGTGAGGGAACACCACCCTCAACCCCAGGTGGGGAAATAGGGCACTGGCAGCAAGAAAACGAATATGATGGATGAAAAATGCTAAATCAGCAGAACTGTCATCCTTTCACCTTAATGGGCACTTACAAAAGTGCAGCTTGCAAGCTGTGATCATCCACAATGCGATTGTGGTTATAAAACAAACAGCACTGGTCAATAATAGGATCTAATCTGATTGAGGAGGCCAGTAAGAAAATTATTGGCCACTTTGCAGCCCATTAACGTCCAGTCGTGCACTGGAGGGAGGCCTCCGACAGATTAAAATATTGCTTACTTATGTCAGGAAGGCTTGAGCGATGAGGCCAGACACGCTTCGATTGCAAGTCCAATGCGGTCAACCTCTAAGCTGGCCAGACAGCCTTAGTGGCAGAGGCCAAACCTGGTATGGACCGCGCGAGATCATCTCTAAAGGCGACTGGGTGGGGACATTCCAGGAGGACATCCCATCAACCAGTTACTGCTGGGAGGAAGGGAGGTTGCTCCCAGCTCAGGGCATGGATGCTAAGTTAGAATAGTTACGCTATGTACCAAGCTCTTTGAAGTGTGGCCTTGTATCTCTTTAATAAAAATTCCTTTTAAATTCTTGATGCCGTCTCAACCTTGTATCAATATTGAGGTAATTAAATTATCTGGACATGACTCAAGTTGGATCAGAACATGCCTGCGCTTGGAGGTATGATGTCGCCAGCTATGACCTCCTCACATTTTGTACTGTATTGTCATTGTGATGGTAAGGGAATGTCCCCTAACCAAGGGCACAGTTCCCACGACATGCTAGTTGATGTCTACATACCAGTGAAAGAAACCTTCTGAGATGGTTCCATGAACTCAGTCTCCTAAGGGGGGTTCCTTTGCCATTCCCAGACCAAGAGAGCTTAATCGCTACAAATTGTTTAGGGTGTGATTCTGGTTACTTAAACACAGGTACGATTACATCAACTTTTATTGAATGAACAAATGAATGAATGGTATTTTTAAAGTGTGCTGCTGCCCTATTATGGCATGCGGGTGCTAGGGAGCAAAGTATAAGGGAGTGTAGAACGAGAAAGATCTTGTGGGACCTGTGAAAATTAAGATTTTTAGATTGTCATTGCCACATAAACACATGGCCAGATCCGAATCTAGGAAGACAGATATTTCATGATTTGCTTTCAATCTGTACTCAGTGGGAGCTCCAGGAGTATTTATCTCCATAAATCTGTGGAAGAGGGCATAGGACAATCAGATCTCCTTGGGAGAAAGTTCTTTTAGAATTTCAGATCGCGCGAGCCAACAAGAGAGGCAGCATAACCTATGGTGCTCCTCCCAAATGGACCTTATTCTCATATCATGGGGTCACACATGTGTTCGCCATAAGGGAAGTTGCAGTTTTTCGAAGCAATATGGCTGAAGAAGCCTCTCTTTTCTTTAAAGATTTGTTCCACCTCAACTGCATTTATGCATCTCTGTATACTTTCCCCTTGATACTTTACATGCACAAGCCGCAGTGGAAGAAATCATGCACATCTCTTCTAATGGTCCTCAGGCATCCGGGTCAACTATGATTTTCAGACCTACTGGAGGAACAATATCTCTCGCTACCTGTCAAAAGGAAAGGGCCTGGGTACTCATGAGGATATGGGTCCAAGCTGGGTAGGGCATCGTGGCCACATATGACAAGACCATGGGTCCTGGGGATGTGAACATCTACTGCTTTAGAAAAAGTTTTCGTCCCGCCACTAGGGTGCATGGTACACACATGCAGTGCTTAATTGGAGCCAGGGGTTTCCAGTGCTTAGCACCGGCACTTAATTGTCAACACTGGCACTTATGACAGTCTGTCACATGGTGGCGCTGTCTGTTTGCTTTAAAGGTCTAGTTCTCCACCTATATTCGGCTATAGCTGCCCTTAGCTGCCCTGGTTCCTGCAGAATTTACTTTAATTCACTCTTGTTTGTCTCTGGAAATTTGAAAAAGGCTAACTGGTGCCCTTATATAGCGTAGGTTCTATCACTGTACACTTGAGTAAAAGCAGCCTCTCTGTTGTGCTCTTTAGATAATGTTTTTTTATTTATTGAACAGATGGCTGTATGGTGTAGTAAAAGTGGCCTCACTGCTGTGCACCTTAGATAATGTTTTATTATTTGTTAAACAGATGGCCAGTTCTGACATTCAGAGGACATTTATTTGGTTGTAGTTGGTGCCTGTGTCTACACTAAAAATCCTTTTCTCAACAAACACTTTGAAGTGATCCTCCACTTGTACACTCCTGTTTGGAGACCACATCTGACACATCCCTGAGCCATCCGAGTAAAATATTGCTCTTTCCCTCTTGAGTCATATGCGTTTTTAGACCATCGTCTCCATTGATATTAAACAGGTAAAATGGAAGATAGGCTTTCTAATTGCTAATTTTAGGTATATCACAAAGGGGGATAAGAAACCTTTAATCATTCTCATCTACTGTAGGGGTGGGCGGAATGTTTGGTTCCTCCCACGGAATTGGTGGAATTTAGATCACTCCGTGATACTCTTTAACGTGGAGTTCGGGCCAAATTCAGCAAATCGCTGTGTGGTGGAATTTTCCTGCCGGCTAGGCTCCAGAAAATGCGATTTTCTAACTCAGTTGGTCGCGAGCGGTTGCGGCCAGAGTGATGCAGTCCGAGTAGATTTGCTGCCGTTTGAGTCCATTTTCTACTTGAGCAGCACAAAAATATCAGCTCGAATGGCAACACCCTCTTGTGCAATGCATGGTGCTGTTTGTGCTGATTTTCAGTGCTGCTCGCGCTACCAGCTCTAAATTGCAGCACGATCTGCATATTTTCCGCCCGTTGGCTGAATTCTGCTGAATCTCACTGAGTTTTTATGTAACTCCATGAAATTGCGAGGAGTCAAATTCCGCAGGTTCCACTTACCCCTGATCATTTGCCCTATTAATCTGAGTTTCATGTCAATCAAGACATGCTCCTGTCCATATGTTATGTTTCTGCCTCTTCGGAGGCAGAAAAGACCGACTGTAATGTTGTTATTAGGATGGATTTTTGGTTTTATTTAGACCTTACTCAGGACCTGCAATGTTCTTTGTAACATGTAGCAGTTATTACCCGACAAGTTCTAATCAAGTATCACGCTTTCAGTGTCCTATGCTGAGAAGACATGGTGGGAGCTTTAATCTTACTCACAGGATAAACATAATGGATTGAACCCTCAGCACCCTAGTGACTTTTGTACTTCTTTTGTTTTTTGTTCCTGTTTTTTGAATCTCTATTCACTCTTTTTGTCTTCATACTTATATCTCTGGGGGAACCCAATGCCCAGGGTAGAGCAATGGGAGTACTGGCAAGATGTGCTTGGACAATTTTTGTAAACCTTTTTACTTGCATGTATTTTCAGCAATAGAATATATATAGCAGCAATTTCACAGTCAGATGCTGCCTTTCTCTCCACACTTGCCATTTACTATCTGGTGGAATTAATGTCCAGGTTAAGAATCGAAGAGAGGCAGGACGCAGGATAACAATAAAGTTCTTTTGACTCTGTTACCTCCAGTCCATTGGCCGCCACCTATTATCAACACCATGTCGCCCACCTCTCAGCTCAGCTAGCAGCCCAAAAGATAACTTCAACAATTTCCTTTTTAGGTCTGTGGGTAGCCAAAACTTTTTGATTGTGCTACAATGATATGTAGGGACTTTCAACCAGACCTCTTCAGCCATTGGTCAAATGTTTCATTACCATTTTTCCCACTAAAGCATACGGTATGGTGCATGAGGGTCAGCCCACTTCAGCCAGTGGTTAACTTCACTGTGAGTGATGGCATTCTGCTCTTTCACAAGGAGCACATCCACACACAAAGTAGCTCCTTTCAGTGCCAGGGCTATTATGGAATGTGTGCTTTTAGAGACAAACAAAATATTTTTTCTTTTTCCCAATATTTTTTTTATTAGCAAAGGCCTGGCATCCGCCCCAACATAAATGTTTAAAAAAAACAATGACAAAACCAGCTTTGATAAAGCCAAAAGGCTGGCATTCAGTACCAGACCTATTGACTTTGCCAGTGTTTGTTTAGGAAAGGATACTCATGAGGATATGCATCCATGCTGGTTAGGGCATCGTGGCCACATATGACAAGCGGATGGGTCCTGGGCAGGTGAACATCTGCTGCTTTAGAGACAGTTTTCGTCCCGCCACTAGGGTGCATGGTACACACACACAGTGCTTAATTTGAGCCAGGGGGTTCCGGTGCTCGGCACCGGCACTTAATTGTCAACACAGGCACTTATGACAGCCTGTCACATGGTGGTGCTGTCTGCTTAATTTAGAGATAAGCACAACAACAGTTGTTTATTAAATCAATATATATTAAAAATGACTAACACCTGCCCCCCCAAACCACTCTTATAACTTTGAGGGCCAGGAATAGTCAGAATTGTCACACTTCGACGAGTGTGGTGGTTAGTAGTTGTGCCGATACTGTCATTGGCAGCGATGGCAGCGACTGTAGGCTGTGTAAACTGCAGTGGCCTCCTGACGCGAGCCCCGGCACTTATTTTTTTTACAAATTAGGCACTGCGCACATGCTGATAATGGTTGTGAGCATATGGACTAGGAGTAATGGATTCACCATAAATGTAACTTTATCCTTTCAAAACAGACTTTAATGAAAACCCTGGGCTGCAGCTTAGGGATGCACACAGACGCTAAGCTATTCCTACTTTTAAATCACAGGGACTGCAAAACATTTGTGGTGGTTATCCCCAACCCCTAAATAATGCCTGTGATTTAATCGGATAAAAGTGAATTTTGAGACTTGTGTTTCTTTGCGGAAAAATGCGCTACCTGATTAAAAATGATGTATGGAAATTGCATGGCTCTGTTTGTCAGACTTCTTGAAGAAATGACATTTTGATGTTTTTAGAATAAGTAATCTTGGATATTAAATCAGGCAATACTGGGCAATTATCGTACCCCTGTTTCTCAATAAACATCTTTTATTCCTCTCTGAAAATTAACAATTTACCTACATTACTGGCAATCTTAAGCTCTTTCCCCAAAGCCAGTGCAATCGAATTATTGATCACTTGTGCTTTACGGCTGAGAAAGGAGAGTTAATTGTTTAAAACAAGGATTCTCTGTCTCAGAAACAGTATTAGCTGCGTGGACTTGCAAATGTTGCCATAAATCGTTTATCTCAATTGTCGATCTCACTTGTGCAGAAAGTCACCCTTTAAGTATTTTTAGATAATGGATAATTATGTGAAAGGAAATAAAAAGGGCAGGGTGGGAATTGGGATGCTGTAAACCTATCAATGAGATATTGCTTCAGCTGGCTGTGAGCAGAGGAAACAAGTGAGGTGCAATCAGAATTTAGCACCTTTGCTCCTTGTAAAATAGGCAAGTTGTGGTGTGCTTATGATTCCGGGAGCTTAGGAATGTCTGCTTTGTATTTTTGGGTTCTTATGGATTTGCTGTACATTTCTCTTAACCTAAAGCGACTTGAATAAACAGTTTTCAGCTAAAATTTGTATTATAATTTCATTGTCCTTGTCAACCATAGATAGGCATGACAGTTACAGCAAGCTGGTGCAAGGCCATCGCCAGCGGGGAGAGAGGCATGGACCAAAGGGGACATTATGCTCTAGGCCCTGTGCTCTCCAGGGTCCTGCTTTCCTTCGTCAAAATGTATTTAAAGATTTGTAAATTAAAGAAATCCTGCCATCTTCATTACATATAAGATAGCTTGCGTGCCATGCCATTAAATGGTGTCAATTCCCTGTTGTCTCTTTTCCTCAACTATCTTTATATTAAGTAAGACAAACTATTAACTTTATATTAACACCTACAAATAGATGCTTAATGTGCCGGGCAAAAACGGGAAATGCGTTAAGAGGATCCCAGAAAATGGGGTTCGGTCCCAATTTTCTGTGCTATGTACGGTTGCTCTACGCCTCACCAATGGCGCGGGTCTGAGTTAATGGGGTCCTCTCTGCTGAGTTCCCGATAGGCAGGAGGACTTGGCAGGGATGCCCCCTTTTCCCGCGCCTTTTTGTTCTCGCATTCAATCCTCTGGCGTGCCTCATTTGCATCGATGCGCATATAAGCGGATGGCAGTGCACTGACCACCTTGATGACAGAATTGACAGAGAGAGAGAGATATTAAATACTTTTTGAGTCGCCTCGTGTGACTGTGATCCGGACCCGACCAAAACACAGTCCTATGTCAATGGCCATCCCGGTTTTTCATTCTGAAAATTTGGTCACCCTAGGTAGTGCCCACTGGAGACTCTGGCTGACTGCAATTGAATAATCTTTATAATATGATATTTATTTTGTGATATATAATCTATTTATGATGAAAAAATAAAATAATGTTCAATATATTCTGATTGTTGTGAATAATATGGGTCATGGTCTAGCCAGAGCAGTCAACAAGTAGATGACGTATAGCATACTTTAAAATATATAGGTAGAGTATCTTGTTTGTGTCTTTGGTTGACTGCAATTGAGGAAAGCGTATCTCTGACAGACTTAAACCACAAGATTCTTGAGTGAAAACCCATAATGGGTGCTAGAATTGCTTAACCTTATTGTACTTCGAGCCTAAACTTCAGTTGGGAAATTTTCTTCTGTGACCTTTCAATCGGGCAATTCTCAATCCAGTCGTATTGCCTTAAAAGGACAAATGATAAGACACGCTTAAGCACTCTGTTGATAAACTGAGAATCCCATGCTCTGCTCCAAAGAGTGCATGGCGAAAGGTCAATATTCATAACAAAAATATCTTTAGTGTAAGAATCCAGCTTCAAAACAGTGGACACAATGCTTTAAAGTGGGGCAGACATGAGCAGTTAACGGCATATCTTTTCAGGAAAGGGGTCACAGCGGTCAATTGTTTCCTCCACTTTTTGAGGTGAACCCCACATCGACGTCCAGGACTTGAGGCAGATTAGGAGCTGTCATGGCTTCCTGCCATTTCTTCTCCCTCAGAATGTTCACAGAGCTTGGAGAAGGATCCATCGCGCCTTGATCCTATGTAGTATTTTTTATGAAAAAACGTTCATGTCATTAAAAACTGTTTACTAGGTGATCTGGGGTGAGATGCGGCTTGCTCTCCCTAAAGTTGAATGTTTGTGTTGGGACACCTCCATGCCCTCTTGTTATGGCTTTTTATTGTATTATTTGTCCTTTTTCCTCTGCATGCTTATATACCCCTCACACACATTTGTGTGAAAGGTCACACTGAGTTAGGCAACATGGATGTTTATCAGAAAACGTCCAGAAGAAATCTCAAGAACTGTGAAGGCGTCAGCCTACATGGGATGTAGCAAGATTCCACAAAGCACTTAGTAGCAGAGGCTATCTCAGGGATGCAGCCTTCAAATCTTCCACCAAGAATGCTGAACCTTCCTTTGGCTCTGTAATAATCACACAAGAAAGAAAGATGCCCAAGTGAGAACAGTTCAAACACAAGGAGATGATGGACGGAGCGCTGAAACTTTTCAGACACTCGCCCCCAGTCACAGATCTGGGTTGAATCCATCATTGTTCCTTAGCTCACTTCGCCACCCCAGTTCAGACCCAGCCATATGCAAATCAGTCTTGACCCTGTTCCTGATGGGAACAGTCCAGCCCGAACTGCCAAGCCAGGTCTTCCCTGGACCAGAAACAAGCATCCTGGGACAGGTTTCGGGGTAACACCCCTCATCAGCCAGGCTAGCTTGAATACAGTGGCAAAGTGAGTAAGGGACCCACGTCTGGGTATACCCTGCCAACTTAGGGCAAACAAAGCAAATGCAAGGAGATGATGGACAGAGTGCTGAAACTTTTCAGACACTCATTCCCAGTCACAGATCTGGGTTGAATCCATCATCATTCTTTAGCTCACTTCGCCACCCCAGTTCAGACCCAGCCATATGCAAATCAGTCTTGACCCTGTTCCTGATGGGAACAGTCAAGCCCGAACTGCCAAGCCAGGTCTTCCCTGGATCGGAAACAAGCATCCTGGGACCGGTTTTGGGGTAACACCCCTCATCAGCCAGGCTAGCTTGAATCCACTGGCAAAGTGAGCAAGGGACCCACGTCCGGGCATACCCTGCCATCTTAGGGCGAACAAATCAAACACAAGGAGATGATGGACGGAGTGCTGAAACTTTTCAGACACTTACCCCTAGTCACAGATCTGGGTTGAATCCATCATCACTCTTTAGCTCACTTCGCCACCCGAGTTTGGACCCAGCCATATGTAAATCAGTCTTGACCCTGTTCCTGATGGGAACAGTGCAGCCCGAACTGCCAAGCCAGGTCTTCCCTGGACCGGAAACAAGCATCCTGGGACCGGTTTCGGGGTAACACCGCTCATCAGCCAGGCTAGCTTGAATCCAGTGGCAAAGTGAGTAAGGGATCCTCGTCTGGGCATACCCTGCCAATTTAGGGCGAACAAAGCAAACACAAGGAGATGATGGACGAAGTGCTGAAACTTTTCAGCTGAGAAAAGTGGCGTAGCTAGGCATTTTGCCGCCCATGGCGGACCCTGCGTTTGCTGCCCGCGGTGGCCGAATGTAAGAGCAGGGGGGGGCTCTGCTGGCAATTCCCCCACGACGGCCGCAGGTAAGAGCAGGGGAGGGTAGTTCGCCGCTCCCAAAAGTCGTGCTTGCCGGGGCAGGCTGCCCCCGCCCCCCTTGCTACACCTTTGACTGAGGACTTCCTTGATCCTGCCTCTTTCAATTGATGGATTTTATGCTGAAGAAGGAAAATGCAACAACATGTTCACTGTAACATTGTTTGACATCAAAGCGCCATTTCAAGTCAAGCACCCTTTCAAAACCAAAGAGTACTAAGCCAGCTAGCAACCCTTCGTTATCAAGGACACATTCAGTGTTGAAACAGTCAACACTGAGGGCTTCTCCTAAGCCAAACCCACTGGGAAGCCAGGAAGCTACTCTCTTGTGGTGGACAATCTTCATGCTCCATCAAGAAAGAAGTTCATGATTCCACTCTTGACCTCAGGGATTGAATGACTCCAAACAAACATCTACTGTGTAATAAGAGAGCAACTACATCTAACTAAGGGCCTGATTACGAGTTTGGCAGATGGATATCCCAACCGCCGTATTACGAGTTCCATTATATTCCATTGGATATAATGGAACTCGTAATACCGCGGACGGGATATCCGTCACGTTTCTGATGGAGTAACCTATCCGCCAAACTCGTAATCAGGCACTAAGTGTTCTTTTCTCTAAGCTCAGATCACACACTTTGAGACAATGTCACAGTCTGAGGCAACCTCACACTCCAAAATGATATGATAGTCTGGAGTATCTAATGCCTCCGGATAAAGGCACATTTCCAGATCCTGAATGAGATATATATTCATCTCATTTGCCTTGGGCAGGATCCTAGGTGGGCTTTACATCTCTGCATCACTCCATACTGGTGAAGCCGCGTTTTCCAGTGGTTCCAGACCTCATTGAGGCAGTAAAGGAGATTTTCCGTACTCTGGCTACCAGCAGGGCTTTTACTATATGGTTAGATAAATAAAAAAGTTGCGCACCAGAGAAATACTCTCTTCTCTCAGGATAATACTCAACTGGACTTTGTTAACATCTTAGAAGTCACTTATCCACAGTCCCTTAGAAATTTTTGCAGAGGTGTACAAAGGATCTCCTCAGAGGCCAGACTTGACTCCCAAAAAATATTAAACAATGGGTCTCCTGATATTTAGGGATGTCATCAGTGCTGCTTTACTGGTGTAAAGTTTAAAAGAAATGTCTAGGGTTTTGTCATAAATACGCAGAACAGTGTATCCCTAAAGTGTGTGATGCCTCTGTTTACCAGTGGATACCATGAACCTGGGGTTCTCTTGGGCTTGGCGTGAGTATCGATCATGAAATTCTACAGTCAGCTTATGTAAAATTGGGGGTCCCATCTAATTTATGCTGCCGGAGAGGGTTTTGTTAAGTGTTGAATTTAAAACATCACCCATAAAACTGATTTTAATGAGATGTAGACTCTCTGGCTCCTTCCCACTTTCTGATCATGACCATGTCTCTATGCAGGTTTGTCTTCATGATTGGCACTTCAGTGGCGTTCGCTTTCAGCGCCATGTTAAAGAGAGGAGTGACGCGTCTCCAGCTTCTGCGTAAGATTACCTGGAGAACTATCGTCCTTATGGTCATAGGCCTCTGCTTCCTCAACTACGGCCCCGCCGATGGTCCTTGTAAGTACATAGCTGCCAACATTCTGCTCGTTCTTAACTCCATTAACATTTACCTGTACAAAAAACATCCCTTCAAGGTAAGTAGAAATGGAGCTAAGAATAGTAAATCTATACTTACCATTATACATACTTCACCGATTTTCTGGTTGTCAGTAGTCTGGGGACAGTAATTTTGAATGTCAATATTTTTGTATATGATGTTCTGCCATATAGGCCTAAAGGGTATGTCATTCAATTGTAACCTGTAGACACTGGATTATGAAATGTGATTTCGAATGTTGGTAGAGAACTAACCAAAGAGATCGCAGATCGCTGGAAGATTACTGCAGGTCAACATTGTGAAGTTATTATTTTAGGAGATATTAAATAACACAATTTATGAGTGCCAACTAAACACAACAATGCCACTGCCACTTTCACAATCATGATCTAAAGTTAGAGGTGTCTCAGGTGCAAACAATTAAAATGTTTGAAACAAAAGGAGCTGTACCATTCAGAAAACAAGAAGGGTGTGTGCATTTTAGACATCATGAACAGATTCATGAAAGACAATAATGGTAACTTCGTGAGCTGAAAGCAAAAAGAAGAGACCCGCAGCCAAATCTGGTGGCCGAATGATTTTAGACACCCAACATGTACAATATAATATACAAGCTAATTCGTGGATGTTCCTCAACCAAACAAAAATATTACTGTTCATATCTCTTTCAATCAATGAAGAGGCGAAAATCTCAATTCTCCTCACTGGTAAAAATATCTGGGGCCACTCATCTAGGTGATAACTAAGATGGATTCCATTATTCCTTGGTAACAAATTTCCAGGAACAAGGCGATCAATTCTGTCCAATACAAAGGTGGAACACTGTTAATTTTATGGCATATAGTTAGTGGACCCTCTTTAACACCATACAATTTTTAAATCAGCGTTGCTGTTCACTGCACCGATGCACCATTTCTGAAAGATATGCCTTTTAAACTCGGACTGTGCTATCTAAATGTGAGTCCCTAAAAGGTCTTCCAAATCGCCTTTGTGAAACTACTAGATGTGGGAGTCACATGAGTTTGGCAAGAGTTTCTATCAACTCTTCACCTCCCTGCCCTGTCAAGCAGATTTTCATAATTTCTGAGGCATGAATTATGTTTAAACTTCCTGAACAGCTCTTTGCATACAGTACAGATCTGAGCCCTGTCATGCTATCTGGGGCATATCAGCGAATGGTTGCATCCAAACACGCTATAAACAGCTGTCGGGGGGAACTTTTGCAACATTGGACTATGGTTGCAAATTTAAGATGCTCATCTTTTAGTGCCAGAAACTTTGACATTTAAGGGCTGTAGGACCAAGGTGCAGAGGGCACGAGGACCCTGCACAAGAATGAAGGGAGGGGCCAGCCACCGGACATCACTTCCGATCAGGGAAGGGGGACGGGGCAGTATTGGGAGACCAGGGAAGAGCGAGGACGTGCCTACAAGCACGAGACAAAGAATACAAATAAACGAAGACTAGATCCCTACCTGTGTCCTGGTGTCGTCTTTAGGATCCGGGGCAGACACAGGACACAACAAGGGCCATGGATGAAAACCTGACATATTGGCAGGCTGATTGTAAATGTCTCCACGTAAACAAGAAAACCAAAAAAACAGTTTGTTTCTGCTGTTTGGTTATATAATGATAATAAATATGAAAATATGTCTAAAATTACCTTTAAAATTACCTTTAAGGATGGTATTTTTTGCCTTTGAATTGCTCTAAGGTGCTTTATAATACGTCTAACCCGCTTCTTCCATCTAAATTCTCTATCCCTGCATTTGCGCGCTGAATGTAAATGGAAGTCTAGTGTGTGAAATACTACAAGATACACAGCAAGGTCCTATGTCAAACTGTTAGGGGACTGTTGCAGCTGGTGTCATTCACGTGGTCCCTTTCTTGTGCTGATGTCATGGTTTGTCTGGGTTCCATGGGTGATGTCACGTGGTTCCTCAGGATTCTCTGGGTGTCAGTTAGAAACAGCTGGAGCTGCCCAGGGACTGAGCTGATCACACCACACACCGGATGTAGCACTGGCTAACACTGAAAGAAATGGTGGTGTGCTAGGGGTTTGGGTAAAACACGAAGGTCTTTATAATTTTTACACGTGTTCATTTGGGAAACGGGGTCTTGGAATGCAGAAGGCGATCAGGTTATACATGATTGATGTGTGAAATGCTGATGTGTATTATTCTAGGACTATCATCTTCACTTGCAATTTTAAGTAATTTTGTTGTTCTCAGAAATATGGTCATTTACTTTTTGAGCTTGCTAAAGTTTTATGTAAGCCTACGTGTACTGCATGCATTGTTGTGACCCATAATGCATTGGAAGCAGACTGAATTAATCGCATGCACAATCTCCCATCCTTCAACTGCTGAAAAAATTTACAATATCAACGGAACTTATTAGCCATACATTATGAAGGTCCCTTTCTTGATAGGCAGCATGGTTAAATTACTGCTAAAGAAGTTGTATACTTAAAAGTAACCAAACAAAGTAATCGAATGATAGCTAACACTTATATAGAGCCATAGATCAGTATGTTGGTTTTGGGAAGGCGTTGTGGATGTGCTGCGCTTTTTATTTAACTGCATGAAGGGCATTTCTGATGTAAACGTACTTCCGATTCTACTTGAAGCAATGGCTCTGCGGCTGAGAATAAGGCATGCTGGTGGTTTGGAGATGATGTCATCAGTATTTGACTAGGTGTGATTGGCTGATGAGTCAAGTCAATAACAGGGAGGTGGGATCAAGGGGCACAGCTGATTGGTCGGAAGGCTGAGGCAGTGTGAAAGCTTACAAAGTTCAAGAAAAGTCTGTAAGAAGCCAAGATGGAGAACGGGCAGTTAGTCGGTTAAGTGGACAGATGTTCATGCTGTCAAGTGGAAGTGTACTGCAGGTCTGAACCGTGACCCCAGAATGGCCACATTTAGCAGAATTCTAGTCTCTGCCTTTTGTCTCGAGGGCTCAATGCTATTTATTTCCAAAGCTGCATTTCTGATTATAACTGAAGTAATACAGGAGGCTTGATGGCCAATCCGGAAGTTTCGGGAGGGGTGAGGAGGAGGCATGTCGAGTTTAAGGGATGGCAAGGGGCCTGCGAGCAGTGTTGTGGGAGGGGTGAAGGGGAGGCACAGGAAGATTAAGGAACGGTAAGCAGCCCGAAGTTTCATGCGCAAGTAAACAGAAAACTTAATGAGTAGAGGCAGGCCAACCAAAAAAAGAGTGCTCTCAAAGTATAATTAACATGAAGAGTAAGAACACATGTAACAGGGGCAGACCTCTTGGGAGAATACAGAATTCAAAAAGGAGGGACTACTAACTGTATTCACAATGAAAAGCCAGCATTTCTAAAGGACAGTAAGCGGACAAATGAAAAAGATGGGCGTTTTTTGAAGACCATATCCTAGATTTATTTTGGAAAAGCTTTACTGAATTCTGTGATGTATTGTCCGAGTATACCTTGATAGGCTTTTAAATTACCCTCAACCACTGAACAAGGATCTCTCTCTATCAAGGCTTATCCCAGCTGCTGTTTCTCTTCGGGGGCAGAAGAGCATTGCTCCACTAGGAGCCAGCGGCATAAATTAAGTCCTTCTTTCCATGCCCAAAGATTAGTGGGCTCCCTGGCTGCTCCATGGGAGCAGGGAATTTAAAGGCAGGGGATGGCCAATCAGGCAGTGAATGCCAACCACATCACCTGACGTCCAGTGCGCATGTCCTGTTGGACAGGTCTCAGACTGTGTCGGAACCAACAAGCGCACTTTAGGCCTAGAGTCCAGCACTTTGTTTGGGAGCTGGAGAACACATCACACAGACCCTCTGGCCTCCTTTAGAGCGTTGTGTTCACCTGGTCCGACCAATCGCTGGTTTGCTGTGATGCAGTTCTAATTATAAAGCTGCATAAGAGCAAATCCTGGATTGATTTGAGAAGCCTGCCCTTGCGAGCCCATGCTTTCCAGAAAGCGCAGGGGTGGGATGATTAAGGGCATAACCAATCACTCTGTGGCTTCATTTTCAAAGCCACAGTGATTGGTAATACCATCATGTGACCTATCAGGGGAGGAAGTTAGAGCCCGGCAGCCAGCCCTTCACTCTATGTTGAGTGGGAGAAGAAGGGGTGTCAGGACCGAAGATTTGACTTCTGTCCCCTGACAAATCTGCCCGCACCTGTAAAGGCAGCAATACCCCTGAATAATCGCGTGTTCCCTCCCTCGTGCCACCATGCACTTCGAACACACGAGTATCACTCCTTTTTTAGTTTGGTATGTAGTGCTATATATATTATTGTTATTATTACAATAGTCAACGATACAAGACCAAGCTTCAGTCCGCATTTCACCTGGGACCCACTGAAGCCGGGCTGTGGAAGGGGGAGAGGGGTAGTAGGCATAGGCTGGGGCACCCAAAGATGCACTTTTAAACACAAGGCAAGCAAGATGTTGCAAGCACCATGCACAAATGCTCACTTTTACTGAAAGTTAAGAGCGCCATTCACACTGTCCTAAAATGAAACCAGCAACTTTTTTCCTTGATCTAACCAAAGGTCTCTGAAGCTGCTGTCAGGGGCATGAAGACCCTCATAAAAAAATTTAAATAAATACATTTGCAGGAATATTACATCTTTGTGCCTTATGTGTGTAGACTGTTTACAAAAAAATGGATTCACTTTTTTTTAAATTACAGTTTTTGTTTGTGAAGAGCAGTTCCCATGGTTGTTGTTATTAGGAAATATGGTATGGGGCATTTTCGTGTAGCAGTGTGTGAAACAGTCTGGCGAAACGTAAAAACTTAAGCAATCCACCTCTGGAAAAATTTTACTCACGGAATAGATTTTCCATGTTTCTGTCAAATTTTCATGCTAGTTACTATATGACGCAAAAATCACCCAGGCTTATATTTATGCTTTATTTTGACTGAAGTCCTTTTTGGTTTAAAGAAAGGTGTACACTGTAATATAGCAACCAGAAATTGGATTTTAATAGAATAGATTTAAAATGCCTTTGGCAACTGAGCCTGTGAGGAGTGAATTCTTATGATGTTTATAGAGGTTCATTTGCTATGTGAAGCAACTGAGCATGGTTCTGAAAAATAAGAACACATGTAAGAAATGGTGTATGCGTAGAAGCAAAAATGGTAGTCCTTATTTACGTAAGAGATGACCCATTTTTGATGCTGTTCAAGAACCGTCTAAAACCATAAACTGCGGAGGGACAAGACGTCTGTTTCTATTTATTTGTTGGTTGACGAGCTCATACTTAACATAAATGATTCGTGAGAAAGTGGGAGCAACAATACTATTAAGTTCATTGTATGCACCTGCCTTACGATGCCACCATAAATGACCACTGGAGGGAGCTAAATTAAAACAAATAGGTTTGTTGCCTGGGGAAAGAGAGACTCAACAGCCAAATTTGCCTAATGTTCTAAAAATTCTTATACTGGAGGTCGTGACAAGGTTGCATATATAACACCCTCCCCTGAAACAAAGATAGATTTATTTATGATTTAATGATTAAAGGCTGATAGGGCTTGAGATACGGATTTGAAACAGAGCTGTTGATCACAAAACTTTCACATATATTGTTGCTTCTGAGAAATGCTTGGGATGCGCCCCCGCTAATTGCCAATGACACAGATTGTCTGTGTCTCCTAATGACAGACTATCTGTCCTTGAAAGGAATTGGAAAATAATAGTATCATAATTTATTTTTCTTTAGGAGAGATGAGAGGTGGCTTTGTCTTCTGGCTGCGTCTCATATTATGCCGCCCACATGAAGGATTTCATGTGCTTGAACCAGATAGTCTATAGGTAATCGATGTCAGCTCATTGTGGTGACCACTGTAATTGATCTTGAAGACCTCTGTTTTCAGACTTGTGTGTAAACTTGCTTTAGCTTAGGTACTCTCTGGATGAGCGTGGGGCTCATGTCTCTTCCTATTTATTCTTTGGATGAAAGACCAGTCTGCACCACTTCCACTAAGTCTCATAACCATGCATAAGGAGTCATTTGTAGAGCACTGCACACCCTTTTGAAATCTACCCCTTATGTGAGAAAAGAAACCAGTGGAAAATTCTTTCTGGGGCTTAGTGATTGAAGAGATGTGTACTAAATTTTTTTCTGATATGAAGTTATTTCATCAGCCGGTCCACGTTCCATGCGAGTTAGTTGTTGATTTGAGTCCTTGGACACTATCTAGCGGCACACTTAAGTTTCAACGATCACACCTGGAATTTTTAAGTGCACAAGGAAGGGTGTTGAGACTGGAGTTCTTGCATGGCAAGTACCTTGACCCTATTCAGTCCAGTTCCTAGTCGACTAAAGCAGGTTTGGAAATTTCAAAAAATTAAAAGAAGTTGAACTTTTCCTGATTCTCAATATCATATGGAGCGGCATGTTATCATGTTCTGGACCAGCTACATTTTGGTGATAATTCAGTATGCAACACATCTTCAGATAAAGGTGCACAAGCCTTTAGGGATGTTGGGAGATTTGCTAAGTGTTTCCCACTCTGAAATGCCCAAGGGCTGAAATAAATCTGTCCTCACCAGACTTTATGAAAAACTGATAAGGTAAAGGCAGAGTCATTCCTGACAAGTGACCGATTGTCCATTCCATAGTGGACTTTAAGAGATACTCTCCTGTAAAATTTCTCTCTGTCTCGTGGAACCCTCTGTTCCATTCTCTTTCTGCTTCTGACAAGCGTGCCATACTCCTCTCATCCATGGAGTCGACCATTAAACTGCATTTATTAACATTTTCACAGGTTGTTCTTTTTACGTTTGGATTTGACAGCACAGCTGACAAACAGATGTTTACTAACAATATACACCAAGTAGGCTTTGGGTCCCCTTTTGGGTCGGCTTTCTTTTACCAACCTCTTTCGGCTGTTGGCTTGAGACTTTATGAATCATGTCTTGTCTCAGCCCTGCTATTGCTATTCGCTGGTTGGGAATATGCTTCCACCTCTACTCTAGTGCTGACATTGAACTGCATGAGGGACTACTTCACACCTTGATCCCTCTGTGTTCCCTCTTGCTGGCTTCCTCCCTTAGATATCGCTCTAACGTGCAAATGCTGCATGTGTGAGCAGGGCCGGACTGGCCGTAGTGGGCATTGGGTGATTTCCCGGGGGCTGGTTTTGCAGCAGTGGGGGACAGTTTTGTTACTTGGGGCCAATTTTGCAGCGGTGCTGCAATATTGGCCCCCAGTAACAAAAGTAGCAGTGCTACACACTTGCATGCCCCCCTTCCAGGGGCTGTCCGACAAAATTACCAGGGCTGCTTTGGGTTCCCAGTCCGGCCCTGTGTATGAGCAAAAAAAAAAAAATGATATTGGTTTTGCCATTGCTTGTTGCTTCGTTTTCAGGCACTCTGGGGAGTTTTCCCCTTGCATCCGAGAACGTCGCCAGATCTTTGTGTCCACAGGCCTTACAATCCAGCCATGGTTACTTTAATGCTGTGTCTCCTCAGCTCAGTAGCCCGAGAAAAAGTAGGACACGCGCACACCGTACCCAGACACAACACGCGCCGCGCGCACACTCAGCTGCTACTTGTAATTACCGGCAAAGCATCCATTTCTAATGACAGAATCAGTCAAAGCTCCAGGCGCCCAGCTCGCATAAATGTCATAGCAGCAAACTATTAGCGGTTTGCTTTATCCACCGTGAATGGCTTCGTAATTCATTTTCCGCAAACATGGTGATACTTTTAGCGACAATAATACAATCAAGCTACTTTCAAAAACAACTGTTTTGTCAGAGAGGCCCTTCATTAGTGGCAGCCGGACAGGGCTGGGTGTCTCCCCGCTGGGCATTTGGCCGTCTCGAGCACGGTCGATACAGCTCACGCGCTGCCACACAGGCTGTGGTTTTGCAGTCAAGCAATTTTGTAACAACTTCCTGCACGTGGCTGTGTGGCCGTGCCTTTGTCCCGCCTACCAGTGGGTCAAGACGGAGAGAGGCAACAAGGGGGCGGGAGGGAGTTTTTTTTGGGAAGGGGTTTCCTGAGGGGCCCAGGAAAAAGGTACTAATATGATGTACAGTCCGCATAAATGAGTAATGCATGGTATTGTGTTGATTTTGAAATAGCACTTTCGATACCCTTCGCGAGGCTGGAAGTGCTTCTCGATTGTAAATTGCTATGTCATGCAGGGCCAGCAGTAGGCATGGGTAGTGTGGACAGCTGCCCTGGGCTACGCGCCCCAATCATCACAGGGGGGCCCGCACCAGTCTCTTATAAATGACATTTAGTTTTCTCTCTCACTAAACTGCGCCTTACTGGGCCATAGCTGCAAGGTCCAACAGAGAAAGAGTGAGAGAAAACCATTCCCCTCACCTGGGCTTTATGCTGCTGGGTCATTACTTTGAGTCCCAGCGAGGAGTGGTCACCTCCCGAACTCCTTGCGGCTCGAAACCATGGCTGTGAGGCCTACAGGAATGACTCCCTCACCCCTGGGCCTTGCAGAGCTAAACCATGTCTAAGGACCCCATTCAGCTGTGAGGTCCAGGGAAGTGGGCTGTACTCCCAGAGGCTTGCAGCACTAGACCATAGCTGAGAGGCATAGGGGAGTGTGGCCCTCTCCCCTAGGCCTGGGAGCTCTGGGTCAAGGTGGCAAAGCTCAGGGAGGGGTTCTATATGTCTCACAATGATAGACGATGGCTGTGAGGCCCACGGGAGGGGATCTCTCTCCCCTGGGCCTTGCAGCTACGGCCCAGTGCTGTGAGACCCAGCAGAGGGTGAGAGAAAAAGGCTCCCCTCCACTTGGTCTCATAGTGCTAGATCACGGCTGGTCCCCCACACCCATGGGCCTGAGAGTGCTGGACAATAGCAGCGAGGTCCAGGGAGAAGGTCTTTGCCCTTGTAGTGCTGGCCTGTGGTTGCAAGGCCCAGGAGAAGAGGTCCTTGCACACTGGCTCTGGGCCTTACAGCGCTGGATCATGCCTCTGAGGCCCAGGGGAGAGGAACCCCATCCCCTAGGCCTTGAAGCACTAGACCATGGCTGTGAGACCCAGGGGAGGAAGCTCCACCCCACCATATTTCGCACAGTTGGCTTTGGGCCTCACAGCGCTCGATTATGGCTGTGAACCCCAGGGTAATGGGGCCCCTTTCCATCGGTCTTGTAAATCTGGGTAAAGGCTCTAAGGCCCAGGGCTCTCCTTGGGTCTCACAATTCTGGGTCACAGCTTGAGTCTCAGGTGAGGGGGTGCTCCTTCCCAAAGTTTTGTAGTGCTAGAGCATGGCTGCTAGGCCCAGGGCAGCGAGGCCCCACCATTGGGCCTCACAGCACTATACCATGGCTTTGAGGTCCATGAGTTGGGTCCACCCTCCCATAGGTCTTGCAGTGCTAAACCATGGTTGGGGACCCCCTTCCCTGGGCATCTCAGTGCTGGGTCATAGCTGCGAGGCCCAGGGAAAGAGGCTTCCCTTCATGGGCCTTGCAGCACCAGGCCGTGACTGTGAGACCCTGGGGAAAGGACCCGCCCTTTGGGCCTTGAAGCTCTGGTGGTGAAGCCCAGAAAGGCGTCCTCTAGGACTCGCAGTGCTTGACCTCGGCTGTGGGGCCCTGGGAAAAGTGCTCCCTTCCCCTGGACCTCACAGCACAAGACCAGAGTTGCTCAGATAGGGGGTGGGCTTGCCCTCTCCATTGGGTCTCAGTGTGGGGACCCCCCCTGTGTCTCACAGAGCTGTACCATGGTTCTATGCATGTACTCATATCAGGTGTATAGCCATCCATCCATGGTGCAGCAGATGCAGTTGAACCAGGGATGTTATTCTGCCAATACACCCATATTACGGTTGTATTTTCCTGTGCAACCAGTGGACGTGGTGGGGAGTGTTTTTACATTTTGCCAGTCGCGGGCCATGCAGGTAAGAGCGGTGGGGTGGTGGGGCCGTGTGGGGTGGGGATTTCGACAGACGACGACGAGGGAAAATTAATTATTTATTTAATTTCCCCTCATGATCGTCTGTCGAATCCCCCCCAACCCGGCCTCACCGCTCTTACCTGCACGGGCTGCTCCTGCATTTTACCAGGGCTGATGGCACCATTGCCATGAAACATGCCTCTCTTCCATGGGCCTCGCAGCCATGTTCCCAAGCTGCAAGGCTCAGAAGAGGCCCTCCTTCCCCTTGGCCTCGTAGCCATGATGAAGCGCTGCAAGGTGCAGGATGGGAGGTGTCCCCTACCACGCATGGGCTTCACAGCACTGAACAATGACTGTGAGGCCCATGGCATGCGGCCTTTTCCGGGGTTGTAAGTATCAGTAGTGCTGTAGCTGCAGTGGCACCAGGGCTCAGGCATGTTAGGTACTCCATTCATCCAAATTATGGCCCTGTTTTGCCGACCAACAAGCGGATGGGTGCCAATTTGCTTTGCTTGCATGGAACAGTAAGCCACTGACGAACCTCACAGCAGAACCCTGCGTTAAGTAGGATGCACATCCTAGCTCTACAACCAACTTTTATCCAGTCAACATGAAATGTTATATTATCAGTATCTGTGTACTACCTATTACCATTGGTATGGCACTAAGATGCTTCTTTATTCCGGGTGCCCTTTTTGTATGGTTTCCAAGAGGGTGCTGCTACTGAATACTAATCTTTTCTCATCCGCTCTTCACCGACCTCTGCCTTGTCTTGCTCATTCCTACTGAGGCCCTACCAAACTACTTTACATTCACAGGTGCCATCCCTCTGTGGAACTGAATACAACAACCTCCAGATCCTGAGAAAGTAGAGCATCTTATCTGTCCTTCCAAAACTCAGTCAAGCAAGATTGCTCCACCTGCCAAACCAAAGACTCACTGTTAGAAATGGGGGTCTCTAGTTTGCAGAGGTAGGTACCTTTGTCCAAATAGGGACCCTTGCTTCTAGTCAGGGTAAGGGGGATACACTCCTAAAATAACCCCTGCTCACCCCCTTGGTAGCTTGGCACAAGCAGACAGGCTTATCTCAGAGGCAATGTGTAAAGCATTTGTGAACACATACAGTAACACAGTGAAAACACTACAAATGGACACCACACCAGTTTAAAAAATAAGTCAACTTTATCTAAACCCAAACAAGACCAAACGACAAAAATCCACAATACAGTATTAAAAATAAGGCTTTCAAATGGTAGAAATAGTTCAGTTCAATGCAAGTTGTAAATGCGACACTTTTCTCAAAAGTACCTTAGATGCGTCACGCAAAGCAAACAAAATGGCCGCAGGGAAGGTGATGCGTCTGTTCCTTACACTCAGGGGAGGTGATGCGTCTGTTCCTTACTGCAGCGCAGGGGAGGTGATGCGTCGGTTCCTTACTGCGTGGGGAGTTGATGCGTCTGTTTCTTACTGCGGACCCCAACGATGCGACAGTCTTGGCGCCTCGATGCGATGCGTCGATCGGGTATGATGCGTGTCTTCGTGCAGCCGCACAGCAGGCTTGCGTCGGGAACGGTGCGGCGGCGGCGATTTCTCGAGCCGCGGCAGGCGTTGCAACGGTTTCTTCGGCGATGCGTCGGAAAACCAGTGCGGATGCAACACGCTTCTTCGGTGTTGCATCGATTTCCCAGCTCCCAGCGACAAACAGTCTCCAGAGGTCCTAAACAGCAACAGGCACCTCTTTGCAGGTTGGAATTCCCAGCAAGGGCATTCAGGGGAGCTGGTGGTGAAGTCTTTGTGTCCCTGAGACTTCAGAACAGGAGTCAAGCTCAGTTTCAAGCCCTTGGAGATCTTTTCTTCAAGCAGGTGACAAAGCAAACAGCAAAGTCCTTTTTCTCCTTTCCTTGGCAGCAAGCAGCCACTGCAGGCCAACCCCAGACAGCAAACAGCGCAGGGGCAGTATTCCTCCTCAGCTTATCCGGCTCTTCTCCTTGGCAAAGGTTCCTCTTGATTTCCTAGAAGTGATCTAAAAGTCTGGGGTCTGGGCCCCTCTTTTTATACACAAAAATCCTTTGTTCTCTGAAGGCAGAGAGTGTCTGTACCCAGCCAAAACCAGTTCTGTGGGGCACTTTGCAAGTGCACAACAACCTCCTTTGTCAGTGTGAGCCGTGGCTTCAGTCACACCACAGGGGGCGGAGCCGTCATTGTGAAAGGCAGGCACAGCCCTATTCAGGTGAAGATGCTACTCCTCCCACCACTCCAAATGCAGAACAAGCCTATTCAGCCCAGCCCTGACTCATCAGACTTCTGGAACCACTGCCCAGCTCCAGCCCCTGTCATCCAAAAGCCAGACATGCAATCCACAAACCTAGCAGAGGCACACTGGATGGTTAGGCAAGAAAATACCTACTTTCTAAAAGTGGTATTTTCAAACACAGAATGTAAAAATCACCCTCACTAAAAGATGCACTTTAACATTCTGAGTTCAGGCATACTAAACTTTATCTTCCTATCTTGTTCCCAGGGTCAGTTATGTTTATAAGATGTTTTAAACAAACTCCTCATTCTGTCCTATGGGAACAGACAGCCTTGCAATAGTGAAAAACTAAATTGGCAGTATTTCACTATCAGGACATGCCACACACATCAGGGCATGTCCTACCTTTCACATACAATGCACCCTGACCCACAGGGGTACCTTGAGCCTACCTTAGGGGTTACTAACATGTAGAAAAGGGAAGGTTTAGGGACTGGCAAGTGTGTGCACTTGCCAAGTCGACATGGCAGTCCCAGACTGCACATAGGCTCTGCAATGGCAGGCCTGAGTCACATTTTACAAGCTGCTTCTGTGGGTGGCACAATCAGTGCTGCAAGCCCACCAGCAGCATTTGATTTACAGGCCCTGGGCACACATAGTGCACTGTACTAGGGTCTGACAAGTAAATCAAATGAGCCAATCATGGAATCACTAATCCATAACAATACTTTACAAAGGGAGCACTTGCACTTTGGCACTGAACAGCAGTGGCAAGGTGCCCAAAGCATCTAGACCAGCAAAAATGGAGTCCAACACACAGCAAAACACAGGAAGTAGAGGCAAAAAATGGAAGGGAGACCCACGCCAATGGTGCCAGGTCTAACACTCTCCCTCTTCCAAGTTGTCTACAGACAGACACATTTAGCTGGACAAACTCTGGACACAATTGTTTCCCCACCAGGACTCAGTAACTGGACATTAACATTTTCTATAGTCTCGAAAAAACACCAACTCATCTCCTTCAACATTAACCTGGCCATCATTGCCACTTTTACGGAATCCAAAAGCAACAATGTTGTCTGGAGGCATTGGAACAAGGTTCAACTTCTTCACACTCAACTCTCACCTCACTGCATTAATTGCAATGTAGCTGCATAACAGAAGAAAAGGGTATCGAAAGGCTCCAACAGAAACCACTCACATCCTCCTCAATGCCGAACCACAGACGATAATACAGTTGCTCAATACAAATGTAAAGATGTAAAAGAAGGAAAACAGAACCAAATTGAAGGAATCAAATGAGTGCAATGTTAAACTCCCTAAAACCCTCTCTCCACAGTTTGCAAGATCACACTACCCAGATAACTACATGATGCACTTGCAGACCATGTTGTCATGATAACCGATATCCTGGGACACTGCCTCAGACGTAAGTCACTCAGTATCCTCCATCCGCAGTCCACAAAGCACAAGACAATCTGTGCTGGTGGACAACAACTCTTGCCCCCGAGTTCTAGAACCTGCTCAATAACAGCCACCCAGACAGCTTCCCATCAGAAACTTGAGGACATCCAACTTTCGACTAACACTCTCATCTAGGCCTAAACCATTACTCCTAAACTCAGATGTCTTCCACTCAATACCTCCTACACAAAGCTAATCATACAAAAGATGAACATTAATCTAGTTGTTTTACCCTGCTAAAAATCAATCTCCAATAAGGTACTTCTGTACAAACTGGAAGAAAAATCTGTTTTCACTCAAATGCCCAAAGTTCTCGCTCTCTTTTGTCACACTGGCTTCGGCCCTGGCTGTGGATCACAATACACCTTCATATCCACCAGAAGATCATAGCTGATAGGAATGGAGTTACCACATACTGCCTCTCTACCTGACCACCACCTTTGATATTGTCTGCCGCTCCACCCCACTATAGTGCTAGGAGAGCTTGGCATGCAAGTATTCATTTTAGACTGAACTTCATCCTACCTTTCTGGCAGATAGAGCATCATCTTGTGCCCACTGTACTCAATGAATTTATCCCCTAATAACTCTGGAATGGCTCAAGGTTCAATCATCTTGCCACCCTCTTGTACCCATACCTCAGCCCATTACCAGAACTTAACAAGTCCTTCAATCTAAATTAAAACAGCTACATGGACGACACCCAGATATACTCAAACTGAAAAACCAGGAGTGATCTAGCATAGATCATTACCTATAAGCCAAGGACCAATCAATACTAATCAACCACCAGAAACTACTCTTTTGAAACCAAGATACTCACAGGCAGAAAAAGAATGCACCACTCTACCACTCACAAGTCTACAAAAAAGCAGCAGCAAGGCAATTAATTCACCTGTACCTAGAAGACTACTTTACTCCTACTCTCCAAATACTTTGTCAGATTTTCCCCCTTCAAATAGCTTTTCATTACCCCCAGAGGAATCTAAACCAAGCCTCTTTGATACACATAGACTAGAATGTTGGTCTCAAAGCTTGCATCCTACCTGTCTATCCTGCCGTTCAAGAAGATACACAATTATGGAACTTCCTTCTGGTCCACAAAGCAACATTTTGAAATTCACTTCCAGCAAAATTAAGAAATATCCAAAACCACTTCGGGGTTCAGGAATACAGTAAAGATCTGGCTGTTCCCTAACGGATGACACCCCTGCCGCAAAGCAGTACCAGATCCTAAGAGTCCCACAAAGCTGTCACTAACCTTTGTAGGTAGGTATTAGCATCTCTAACTTGTCTTGGCTCCAATCGATGCTTACATGCATCAGCACTATTGCTGCACATTATAGCAACCCTCTGGTTATCACATCCATACCACTTTGTAACACAACAATGGTATCTATAAGTGTTAGCGACTATATGTCTCTCTGATCTTTGCTTCTTTCCACATGCATGTAAGCTGCATCACAATAGGAGCACACCAGGGGTCCGCAGGCCTGACACCAATACTCTTTCCGTTCAGGTCACACTATAAATCAACAGTTGTCGACCAAGGCACAACCAATGGAATGACTTACTTCCTGTCCACAAAGAAGCACTTCAGGGCACTCAACAATGCAATCTGCTTGGTACACGTCAAACTGAACATAAAGGAATGTGTGATTTGCAGAAAAATGGCTGAGGCAATTGTTACTGCACCTATCACTAATTAGTATACTATTTTGTGAAAAGAAAAGGGTGCACGAGTATGGGGGATCAGCCACCATAAACCTCCACACAATGCCCACAACAATATTTGAAAAAATGATAACCCAGTACTCCAAGCATCAAGTAAAATCAAATTGTGTGATATATACCATAAACAATTAATCACAACATGCATGAAACCATATAATGCAATTTGTCGTCAGAGTAGTTATAACATTCCTTAATTCATGGTCTTTTTTCTTAAAAGTATTTTTCTTTGTTGTAGCTATAGCCAACGTGTTTCGTTCCCCCTTGGGACTTCTTCGGGCTGCATCCAATTTCTTTATTAGTGAACTGTAGCCATATGTGATTCTCCCATGGTATATGGAGGGTTACACAGTGAACTTTGTGGTCCACATACGGTGTCCTGTGCAGTGTCCACATGGATGCTGCGCAGGACGCTGTATGTGGACCACAAAGTTTACTGGACCATAAAGGTCAGCCTCCATATACCACTGTGATGACTAATTGCATTATTTGGAATCATATCAAATTTGACCCCCTCCATGCTTCTTACTATAGTAAGAAGCATGGAGGGTCAAGTTTGATACGACTCAGGTATCATGCGGGGGACACTATTTCCCCTTTTATTATTGGACCAGTTGAATATGTTTCTGGTGGATCTGGCTCATGAATATGGAGATCAACCAATTATAATTTTCGCTTGATCTGACCAATGAAAAACATTTTTTGGACCGCTTTCATTATTCTCTGCACCAGGAAATAAAGGATCTTAAGATATTTGAGCCCTGACGAAGT
Organism: Calotriton arnoldi; assembly: GCA_963921515.1. Classification (NCBI taxonomy): domain Eukaryota; kingdom Metazoa; phylum Chordata; class Amphibia; order Caudata; family Salamandridae; genus Calotriton; species Calotriton arnoldi. Next base: position 843,694 of record CAWUFW010007673.1, on the reverse strand, counting down.
TCAAATGCTTTTGTGAACGAGACACGTTGTCTGGATGTCCATTTGCGTGGGAATTTTATGAATATGAAATAAAGGAAGAATAAAAAATATTTCTAAACACAACTGAGGATTTGTGTACTGCTATATTTCCAGGTGCGCCGTTCCATTTCTTTGTAAATCAGATTTCTGCTTGTCAGCAGTACCTAACAACAGCAGGTACCGGCAAAGAAGTGCATTGGGTCATAATTGGTTGGAACTTTATGTGAGGTGCGGTTATTTAAGTCCGCCATTGGTGTTTGGGTTGTTTATCCTACAGAGTATTGTTAAGCGTCACTACTTCTTATCTTACAAAGGGAAATGACAGGATGGAGTGGGTAGAGTGGAAGGGGATACCTGAAAGGAGGAAAAACAGAAAAACGAAGGTACGTTTTGCTTCAAACGTACTTGTGTTGTGAGGTGAGATTAATGTTTACAGTGACTGGCTTGCAGACCCGGATGACATCCAGCCGACGGTAGGTGACGGCGGCGGGTGTGGTGGTGGTAGTGGGTGGGTGGGTGACGGGTAACGTTGAAGCCCGTTCTGCCCAGTGGGTGTGGCGCGCCTGTAGCACACCCACCTTCAGGCCTAAGGCAGGCCTGGTACATGGATACAGAAGGAAAGCCCGATGTGTTGGGGCACAGGAGACAGAAGGAAAGCCCGGTGTGTTGGGTCACACTGACAGGCACGCTGCTCCTTTAAACGCAGAAACAAGCTGCCTAGCAATAAATGAAAGTCTTTGCCGCCCCTGTAAATCACACACTGGTGCTATGCGGGTTTACATAATTAAAAATAAATCATCCCTCAAACTGTAGACGGAGTGGAAAGGCTGCATGCACACTCCGAGCCATTACCGTAAACACCGACAGCGGCCTTATTTCAGGAGCAGGAAGCAATCTGCAGCCTGACTCCTGCAGATGAATGATGCTGTGGCAGCGGAACAAACTGTTACCGTCCCCGCGCGGCATCCAGCTCCCGCCGCCGGCGACATTTAATTATTTATATATTGCTTTACCTGTACATATATCACTGGTCCAAACTTGTGTTCGTATCGCTAGGCTGTATATAATGAAAAGGTACAAATGCTGCAAGTGTAGTAGTATGCTGTTCATATAGCTCGCACAATACTGTCAGTACTGAAGGGACCACCGGGGCCTGGCCTTTAGGGCCCGTGGAGGTGGAAGGTGTTGCAGTGCACAAGAACTCTGTGCGGCGCAGCGGAAACTGCTTACTGTCTCTATAGCACCCCAACCTCCTCACACTGTCTCTGTAGCACCCCAACCTCCTCACACTGTCTCTGTAGCACCCCAACCTCCTCACACTGTCTCTGTAGCACCCCAACCTCCTCACACTGTCTCTGTAGCACCCCAACCTCCGCACACTGTTTCCCTAGGGCCCCAACCTCCTCACACTGTCTCTATAGCACCCCAACCTCCTCACACTGTCTCTGTAGCACCCCAACCTCCTCACACTGTTTCCCTAGGGCCCCAACCTCCTCACACTGTCTCTATAGCACCCCAACCTCCTCACACTGTCTCTGTAGCACCCCAACCTCCTCACACTGTTTCCCTAGGGCCCAAACCTCCTCACACTGTCTCTATAGCACCCCAGCCTCCTCACACTGTTTCCCTAGGGCCCCAACCTCCTCACACTGTCTCTGTAGCACCCCAATCTCCTCACACTGTTTCCCTAGGGGCCCAACCTCCTCACACTGTTTCCCTAGGGCCCGAACCTCCTCACACTGTCTCAGTAGCACCCCAACCTCCTCACACTGTTTCCCTAGGGCCCGAACCTCCTCACACTGTCTCTATAGCACCCCAACCTCCTCACACTTTTTCCCTAGGGCCCCAACCTCCTCACACTGTCTCTGTAGCACCCCAATCTCCTCACTCTGTTTCCCTAGGGCCCCAACCTCCTCACACTGTTTCCCTAGGGCCCCGAGCTCCTCACTCTGTCTCTGTAGCACCCCAACCTCTTCACACTGTTTCCCTAGGGCCCCAACCTCCTCACACTGTTTTGATAGGGCCCCAGCCTCCTCACATTGTCTCTAAAGCCTCATGCTCTTCATGCTGTCTTTCTCTGGCCCCAAGCTCCTACCACTGTCTCTCTGGCCCGAAGCTCCTATCTCTGTCTCTCTGGGGCCCCAAGGTCCTACCTCTGTCTCTCTGGGGCCTCAAGCTCCTACCACTGTCTGGCTGGGCCCCAAGCTCCTACCTCTGTCTCTCTGGGGCCCCAAGATCTTACAGCTGTCTCTCTAGTCCACATGCACCTCCCACTGTCCAGGTGCCCTTAAACTAGGAAACTGTTGGTAAGGTTATGGTTGTCCATGAAGGAAAAAGTGTAACCTAGCAAGGATGCCATGGGCCCTGGTGCACGCAAGGAAAATGACCGCTTTGACTGTTGTTGTGGTAGTAAAATACCCATTATGATATAATGGGGTAACCCGTAATAGTCCACGGACCTGGGTAATGATTGGTATAGGAAACAATGGTCCTAGACTGCCTTAAAGCTTCGATTTAGTCTTGAAAAACATTCATATTCAAAAAATCATTAATGTACCAACATTTTTCATGTGAACAACAATATCCTCAAAAGACACAAAGGCACAAAATATCGCTCCAATAGTGACTGTTTATTGCTCAATGACTTATATAACAGGTCACCATATTCAATGCTCAATATAAAGTGAGAGGTTGCTCCAAGGGGAGTGTGAAAGAGAGAAGTGCTCGTGAAGTAGGATAGATAAAAATAAAGGAGGGCAATCCAAAAGGTAGATTCAATAATCAATCAATTTATACATCGTAGAACTGGTCACGGTTCATAGTGGCACCAGTTTTTACAGATAGGCCTGTCCCTTATGGATTCACAAACTATTCTTTTTATGGTTTTCCGTTGTAGCACAGAGAACATTCATCTGTGAAAAGGCAGGGCTGGGATGGCATCAGGTACAGGCCCAGAGGGAGAGAGTGTCGACGTTTCGACCCTGGTGCAATGAGGGTAATTTTAATCCTCTGCAGGCGGGTCTTCCTCAGGACGGGAGGGGGCGGTGGGAGGAGGGGGGCAACCTAGGGTGAGGTACAGTCAGGATACAGCCCCTCATGTGGCGGTCCGCAATAGAGTTGCGGCGTGGTAAAATTTATTTCAGGAAAGTGAAGGCTGCAGTGTTGAAGAAATCGAACACGGGGGAATAAATCGCCCACAGCATCTCATGGAACAGTTTACACGGAGTCCGGGGGATCCAGCTGGCCTCCTCGAGCACCCCAACCTCCTCACACTGTTTCCCTAGGGCCCGAACAGTGGCGTAACAAAAGTTTAAGGGGCCCCCCTGCAATGTACACAGAGGGCCCCCCGCTCCAGATTTAATCCGGAGCGCTCAGGCCTGAGTACCTTGCTGAGGGGGCCCCCTGCAGCTCAGGGGCCCCCCGCACCGCAGGAGATGCGGGGGCCTGTATTAGGCCCCTGGGCCCGAACCTCCTCACACTGTCTCAGTAGCACCCCAACCTCCTCACACTGTTTCCCTAGGGCCCGAACCTCCTCACACTGTCTCTATAGCACCCCAACCTCCTCACACTGTTTCCCTAGGGCCCCAACCTCCTCACACTGTCTCTGTAGCACCCCAATCTCCTCACACTGTTTCCCTAGGGCCCCCACCTCCTCACACTGTTTCCCTAGGGCCCCAACCTCCTCACACTGTCTCTGTAGCACCCCAACCTCCTCACACTGTTTCCCTAGGGCCGCAACCTCTTCACACTGTTTCCCTAGGGCCCCAACCTCCTCACATTGTCTCTAGGGCCTCATGCTCTTCATGCTGTCTTTCTCTGGCCCCAAGCTCCTACCTCTGTCTCCATGGGGGCCCAAGCTCCTACCACTGTCTCTCTGGCCCGAAGCTCCTATCTCTGTCTCTCTGGGGCCCCAAGGTCCTACCTCTGTCTCTCTGGGGCCTCAAGCTCCTACCACTGTCTGTCTGGGCCCCAAGCTCCTACCTCTGTCTCTCTGGGGCCCCAAGATCTTACCGCTGTCTCTCTAGTCCACATGCACCTCCCACTGTCCAGGTGCCCTTAAACCAGGAAACTGTTGGTAAGGTTATGGTTGTCCATGAAGGAAACAGTGTAACCTAGCATGGATGCCATGGGCCCTGGTGCACGCAAGGAAAATGACCGCTTTGACTGTTGTTGTGGTAGTAAAATACAGCATTGTCAGGGTTCAATGAGCCCCCCAGGAATCTGAGCCCCGGTGCCACTGAACCCGCTGCAGCAATGGTAACGTTCCTGGTCCGCCGTGTGCTTCTTCGCAATGTACAGTGCTATATCGCTTTTCATACTGCAGCTACAATGTCACAAACTTTTTTTTGTTCTGGTAAGAAGAGCAAGATTTATTGCCTGTGTTTATTCTTTTATGAGGTAGCTCTGTGGCGTCTGGTAATATGGCGCAAGTTTCCTGAATGGTACTGAATCTGATGGCACATCCAGTGGCAGCTGCCTCTGAACAGGGTGGTGGGGGGTAGTAAAAAGAAAAAAAATTCCCTTCTCCGATGCCGCAGCATGCCTCTCCTCGTCCTCGCTCTTCTGCAGCCCTGGAAGCACCCAGGCTTCCGGACTCTGCCAGCCAATCACGACGCTGCAGGAGCAGCTTCGTGATTGGTCTGAGCATCCTGTTTGGACTCTCATGCAGTGCCTGGGGAGGCTGGGCATGTTCTCCACGGGGCTGTGCAACACAGCCCAATGGCGACCATGCCAAGTGTGTATGATGACTTTGCCGGCCCTAGAGGGCTGGTCAAAGTGTCATTGCGCACTTAGGAGTGGGCAAACCGCTCCTGCTCCCTCTGATGCGAGGAGCCCAGCCCCGCCCCACTCGACCTGGCTGGAGACTTTAAGAAAAATAAAATGATAATAACTGCTTGTTATTATCATTTAATTTTTCTTTTGCACTGCTCAAACGAGCAGTGGGGCGACGCTCCTCCGCCTTAGCGGAGGAGCCCCCACTGGGCACATCTTTGATTTTTTTGTTGATGTTAATCTTCACCATCTCGCTTCTTCAACGTGCTATGTCTTCTGTGAATTAAACCACAGTAAACAGAAGTCAGAACCAAAGGTACTCAAGAATGACGTCAGTAACTTAGCTGTCTCAGTAGCGTTGCAAAGATGCCATGGGCCCTGATGCAAGCAATGAAAATGGCCCTTTGACTGCTGTTGGGGTAGTAAAAAACAGCAATTATTTCAAAGGGCCTCTTAGGGTTCAGGACCCCAGTGCACTGCACCTACTACACCAATGGTAGTTATGCCCCTAATCTGTCTTAACTAATGGTGATCTGTCCTTGGTACAAAAATCAAGCTGTGCTTCTAAGACTGTTCTGGAGTATTCTTCCCGACAGCCTTGTCGTGGCAGTCAGTGCTGCTGCTTGGGGAAAGGAAATGGGGAACAAAATAATGAGGAACAAAAGACTAGAGGGAATTTGGAGGAGGTGAAAAAAGGGAAATGGGGTTGGAAAAATGGGAGGAGAAGGTAAACTGGTAAAGGAGTAATAGGATGAACTGCATGACGGTAAGCAAGTGGAGCGGGAGCACAACATTTTAGTCTTTCAGAAAAAATCTGATTTCTTGTCAGATAACCTGCAAGCTGTGGCGGCTGGTGACATTTTAAAGTGGTGGTGGTGGGGGGGAGGGGGGTAAATGCCTGTCTTGAATGCCATGTGGCGAGTGAGCCCAGTTATTACAATTCTTTTTTTAAGTTTGAAAAATGCAGTTATTACAATTCTGAATGCCAAACATTGATCATAGCAACAGGAACAGGAACCCAATAAGCTTTCTTATCAAAAACAATAAGGGTCAAATACAAACATTTATGAAAGTAACAAGCTGTAGTTATTTGTACCTGACAGACGAAAGCAAATGACAAGACTTGCTGTCATCGATCAACCAATGAGGGAAGCACAATATAACAAACTGCAAAGTACATGGTGGGCCTCCCCCACGCTCCAAACCCAGTCAGGGCCTCTGAGGACAGGGGCCCACCACCGCTTCCCAGGGGGCCCCCTGGAGCTCGGGGCCCCCCCCTACACATCGCGGGGGCTGCAGGGGCTATTGTTACACCACTGGAATTTAACGATTCAAACTTTCAAATGTCTGTAACCACATGTTTTAATGTAACATAAAAGAGATTCAAAGATACAAATCTTACTTCAAAACTCCAGAGGTCTGAAAGAGTTGAGTACCATTGAGCAGTGGGTGACCTCGTCAAAAAGCACAGAAGCCCTGATTGCTTTACTTTTTTTTTTAAAGAGTTTAATGAAGTTATGATGTATTGATGTACAAACCTGGATGGTTTAAATATTTTGAGGCCTCACAGACACACAACTGTACTTAATGTACCTCAGTACTGATGATTCAAGACTGACGGAAATACAGTACATTATTTAAAAGCGAGCTAAATTATTGTTTCTGGCACAGTGGCTCAACAGCGCAGCCTTTTTATCATTGTTACCACTCATCTAGTTGTGATTCGTAAATAGCTCAATACACTTTCATTTGTCCACCGTAGTGCTCCTTACTAAGTCCTCCTGTGATGCTCCCTCTGCCCTGATCTCACTGTGGCATTTTGAGGCGCTGCCCCTTCTTAGAGACCGGGAGCCACATGCTATTTTACCGCCACGCTCTACATGGCAATCATTGTGGTGGAGTTTGCTTCCTGTTAGCTTGGCCCATCCCATCCCAGCCAATCCCAATGTTGTTCTTTAACATAAAGAGTATTAGACTTTCATTAAAGTATATGAGAACAGCGTTGGGATTGCTTGAGCAGGGAAACTCAACGCTTCATCGGAGACGAGGGACCTGCTGTCTATGTCCCCCAGGCTCTCTGCTAAGGCACTGGTCATAGGCCTTTAAAGTGTGCATGTCAGATTAGACTTGTCACAGCTCTTGTCCAGCTCAACATGCGCACTTTAATTCACTGTAGCCCATTACAAGAGGAGGACCACACCTACTCCACTATACAACTGTGACTGCAAAATTGCGGTGCAGTTTGCATAAGATTTAAAAAAAAAAAATCAGTTGATAGTAATATTAAAAATTGAAGACAAAAACAGTGCATTTATTAGACATTGTGTGGCAAATCCTGGGTAGAGGGGTAACGCTCATTTGCCCTTATGGATGAGCCGCCGCTGCCTGCAAGGCTTCTAAAAATGTAGTAAAATCTGTCAGTCATTTTTTTTGTAACAGATGGTCTTCCCCCAAACCTTTTGGCTTCTTCCTCCATTTTTGCTGATCTTGTTGTTGTTGGCTTTAGGACTCTGTGCGCTTTACCCCTGCTAACCAGTGCTAAACTGCTTGTGCTCTCTTCTTTAAACATACTAACATTGGCTTACACCCAATTGGCACAATTACTTTACTTGTAAGTCCATGGTAAAGTGATACTACATGTACCCAGGGCCTGTAAATTAAATGCTACTAGTGGGCCTGCAGCCCTGACTGTAACACCTACTTAAGTAGCCTTTTAAGCATGTCTCAGATCTGCCATTGCAGCCTGTGTGTGCAGTTTAGCTGCCATTTCGACATGGCAAAATAAACCTTTTGCCAGGCCTAAGCTTTCCTTTTTATTCATATATGTCTCCCCTAGGGTAGGCTCTAAACAGCACACAAGGCAGGGTGCAGTGTATTTAAAAAGTTGGACATGCACTTTTAAACTTTACACACCCTGGTAGTGAAAAACTCTTACATTTGTTTTCCACTACTGCAAGGCTTACCTTTCCTATAGGATAACATTGTGTTAATTATTACATTTACTAAGTGATAACTTTCAATTGAGGGCAGGTAGGAAAGTCGAATTTGGTGTCTAAAGAATTGTAATTTAAAGCCCTTATTAACAGTAAAGTTGGATTTTATGTAAAAATAAATCTGAAAATGCCACTTTTAGAAAGTATAGTAAGAGCTACAGGAGTAACCCTGTGAGACCAGGGTATATTTTATAACAAAAAAACAATGTCCAAAAGGGATTCACTTAAATGGAAAATTACATGTAATACAACAGAGACAAATCACAACAAAACATCTAAAATTACAAAAGTAGAAATCAATCTGCATTAATTCAGTCTGAATATATCAATGCATATAAGACAGCATCAGTATACATTACAAAAGTGCTTAAAAAGTGCAAAGTGAACACAAAGTGCTTGTGATATATAAAAAACGGCGCAAGCTGAAACAGAAGGAAAGTAGCAACAGCAAAAAAGAATACATCCAAAGTTATTGTGCATGAATCAAGTAAGTCCACTTATAGATTATCATGACACAATAATTATCAATTTCTCTGCTGGTATGTGTCGACAGCATTTTGATCATTCTTAATTTAAGGTCATCATTAGGATAAGGAAAGCAGAAGAAATGTGATTGCTGCCTGTGGTGATTCCAGGACATAAATGGTCTGTGTTGCAAGTAATCCCAGGAAATTAAATCTGACAGCCGGCTTCGAGATCGGAAACCGCCAAAATCCAGAGTTTCAATGAATGCCAGCCTCCATTGTAATAATCTAAATAAACTAACAGCCTCTTCAAATGAAAACAGTCTGTGAGGAAAAATTCCTCTGACGGGAAGGAAAAACGCTGTCATGAAGTGCGCAATGTTCTGCAACCAGGATTTGAGGTACTCTTGATCGGCAGGTCTAACTTGGCCCCTGTATCCGCCCGTGCTCTATTGTGGTCAGCCGGACCTCGTGATTTTATCCCGGTCTGGCATGACCAGAAAACCACAGTTGGCGCGTTGTGCTTTTCGGCACTGTTTTCACTTACTTTTTAAAAATGTCATATCTCCGGTTCCACTGGTTGAATTTTTGTCGTTTCGGTACCAAATAATTTATAAAATTTTCCTCTATTTTTCTAAAGAGGTGAGGAAATTTTCTTTGTTTTGTTGTGTGTTCACTTTATTACTGTTTGAAGTGCTGTTTAAATACTTTACACCTTGCCTCTAAGTTAAGCCTGACTGATGTGCCAGGCTACCAGATGGTTAAGCACAGGTTAATTTGGGGTTTGTTTTTCACCCTGACAGAGATTGTGGTTCCTGCTTGAGGAGGGTTTCAGCCCCCTCAATTAGCACCATCCCTAGACAAACATCGCTTACCTTGGACTAAGGTGAGACAGCTTCTCCCTTGCTCTTGAAGGGCTGGAGGTGGAGACGGTGGGCCAGGCGTGCACTGCATGGGCAAATGATTGGTAAAATATGTGGTTGCCCCACAGAAAATACCATCTGAGGCTCCGTTCTCCCATGGACGAAGACAAATGAGTGTATTGAAGCTATCCTCCATCCTACCCAGGTAGAGTTGGAAAAAGATAAAAGGTGGAACGTAAGCTGACTTCAAGACGTCATTCTTTCAGCAAAGGACACCATTTACTATGTTCCTTAGAGAGGGGAACCACATTTCTCAACTTTCTGCTTTCCAGAACACAATTTACTATTCATTTTTTTTCTTAGTAGGGTGAACTACAGCTAGCGTTCTCCTTTAGACTGCATCGGTGTATTCAAAATAATTTTACTTTTCAGCAACCAAATATCTCCTTCTTTGCAGGACGTCGGTAAGCGTTATGGCGACGAAAGACGGTTAGCCCCGTGGTTAGGCCTTCGACTTCAAAATCACGTGACTTCCTCTTTCTGACCAATGACGTTCCTGGATTTCCATACGCCATTTTATCATCCAGCCACCATGATCGCATTTTATGGCCGGTTTTTATTGGAGCTCTTTGCAAATACTCCTGTCAGCTGTGCGTTAATCATCAGTGGTGGCTGCAGGGCCCAGCACAGCAGAGATTAAATAAAGGAATAAGTTAAACGGCAGCTAACAAGCCCCGGGTGAGAGATTAATGGTGACTGCTACTTTAGTTAATTTGCAGGGCTGTTTACTCAGCAGGTCTTTGAGGAATGGCAAGTGGGACACAGCGTTTAGTGGCCGTTTGTGATTTTTCTTTCACTGGAGGTACCTTACCCACTGCAGCACTCACGAACTTGAAAAATATCTGTCCCCTCTGCAGATATACATTTTCGAGGTTGGTATGTGTGAGATGACGATGTCTTTTGGAAGGTAACTTGGTGACTGCACCATTTTAGATATCAATTCGGAACGTATCATATTAAGGCGTCTTTGTTTTCTGTTTCAATAATTTTAGTGATGTTCCCAGACCTTTATGAGTTCATTAGGTTCAGAGAGGGGATTCAGAGGGGACAACTACATCCGCCTCTTACCCAGTGCACAGGTCCTAAACAAGCATTTACAATGCAATAGGTCTCGCAATGACATTATTTTGAGCTATTGACATAGTAAATGGCAATGCCTTTAAAAAAATTAAAAGGCATTGTTATTTACAATACCAAAAGCAACACCTATTGCACTGCATAGCGCGGTGTCCGTGAAGACGGCGCCGCGCTTATTAAAGTAAAAAAAAAAAAAGTGTGTGTTGGGGGGGTGTGGGGGGTGGGGGGCAGAGAGAGAAGAAGACCTAAAAAGAGTGCCACAGATCGGCATACACAGAGGTTTATACTATGTAAGAATAACCCCAGCCATGTCTATATACAAACATCGAGATGAGCTGTGCCGCCGCACGTTCACAGACATAGAAAGGAATAAAGCTCACTGACCGGCCTTACCCTGCATACTGCTCACGGCCGGGTGCTGCGCCGGGGGCCCCGGGAGACCTGAGCCGAGCCCAACAGGATTGGGCGCCGCCATGGAGGGCTCCTGAAGGCCGCAGTGCCGCAGCGCCCGAAAAGGGCGACTGGAAGAAAAAAGGGAAGGAGAAAGGGGTCGAGAGAAATAGTGAAAAACATAAATGAAAGCGAGAAGAGGACGCGGAACTGAAAGATAAAGAGATGGTAGAGGGGTGGTGAGAAGGAAAGAGCGAAAGTCTGCAAGAGTTCTAGGGGTCGGTAGAGTGCCGGCAAATGGTAGAATGGAAGGCGAAACAAGGGCGAGGAAAGCCAGGGAAAGGGCGAAGAGGTAAGTATTTGCATTTATATAATGCTTACTAAGTAGCGAAGAGTGAGAGAGAATGAAAGAGAAGAGAAAAATAGATAGAGGAATGTAGAGTTAGAGTGGAGGAGAAAAAATCAATAGCAGGTGAGCTGGAGGGAGAGAATGAACGAGAAAGGAGAGAGAACCTACCTAACGAATCGGTGGGAAAGAGCGGGAGACAGCGAACTTGCGAGAGATAAGAGCGGGAGATGGGAGAGAAGAAAGAATGAAAAAGAAAAGCGAGAAAGAGTGTGACATAAGAGAACCACATGAAAGGAGCAAAAGATGAAGGAGAACGGAAACGAAAGAGAGGGACGGGGCAGAAAGACAGAAAGGTAAAGAGTGAGATAGAACGGAGAGATGGGGAGAGAGACCGGGCACGTGTGGGGGGCAGAGAAAGACCAACGGAGAAGCGAAAGTCTCGCGTGCTCAAGCCGACAATTAGTTTTAAAAAATCATTAAAAATCAAAGGAAGGTTGGACAGAGAAGCCCGATACATGAAAACAAAGCTGGGGCTATGGGCTACCAAGGGATGTCTTTTCAGGGCAGGTGAGGGATGAAGAGGGGGGCGTACAGAGCCTCTAAAGGAGGGGTGGGGTGTTCTTGGCGTCTCAGGGGCTGAAGTGGACGGGTCTCACGGAGTACAGCCGAGCTCCACGAGGATGGGCACCCCGAGGTATCTTACTGGGTGTGAGCCAAGTGCTGCAATCCTTCCCACTCGTGGGACACTCGTGGCACCCTACAAACACCTTCTGGAATCGACACCCACTTTAATAGGAAGAAACAGCAGCTTGTGTGTCAATAATGTTAAAATGTTATGCTATTATCCCCCTTAGAGGTAAAAGTTAATGCAGGATGCCCCCCTCGGGGCCGCGAGCTAGCCCTCCCTGAGGGGACTTTCCGAAACGTTTCTTAAGTATTAGAAGAGCAGCAGCCGCCAGCCCGGAAGGGAGGGTAGAGAAGGGCAAAATGTGCAAAAAAAATGCAAGTGGTGGGGAGAGGTTCCTTGTCTGGTTGGGGGCACACAGTGAGGTATGGGGGGGGTCCCTCAGCGTGGACTGTGGGTGGTCTTTAGGAAACAAACCTCCAGCATCCATGTGGCGAGCATCCTGCGCATGTAGGGCTGCACGTCCTTCTGCACGCACTTGAAGTAGGAGCACCGCGGCAGGTAGTTCTCCTCGACCCGCAGGAGGTTGAGCAGCACGCGCTCGTCGCGCAGCAGCGCCGGGTCTGCCAGGGCTCGCCTCACCGCCGGCGCCTCGCAGCACAACAGCTCCATGAAGAGAGGTCGTGGCGGTGGGTGCCTCCGGAGACGCGCTCCTCCTGTGCGGCGCGGGGCTCGCCCTCCTCCCGCGAGAAGTGCGGCGGGGCTGCTCGGCTTCCTCTCGGCCTGAGTTTAAATGCTGGCGGTGATGTTTTTGGCCTATTCAGAGTACTATGGGGTGACCCTCTTATAAGCAGGGCCAAAGTATGAGGCAGGTTGACTAAATTATGTGGCGAGAAAAGGCAAATTATGCAGCATAATGCAGCAGAGTTTGTGATTGTACTCCTTCATTATTTTGTCATTATTACACAGGTTAACGCTGTCCAGGCAAAGTTTCACCTCATTAGTACTTGCTTAACTCCCAAAGACCCCATTAAGCAACAGATAGGTGACCAGTCGGTCTTCGTGAAGAGCCTTCCACTGCGTGGCAACCCGTGCAAACAAATTTTATTAACTTGTGATCCATTTGAGGTAGAAACGATTTTTTTGTTAGAATCTACAGGCTATGCAGCAGATGAGGGATTTTGTGGCAGATGCACCAAATCCATAATTATATGGATTCAAATTCGCATAATTCCAATGGCCCTGCATAGAGGCAAGGTCGAGTAGTCGTTGGAAAATGACAGCTTTCACGGCCTTTGAAGAGTATTGTATTAGCACAAAATTGAGTGCAAAGTCGACTTTAATTACCTTAATCTCAAACTCAACTTTTTAATACCACAAAACGTTGTATGTGATGCTGTGCGACGAATGAAGCCGCAGTCTTAATTTGGAAAGAAAGACTCAACTGTTTAGGCATTTGCGTTTCGTAAACTTGTTTGGGGCTCATTTTAACGTTGCCGTCTCCTCAACTTTGCTGTAAACGAGTAGTCCAGCTCGCGGCAGATTAATGCCCCCATTGTGCACAGACGAAATATGCTAATGTCGGGCGCATTTCCCATCGGGCTCCTTTTTTCCTCGTGTCATAGCTGAGAGATATGAATGATTATAGAAGAGCGGAGAATAGAGGAGCCTGTATTATGAGAGGGCCGCGGTTTGTTATTATGCAGTCAGCCCAAGGATGAATAGGGCTGAGGCGTTCACTCACCCATGAAGACCCGCGGCCTGCTGGCTGCTCCGAGTCGGGCCGGTTCTCATGGGCTCCCTCGGCGTTCCCAACAGGCCGCAGCTTTCTTCCGCCGTTTCCCCTCGCATGGAAATGTGGGCCACCACTCTCACGTCTGAGGCGGACAGCCGTTTCACTTACGTTGTTACAAAAGTGGCCGTTGCAACGGTAACCTGGGATAAAATGCTTCATGGGAGCCGTGTTGTGTCTCAGTGATGACAGTGCAATTCATTACCTCAGAACCATAGGGAAATACCGCATCATCATGACATTTATATAACGTATCATTTACCGCGTAAGGTTTCTTAGCGCAACCGTAATGCCGCAAAGGTTTACTAGACACTGTGCTATGTGACAGAGTTGCAAAGCAGGTTATGGGGGAGGGGTTTCAGGAAGAGACGAAGTCTTTCCCCATGCTGCTTAGCAAAAGATCCAACAAGCGCTCGCCATTGCGGGAAGGCAGCCACTTGTTTATATTTTCATCGCGCTTTCCCTTTAAGTGAAAGCGCGATGCAAAAATAAACACGCGGCTGAGTGAAACAGATGTTGAGATAAGAAATTGCTTCACGACAGCCGTGAAGCAGACGAGCCAGTCCGGATGGGCCGGACGAAAGGGAGAAAGGGCAGTGGCCAAAAAGCATCCTTTTCAATGGGAAGCCAGCGTTTAGCATAAACGCTGATGCGACCCAATGAAAATGATGGGCGGGCTTCAAGTCCCCTTCTGAAATCTCCTCTCTCACAATATGTCTCGCCGAGCGAGCAGCGCATGCGCGCTGCAACGCTAGGCGAGACCTAAAAAAGAAGTGGGGGGACTAACCTCGTTAATAAGAATGCAAGTGGCATCATGGCGCGTGACATCATGGCATGTGACATCACGGCGTGTGACATCACGGCGCGTGACATCACAGCATGTGACATCACAGGAAGTGGCATCATAAGAAGTGACATCAGATCTTAATCCCTCAGATATACGTTTAACATGTCTATCATGAGTACATTGGAGCATATTTCGAGTATATAGGGAAACCCTCCTGATTTAGGCAGAAGATTCACACTTTTGTAAGCTACATATAACACAATGTTGCCTTTTGTCTGCGTAAACTTCCTCTAGCCATAGTGCTTTAAAAGAAAAAATGGTGGTACTTAAATTATTTCAACGCCTCCTCAAGGGTAGTAAGCACTATATAAATTACATTTATTTAGTGTAAATACTGGGAAAGACCAACACATCTGACATTCTTACAGTGAATTCATATCTTGTAAACAGGGACTGAACAAAGTGAAAAGCTGCCTTTCTGAAGTATGTGTGAAGTGCTAAAAAAGTGTGAGCCTTTGTTTCCCCTCTGCTGCATTTGCATCAGGTGTGAGGCTCCTGACTGCTCCCAGCCAAGAGACTCCAACAAAAGGAGGCCTGATGACCCCTCAGATTCGCCTTTGTTATGGGCCCAGCAGGAGTCTGAACTAAGAAAGCCCCCTCCCCGCCTGCAAACTGTTGCGGATCGAAAGCAGACAACAGCGTGCAGGCGCTGCTGAATGTGTCCCGGTGCGTGCAAATTACACCGGGAAGAATTCAGCATATTTTTCTGTGAGGCCCAACTTCTTGGCAGGCGTCCACCCTGTGAAAATAGTGGGTGGACACCGTCCACCCGCGTGTACCCCCGACTCGTGCCCTGCTCTTACCGGACTCTGCCCTCGATTACGTTGGCCTAGATGTCTTTGCTCCTCAACACTCCTGTGTAATATCACTATTCCGGAAAAAAACAACTTTATTTATTGCCTGCATGGGAACGTAAGCAAGTGAACACATTCTCTTTCCAAAATTGGACTGGGAATCCCTGGCCTTTAGAAAAATCTAGGGTGTCATTAAATGTGAGATGCATTTTGCAGAGTTAGTATGAAGCATGCTCCACTGCTTTAGAGCTGTCATCATCGCTGCACTTTTTTTTTTGTAGTTTTATATTGCATGAACTCAACTTGAAGGTATCAGAGCGCTTTATATGAGCGCCAGTTGCATTACAGATGGACACATTCATTTTTCAGGCACAGAGAGATTAACTGATTTGCCCAGAATCACAGGATGCTTGAGCCTCCTGCAAAGACTCGAACCTTGTTCCCCAGCTTCAAGGTTGGCCCTCTGGCCGTTACGCCACACCTTCTCCTTAATCTCATCAATACTGTACATGCTATAGGCACTGACAAAATTTGACAAGGCAGAGCCTCGTCTGTGTTTGCTTGTGTTCCCTTCTGGAGGGGACTCGCTTAGCAGTTCAGGGTGGATTGTTCCTGTGAGGAGTAGGGGTAGTACCAATTTACCTGAGCCCCTAGAGTGGGACGATGGGCAAAAAATGATGAGGCGGAATGCTACTTAGAGTTATTGGCAGTGGTATAGACTATTTGAAGTGTTTCTCCCATCACCTTTTGTGTGTTTGATGTAACATCCAAAGTCACCAAAGGTATGCTGAAACGTGTGACCCGTGCTCACTGTGCCACAGAATCCAAGCTATACCTCACTATTAAGATATAATAAGGCTGAAGCTGGTCTGTGATTAGTGTGTTCTCTTCGAAAGGGGACCAGGCCTGGAAGCTTAGGATGGACAGATCCTATGATGATAAGTATCAGTATTGATCTGGATAAGGTGGGCCACTGTCCAGAGGGGCACAGTCGGTCAGAAGGAATGTGTTGAAATGATACCCAGAGTGATTGTCAGTGGTTTAGACTAATTGCAAGCATTTTTGTCATCACCTTTCGTGTGCTATTGGGGGACAACCCCATAACTCATTAAGTGATGTCGCTGTAAAAGTGATAAATACCTATTCTGGTATAAGTCTGATCCCTGAAACCACCCTAACTGGACAAGTCCCTTCTCCAACTACATGCTCTTCATACCAGGCATATTCTTCCAAAGGACCCTCTTTGGGCCATGCTCTCACCGCCATACCAATATAACTTCAATGGCAGGTGGACTCATCCCATTAAGACACTAATTTGGGTTAGGGTCCACATCTTACCCCTAACTTGCCAATTTGTGGGAGCTCCCAATGTGCTCCAAGGGTATGGTTTTTGGTATGGGGCAAAGCCCACCACTATTATGCCCATGGGGTGTCTGTAGAGGAAATGAATCTGGTTAAGGGCAAAAACAACAAACCATGCGTTTTTGTGGGGTATGATTCGCACTGACCGGCTCCAAAGAAATCGAGTAAATTCAACAAACATGTGTGGCAGGCACCTCAGGGACTCTCAGTCCTTGACCATGGTCCATTGGTTCAGGAACTTCCTCAGAAGAGAGGAGAAAAGTTGTGAATGAGCTTCCAGTGCAGGAATAATTGAGAAGGTAATAGTTATTCATGAACATGAGACTCCAATGTGACTTCAGTAGCAAAACATGTTATACAGTGACCAATTCTGGAGAGAATTACAAGCAGGGGACTTCTTCAGAGAGGTTCCTGCCAGACCTTCTTGCATAGTCTTTCAGTTTCCCATGTGACTTACTGCACACTCTCACTGTTAGCCTGACAGTTTAGGGCTTAGGGCTTCTCCTAATTTAGGGCTTCCTCAGAGCATCATTAGAGTTTCAGCAGGCCATGATGAATGAAGCAATCTGACTTCACCAACTCCTCCAACCCTCTTTCCTGCAAACTACAAATTGACACTGCCTTAAAGTAGGCGCCCCGTGAGCTCAGAGATCCAGGACAGTCTGTATACTGATATCCTGTCCTGGAAAAGAGATGTCCCAGAACATCCAAAGATATTTTTAAAGGCTGTGCATCTATGTAATAAAGATCAGTACACGATTATGCCTACATATGTTTACTTCACACTGTTTTAACAAAGAGACCCTAGTAGAGCTGGACATGTACGGGCATGGCGGCACTGTACACACCCTATTTCCTAGATCACCATCATTTAAGGGCCCCAGATGCAGGAGGTACATTCTTTGGGGGAACTGCACCCTGTGTTTACAAGCAAGTACCAGAAGTGGGTCACATGTAGGCCTTTTACCTTCTAACAACCCCCGCCCAAATAGTTCTGGATATATAAATCCTTTTGTGCTCTGCATGATTTCTGATTCTCTAAATTCAAGCAGTTTAATCTCCAGGGGTGTTGCTCTCAGATAGGTTTGTGTGAGTGTAAGTTTTAAGGTACCATACTCCAGGAAGCTGCCACACAGGGCCTTGTGGATGATAATGTGATACTTGTGTTCCCTGCAAGGCAGGCCAGAACATGAAGGCCCTGATGGGTGCTGCTCATATTAGCTATCCATGAATGGTTGAGGATGTAAGCATGCATGTCCCTGTCTTTGCTTTTATCATTTAGCAAACAACCCCACCACACACCCAGGCATGAAGAAAGAAGAGATTGCTGGGGCTGTGCGACGCCATTATTTCCTATCCCACTGCTGTTTAGATCCTAGGCCTGTTGGTCATCTGAAGGACCTACTTCCTGTGTTTAACTTTAATGTCTCTGCTGTTCTAAACATGACGGCCAGGGCACAAGTCCTAAAAAAAGAAGTGGGGGGACTAACCTAGTTAGGCAGTATGCAAGTGACATCACGGCGCACGACAACACGGCGTGCAACATCACGGTGCACAACATCACGGCGCACAACATCCCACATGGCATCACAGGAATTGACATCATAGAAAGTGGTGGCATCACAAGCCACGACTTTACAGGAAGTGGCATCACAAGAAGTGACATCAGATCTAAAGCCTTCACATATATGTTTAGCAGGTCTATCATGTGTATGTTTGAGCGCATTGCGAGGATAATAGCACAGTGAGCTATGGAAGATGATGTGTGACTTCTACACCTTGCACCCCCCCCCCCCCAGTTTTATGTAACATATCCTGTACATTCATTTACAAACTTATAATTTATTGTACATGTAATATGCCAATGTTGATGTAAAGCGCTTTGACACCCTGCCTATGAATGAGTAGGGCTATACAAGAAAAAATAATGGTACTTAAATTATTTCAACGCCTCCTCAGGGGAAGTAAGCTCTATATAAATGCAATTTGCTTTGTGTAAATACTGAGACAGACCAGCACATCTGATATTCTTACAGTGCATGCATATCTCCTAAACAGGGACTGAAGGAAGTGAAAAGTTGCCTTTCCTAAGTATGTGTGAAGTGCTAACTTTTGTTTCTCCTCTGCTTCATTTGCATCAGGTGCAAGGCTCCTGACTGCTCCCAGCCAAGAGACTCGAACAAAAGGACGCCTAATGACCCCTTACATTCGGCCTTTGTTATGGGCCCAGCAGGTGTCTTAAATAAGAAATCCCCGTCCCCGCCTGCACGTTGTTGCTTGTTGCAGATGGAAAGCAGACAAAGTGCAGGCGCTGCTGAAAGTGTCCCGGTGTTTGGAAATTACACCGGGACGAGTTCAGCACATTATTCAGTGGGGCCCAAATTCTTGGCAGGGTGGACAGCGTACACCCTGTGAAAAAGGTGGGTGGACGCCATCCGCCCCCGTGTACCCCTGACTCGTGCCCTGATGACGGCCATAGGGGCAGCGTAGAGTATCCCGTTACCCAAAGACTCTGCCACTTGGCACCCGCAGCTGGTGATCACTCAGAAAAGCGAGCCTCTTAAGCTCGAGTCCTGGATTGGACTCAGCAAGCAAAACCTAGGGGCCCCTATTCCATGTCCCCGCCAGATTTATGGTCTAGGATCAGTTGATCCCAGAGTTAGTGTCTCAGAAAGTCAAAAGCCTGGTGATCTGGTTAGAGTCTGAGCTGTCCTTTAAGTTCCACATAAAAGTTGCAGCAGCTATTAATAATGATGCAGGGAGGGGTCCTGCCACTTACTCATAATTGGGGACTGGGACTTATTTTTCATGATCAGACTTTAATCGAGTCCAGGACCAGTAATATGTACATTGAAGTGCCCCTCTGAACTCCTGGTCTAAAAAAATGAGTAAGTAGCAGGACCCTTCCAAGCACCATTATTACCAACTGCTAAAGCTTTTATGGCAGGGCCCGGGGGGGTAGGCCACTGACTTTAAGTCGTATAATATTTGGGCAGTTGGTCTTGGCGGCTTCATTTGATACCATTTCAGTCTGTGATTAGGGCTAAACCACTAAGGTTTATATTCACCACAAACTGTGAGGACCTGGTTGATGTGTTCCTAGAGCGTCGCCGTTACACAAACGAGGGGCCAACTGACAATATCTGCAGTAGAGAAGGTATTTAACTAGAAACCCCTTCCGCCTGCTCCGTGCGTGTATCTGTGCTCCCCCAGCACAACATGCTCCTGCTGATGCTCCATCCGGTTCCGGCAAGAGCGGGTGGGTTTTTGCTGCCTCAGTCTGAGCTGTCAGCCTGCTGGATATCACTAACAGCGCTTCTCAGGAAGCTGTCTCTTCTGAGTGATGGATGCACTTCTCAGTGAGAGTCTGGAAGTAAACAACATCAGGGGCTGTAATTACCTGAAAGGCAGTCTTCCCCTCTCTAGTACACTGTGTCTCTCATCTGATGGATGCTGAAGGCGCGGGGGCACCTGTACAAGGAGACTGCCTCTTTGCGTACTATGTCTCCTGGCATCTTCTAGAGGGAACTAGTCACTCAATGTTGTTACTAAAGCCTGAAAGAAGAGTCTGATAAAAGTTAATCATTTGGGGGACAAGGCATCTGAAGTCTTGTAAGGCACAGCATCCTTAGTATCATGGTAGCATCAGGAATTGCACGTCTTGGGGCAGTATGCAAGTGATAATAGACATTGACTCACCATTATGGCAGAGGTAGCAAAGTTAGATCTTGCACCCTTTGACCCTCTGACTGAATAAATGTCACAGGTCTAGATTTTGTACTGATATCCAACCCAATAGTGTTTATTCTATCAATCTTAAAAAGATGAAAGGCACAGTGGACTGCCAGGATTTTAAACTGTAACCACAGAATTTGACACAAACCCCTCAGTGAATGCACTAGTCTATTGAGTCACTAGACAGATTCGGAAATCTGCAGCCCAATACACAAACCTGTTCACCCCATAAACTCCCATAAACCACCCACACCCGGCACCACCCAATTGCATGGCCTTCCTGTAATTTTATCCAAGGCATGCTGGCCCAACACACTCACCACCTTCTGACACACCACCAGTTAGTCCTCCAAGGTCCATAGGTCTTTCTTTTGCTTTCTGGGGTTAGTGGTTCTGAAGAACCACCACGGACCTATCGGCATTCCCTCATCATCATGGACCTACCATGCACCATGCTCCATCTTATCCTGCACCTACCGGTCATCCAGAGTCCACCAGCTCTCAAATCCACACACATCCTCATACTATGCAAACTTGTCTGCACTGAAACAAGGCCACTCATCTTCCTTTGCTTTTCCAAACAACCAAAACTGAGAATAAAACTCAAAAGACTGGAGAAGTTCTTAACACCTACAGTAGATCTGACACAATAGTTTCAGTTCCCCAGTCCTTAGGAACTCGTATACCATACCAGAAATATCTTCGCTTTCTATCAATGCTTGTGGATGTTTCCCCCCACCAACCTGATCAAAAATGCTCATTTCAATGACGCTGCACTCCAACTTTCACATGCATGAGCACCTTGCTACCTGTTTCCATTCCCTTCAACTAGCCGGTACCAAAGCTTCTGACATTCTTCCACCATCCCCTTTGCCAGCGTATGTGATGTCAGAGACAGAACACGTTGGGGAAGGCAAGGTAGATAAAGCACTTTTCTGTTTCAATGTAATGACAAATCGGCATATACTGGTGCATGTGGTTTATGCTTTCCTGCTCTCCATTCTCCTGTACTTTCACCCTTTTCTCACTCAGCCTTAATGTTGTCACCCCCTTCCATCAGCATAGTTGTACAACATTAATGTGTCCCTAACTTCTTTGCATCCTCTCCATATATTTCCTACATCATACCATCACCGGAAGTGCCAACTGGGGCGTAGCTTCGGAGGGGGTGTGTGCTTGGGCGTGTTAACTCCCCCTAATAAATGTATCTTCAAGTAAATAGTTGGGTACAGGTGCTGTCATTTGGGTACGGTGAGGTGTTTGTCGGATTTCACCAGGAATCTTTACATACACACAGACAAAAACGCAGACACACTTTCTCCCTTTCTCCGTTTTGAAAGTCTTAAAAAATGTTGGTTGTTTTACAAAATATTGTGGGCCTCATTTATGAAAAGTGTCGCAACGCTGCGAGAAAACAGCGATGCAACACTTTTCAGCGCGCCCTCCTTGCGACACCATGGATGCGCAGTATTTACTGTATGGCGCTCCATGTCGCAAGGATTTACAGATACGTCAGTATTCCCGGCATATCTCTAGGTGCAAAATTGATGCATTGCTGGAGTGTGTCTGAAAACAGACGCAACCCCAGCAATATGTCCTTTCACATGGGAAAAGGGCCTGCATCAGTCTTACCCCTGCTGTGAGGCAGGCTTAAGGATTTGACGCAGTGGCGTCCTAGAAGTGGCGTAGTAAAATCTGATAGATTTCACTGCGCCACTTCTACCACCCTTTTTTGCAGGGAATCACCCACTCTGCAAACATTATACCTGACGGAGGTATAATGTGGAGCAGGGGTTTACAAAGTGACGCATCTACCTAGATGCGTCACTTTATCAATATGGGGCACCGTGGCGCATATTTTACGCCGCCGGTGCGTCGCAAAAAGTGATGCAACGGTAGCGTATCATAAATTAGGCCCTGTGTTTTCTCCCACTTAGTACACCTTCCAATCCGATTTCCTCCCTCTTTTCACTGCCCCTTAATCCCTTCTCATGCACCCTGCTTGTCGTATAATGTATTTTCAAATTTTATGACAGCGTCATAGTTGCAAAATCTGAAGTTCACCCCCGCCCCTCAATTTTACTGACCAAGCCTCTGCCTGCCAACAAACTCCATCCTCCTTAAAGCCTGAAAATATCCCAATCTCTCATGCTCTTATTTTCATGAATGCTCTCCATGGGCACAACCCAACCTCACCGTCTCATCTAACCATACCTTCTTGGGCCTATCATCCAGACCTGCGCAACCTTCCCCTAAAATCCCACCTTGATTACAACTACATTTTCCAACACCTTCCCTGGAATGCCTTTACTACACCCTAGCTCGGACACTATAAATGCCCCACAACACAACTCAGTGCAGCAAACACTAAATTAGACCTCTTTCCCAAAACAAGCTTCATACCTTTGTTATAACCCGTGGAATCCATTCTGAGTATTTCACTGTAATGGTCTTTGCATTCTACTGGTACCCACGTAGCCATGTCCATTTTTCCTGGCGATAGTTTGCAACCGCAAAACCAAGTGCCTATAAAGCTAGCACCAACAAATCACCTTCTGTTGTGACTGCTGAAAGCCACTCTTCTTTTCAACACCACAAACAATGAACTGTATTCTTCAATCTGTGCCCTTCCAAACTTTGCAGGTTCATTACCCCACCTGTTTAAAGACCCTTCTGGCAGACAGTGCTAGCAATTCCCCCCTCCCCCCCACACCCCACATGAGTTCTACAGTATCCTAGTGATTCAGGATCTCCAGTGTTCATGTTGAGAGCTCATTCTCTGCTTAAAACAAATCTTGGAACCTCTGCCACTCTGAAAGAGGCAACATATCTAGAATGTCAATGTACCTTCTATAGCCTTAGAGCCTGCCGTAGTGGGCTGTACCGGCCATTAAAGGCCCACTCCAGCGTTAAAGGCCGGAGCCTTTGGGGTTGACTTCCCTTCTATAATTGTTCAGTGATTGGCCTATAAGCCTTGACAAATAGTGGGATCAACCTAAATTCTCTATTTGCCTTCTTCAGTGCCACCCCAGTCCGGCTATTAACAACTGCTCATAGGGATATTCTTGAAAAAGTCCCACCAACCTCTTGTTTACTTCCCTCCACATTTCACCACAACTCTTTCTAACATCGTCTTTGCCGACTTCAAGTTCTCTGCCCACCTCTTAAATCTCAGACCTTGGTACTGCACATGAAACCCATCCTAGTACAGTTAATTTCTGGACTATCTCTTTAAAGCTATTGGTCCAGCCAGATCATTAGCTCTGTTAATATACCTGGGGTAGGGGCTCATTCCCACATCTCCTCTATCACCACCTCTAAACCTGACCTGCTTTTGTTATCCACTTCCCATCTCTTGACAAAAGAACAGCAGGACTGGCTGTTTTCCACCACATTCGCCCAACCTATGTCTAAAGGTACACTCGCCGCTTGTAGTACCCTGGTTGAATGCCCAACATCCTCCTTTGGACAAAAAGGTCTTCAATTAGTACACACCAACAAATGTTTCAAGGTACACACCTCTTTTTCAAGGCAAAGGGTTCTATTCAGGGATGCATTCTGAGGTATTTCACAGCACATTTAATCTCAACTCACCCATTTCTTGGTTTCTGGAGTGTCCTATAACATTCATAGACCAAAATGCTCACAGAAAACTTATTTTCACATAAAACTTGACGTTGACTGTGTTCTAATTGAAGATTTTTTTGTCCAAAGGAAGAATAAGAATAAAATAAATCGAGATTATGAAATAATTGGAGCGCATCATCTATGTCACATGAATAATAAATATATTGGATAATTTTTGAATAACCTCCTTTGAGGAAGAATTAATTACATACCGCACCAGTGGGCTTGGGTTTTGGAGTTGTGAGGAGCCAGGCGTATTGTCTGACTCCATCTTTCGAAAGATTGTGGCTCTTTTCCTGATAAGTCAAATTGATTTGTCCTCTTTCTCTTACCATTCACTTGCAGTTAGCGAGTTTGGGGACAGGGCGGCATGAGGGTAGCTGATCCATCCTCGTCTTCTATGCATGATGGGAACCTCTTCTGAATCATTAGCTCACCTGTCCCCTCCCAGATCTTCCATATTCTTCCTTGCTCATACTCTTCGAATTTAATTAAATGGTCTTTCCTAGTCTGTCCCTTCTCAACCCAGTGTGGCCTTGTGGTTAAAGATCTCACTCTTTGGCCCAAAGTTGCCCGACTTCCTCTTTGGCATTCCTGTACACTGTACCCTACTGTTACAAGCGGTGCTGCTGCGGCCTGGATTGGCCCAAAGCCATGTGCATTAACTGCCTCATCCTCTTCTTTCCCGTAGCCTGCACCTCCACTCATGAAAATGTCATTTTTATGTCACCTACTAGACAGCATATGCGCTGTCCGTCACCAGGGCCGTCTCTAGGCCAGGGCGACCGTGCGACCGCACCCGCACTGACTTCAGCTGGGGGCGTCGTGTTTGCAAATATATTATGGTTTGAAAGAACCTGCTGCTGTGTCCCTGGCACCAGCCATTTTCAGGAAAGAATAAAAATGCCAAGATAACTCTGTGATTAATGTTCTTCCTGGGGGGAGATCGGAGGTTTGTTTAGTGGAAGTTTTGACTCATCATAAATTAGCACAGAGGGTTAATATGCCTGCTGCAAAGAACGTGTGCCATGCAGATCACAAAGTGCAAATAATGTAAATAGGTCAGTGGGTTACTGCTTTTGTCTGAGAGATCCTTTTGTTACTTGCAGTTTAGAAGTTAAAATCCTAACATAGAACAGTGAGCTATTAACCACCGTCAAAGACCTGCATGCAAACTACAAGTGTAGATTAGAACGTTATGATTTTTTCCCCAGTCTTTAATTATCCTAATGTAGGAAAAAGGGTTCATTTGGATAGAAATCAATTCTGTTTATTAAGCAGAACTCCCAGCCATGATGTTAACGTTTTAAATTCTGAGTTTGTGCTTCTCCAGACCAAGCACTATTAAACTATACTGTCTACCGGTATGGATGGCATGTGACTACTACACCTTGTAGATCTCTGTCTTACATAACATTTCCAATACACTGATTTACCCACCTCTGATTGAATGTCTCGGTGTAGTGTGTGTTATGTAAAGTGCTCTGACACAGCGGCGCCAACAAACATTGTAGCACTGGGCGCCACCAGCACCAAAGCCGGCCCTGTCTGTTACACTATATATTATTAATTTATAGTCGTCTTGGAGTGCACCCACTGTTTATTATGGGTTGACTTCAGGTTCACTCACATTTTCTTGCTTCCTCTTCCTTTTTGTGTGTAGACTTTCCTTCCTCTTTTTCTGTTTGTCCTTCCCATGGAGTATGGTGGGCGCATTGCTTGTGTCCTACCATTGCACACTTTTCACAAGGTACTTTTTTCTTTTGTTTAAGCACTCCGTGAACGTGCATGTGTTTTCCAGCAGTCTTCCTCGTATACGTCTCTCCCACCCCTCCACCAAGCTCCAGTGTTCTTCTCTCTTACCTCTGTGCTTCTACCCCCACTCCCTACATGCTGCTTTCTCACCTGTGTGCTTAAACTGATGAGTTCCACTTTACTCTTTTTCATCTGTTTGCTCGTCCCTAGTCAGTTCTTAATTTGTAAAAAAAATAAACATAAGTGCCAGGGCTCTCGTTAGGAGGTCTCCGCAACTTACACCACCCATTGCCACTGCCGGTGTTGCCAGTGACAGTACCTACAAAACTACTAACCAGCACACTGCTACAAGTGTGACAATTCAGACTATTCTAGGCCCCCAAAGCTATAAAAATAGCTTGGGCGGCAGGTATTAGTTGTTTTTAATATATACTGAATTAATAAACAATTGCTGTTCTGCTCATCTTTAAATTATACAAACAGAGCCACCATGTGCCAGCTGTCATAAATGCCAGTGTTGATAATTAAGTGCCGGAGCACCGGAAACCGCTTGCTCAAATTAAGCACTGTTCCTAGTGCTCCACTTTGCTCTCCCTCTATATCGTTTACCCCCCTCCAGCAGTCCCTCATGTTGCTTCCGCCCATCATCCTCACTGATCCGACTTGGACTGGTACCTAAAAAAAAAAGCAGACGTGCTATTTTGTAGGCATGCGCGTATGGTGTGTGTGTGCCTACAAAATGACGCCGCTTTTTCTTTCTTTTTCGGCCACATCAAAAACTTTTCTTTTTAATTCTCCAGCCATAGCTGAAAACCTCTGGCAAAGTCAATAGGTTCCAAAGGTGAGACCTATTAGGTTTGCCAATGCTGGTGTTTCTCTTCTTCTGGATCTTTCTCCCAGCCTATCACATTTCACGCTTGTGGTGCCCTGTCATTGCACACATCTATCTGGCACCCCCTGTTGTTGCATGCCTGACTCTAGGGGTTCATAGTCACTTTGGGGCTGCTGAAACTCCCCTCTTTATCCTGTTGCCCACTGGCCCTAATGACTTTCCTGCTTGTCAGAAGGCTATTGTGGCGGTTTCTTATGGTAGAATCTGAAGCCACTCTATTCCAAGAGCACACCACATCGATGCCACACTTAAGGCATGCCCATTCCCCGGACGACTCAGGGTTCCTCAGACAAAGATACAATGGTTGCACCTCCTAGTACAGACACCTACTTCAGAAGGAGAAAATCACACCGCTGACAATTCACCATCGCTCATTTCACCAGAGGTCCACTTATGCCACGGTCCTCTTCAAGAGTCTCCTTCCCAGGGTCACATCACCCACATTCCACTACCCGCGGTGCTTGAACTGCAGTGTCACTGAGAGTAGGCCTGACCTTAGCCAATAACACCCGCAGGTGCACAATAAATTCAAACCAACTAACAAACGGTCCCTGCCCCTACACACTGACCAAACCGCACCTTCCTCCTGCCATCAGTCCACACTTATGCAACCTTAATCTGACGTAACACAAGAGGCAACAGCTAATGGAAACCATTTCGCGCTCAACTTTCTTGACCATAACCAAACGTACCCTAAACGGAAAGCTAACTTCATGCACTGCAGGTCCTCCATTGGCACCAGATAAACGTGCCCTCCATACAAACCCACCAAGGCAGCATGAAGGCTTCTTGAGCAAGATCAGACCACTCTTAAATTCCCAGGAGAGATATGGCTACCTCATCATCCTCAATCCCTAGTGCTGTTGACCAGGTGATGTGAATGCCTCTACCACAAGCAGCTCCTTTTCTGGAAATCCCCACGCCTCCCTGAGGAGAGCTCGCCTCAGATCCTGGCCACACATAAAAGCCTGGTCTGTGTGGTGGGGACGCTGGTACCACCTCTGCACTACCTCTTTACTCACCACCGTTCATTCTCCAATAATCCTAGCATGTCTCTGCAGTGTGCATTGACGCAGGAGTTGTCTTATCTCTCCTGAATGACGAAGAACACAGTTGAAAGGGAATGCATTAAGAAATAATCCCTGGTAATGCTCAAAAGGGAAGTCCGCTGGGAATGCTAGCGCTGCCTGTTCCACAACTAAAGCTACTGAGAGAATTTAAATCACCCAAACCTAAAAGCTGTCTGCTTCCTCCTCTGTCTACTTCGCCATAGACTTTCATGCGGTAAGTTTGTCTGTGCCGCATGTTTATCCCTTACTGTAGGCAGTCTGAGCAGTACGATTGATTAATCAGCACTGGAGGCAAGCGCTGTCTTTGGTGTTAACAAAGAAACAGGCTTCCTTCGCGAGGATTTCATGGTATCAAATGTGGTGCATCTATGTGTGAACAATTAATTATTAAAATTAGAGACATTTAGAGAAGAATCAGCACCGTATACTTTTAATAGGAGCCTTAAAGTAGCCCTCGAGGCATCACAATGCACTATAGCACTTTTGCAGGCTTGGTCCCCAGCACATCTGAAGCTCTTTTTAAAACATATGACGCCGAGAATAAGCTTTGTTTCAGATATGGAGTATTTTACTCAACTAAAGCATTACAAAAAAGTTGCGGAAAATATAGTATATAAAACCCGAGCACTATTTAAAGTTTCAGCTAGAACACAGAGTAAGGCGCTGTATTCTTCTTCTGAGATTAGGAATTCTCCCTTTAAAAGTTTACTCTTCCAGATGGAATTCCCTTGAACAATCTTCAGGTACCTGTGACTTGTGTAACGGTGGAGTACAAGACCTTCGCCACGTACTTTTAATTTGCCCAAATTCGACTTTGGTAGAAGCTCGACAATGTTTTATAAAACCCATCCGCTTTAGATATAATGCTATTTTAACTCAAGATTTAATTACGCTGTGCATGTCTCCCCCAAATAAATTTGTTTGCTATAACTTGTTCAAGTTCTTATAGAGTTTTTTAAGTTGTTTTAAAAAAATGCATAAATCTAATAACCATAAACCATGTATCTTTATCCGTCAATTTTAATTTACTATGTCTATAACGTGTTTTAAAGTATAAATACAACTATTTAATATTATGTATTTGTATTTGTTGACCTCAGACGAGGTCTGAATCAAATAAAATTTTGAATTTGAATTTGATGTGCGAACAATCAGCGTTGAGATCCTGACATTTGAACCTCTACAGACCAGTTGAACCCACCATTTAGAATGTTACAATAATAAGCTGATTCTTTTGCTGAACTCCTAAAAGCACAGGATCAGTGTAATTCTAATAATATTTATTTATTTATTCGTTTTTTCAAGTAGCCGAGTAAAGACCCAATGAGTGACAGAGCGCTTCACATAAGAATGGTTTAGTACATAGGAATTGTTTTGTTTAGTTTCACTACATATGGGATTTTAACTAGTTTGACATTGCATATGACAAGTTGCAGCATAGAAAATAGCAGGTTTTGATTTAGAGTGATTAACATGAGAGCAGTTTTAAACATTAGACCAGTCTTATTTAGTTTCATTACATAGTGCAATTTATTTTTCCTCGGTCTCTTGGTGACAGCAGATATGAAGGCCCACACCCAAGATGGCCGCTACGGGTCTCTCGGTGTCATGGAAGAGCACCCACTGTGCGGTGTTTCCTTGTGCAATATAGTCTTTAGGCTGGGACTAGAATAAGATGACGCCCTCCCCCCCCAACCCCGCCCCACCATTTATGATCTCCTTCAGGTCGACTTACAGTCCTGGCACTGTTTCTTTGGACCGCCGGCATGGCAGCCTTGAATCCACCTTGAAGCGTTTGAAGGATGATAGAAAGGGAGGTTTCCAGGGAAGTGTAAGAGATTGGAGCCTTTTGTATAGAAATAGTAGCCACCAATACCACACTGGCTGGTGCAATGAGTCGTCATCCATTGGCATCTGATTGGCTGGGAAGAAAGGCAGGAGCAGAAGAGGTTACGCCACCACAGTTACGACAGTTCCTGTGAAAGGAATCAAGACATGACACAAAATAAAAAAGGTTGATGTGGCTGGTATTGAGAGGAATGGGATACATATAAGCTGGAGTGTACACGTGTAAGTGAAGAAGTGAAGAAGTGAGTGGAGAGGTGTGGTGCAGCGGCCAGTGCAGCTGACTTTGGAGCACAGGGCTCACGTTCGATCTCCGGCGGCAGCTCAGCTCAGCACCTTGTGACTCTGGGCAATAGCTCACTTAATTTCCACGACGGCCCCCAGCACCTTGAGACCCGTAAGGGTGAGTAGTTTGCGCTTTACAAATACGGATTTTTACATTTGTTTTTAGATTTACATTTACAGTGTGTCTCTGTCTGTCTGGTGCCAGAATGTAGGGCTATCAAAATAAAAAATTAAAGGAAGACATATTAGAGGGATACTAGGCCTAAGTGAGTCCCCAGGGTGAAGTTCATTGAATGCTGTTCTATACATATACAGGCAAAAACCAGCCCCGCCACAGTCAGTAGTGAAGTACAGAGGACCAAAGCGGGAACTGTACTCAAATCGAAAAGAAATCATCAATTTCCACGTCGTATCCCAAACAAAGCACAACATATAGAGTCAGCAAGGATCAATCCATATATTATGTAAAGTGCATAGTTTCACAGAATCAGTTAATATAATATTTCTGCATTGGATATTGATGAAGAAGAGATGTCACAGGTACAACAAATGAAAGGCAGTGTTAGAAATCTTAGAGTGTGATTTACAAAACATATTAAGCATATGCACTGGAGATTTCCGTTCATCCTTTGTGTAGATTTCCTCCTTTTTCAGGATTCACAAACTCCCAACGAATATGCTTCAGAAATCTGTACAAGTCATAAACCCAGGTATTCAAAAATCCAAAAATATGTCTGCTCCAGGATATTCCCCACACATCAGAATGCTAAAACAAAACTGTAAGATTGCAGAAAGGGCATGGAGAAAGGATTACGGGGAAAATAAGAAAACATTATATCGGGAGAAAGTGAGGATATAACATACCAAAATTCGACGAGCTCAGGCCTTTTATTTTGAAAATAGAATTAACAACGCCATTAATTCCCCTAGAGAGAGGTTTAAAAACAAAAAATCTCTGTTGCAATCCACCACTGACGCACCTGTTTCTGAACCCACCAATGACAGGTGCAATGTCCTGACCACTTATTTCGATATTAAAATTCTGGACATTTACCGATCGTTTCAAGAGGTCAATGGAAGTGACAACTCCATCCCATTGAACAATAGTAGGAATAGATGATTACCTATCTTCTCCCATTTCCCTCCCCTCTCCCTGGATGAGTTCACTGCTCTTTTTAGGAAAATTAAATCCGGATCTCCTCTGGATCCAGCACTTCTTAGAATCCTTGCCCTGGAGCTGGAAATTATTTTCCCCATTCTGTTAGACATGGTTAACCTCTCCCTGGAGATGGGTAGGGTGCCTCAACCCGGGAAACATGCGATGGTCAGAGCTGACTTAAAGAAACCTAACCTTGATCCTTCCTGTTTGGGGAACTTTTGACCAATTTCCATGCCCCCAGGTTTAAGTAAAGTGCCAGAAAAATATGTGAACAGATGCTTGTCAGACTTCCTGGAAGCTAACTCCTTCCTGCACAACAAACAAACTGGCTTCTGGCCCAAGCACAGCACGGAGACCGCCCTTCTGGCTGTGGTGGAGGAGTCTAAAAGGAGAATGGACCAAGGGCTACGGTGGCCATTACACTCCTGGATCTCAGTGCGGCCTTTGATACCGTTGACCACCCTACACTTCTAGACAGGGTTGGTAAGGCTGGAGTTGAAGAAAATCCCTGGATTGGGTTGGCTCCTTCTTGAAGGAAAGAACATTCCAGGTCTTTGACAAAGATTGCTGTTCGGAAATCTTGCCTGTTACTTGTGGGGTCCCACAAGGGTCCTCAATTAGTCCTACATTATTCAACATATACCTGCAGCTCTGGCGGACATTATACCTCCCTTTGGGATCTCTATATTCCCTTATGAAGATGACACCCAGCTGGTTTTCTCTCTTCCCCCGGACTCAGATCACTTAACATCCACCCTTGTCCTTGCCTGGAGCAGGTAGCCAGCTGGATGGATAAATCCTGTTTTAAGCTCAACTGAACTAAAGCAGAATTAATGATTCCCGGGTACAACTCCTCTACCCACCAAGTCCTGGGCTGGCCTACTGGCCTCAGCCGCCCCCGGCCTCTGAGGCTGTCATAAAAAGTTTGGGGGTGTAGCTCGACGATACCTTGACAATGGAAGCCCAGGTCACCAAATTCTCAGCCAGTTGTTTGGATTGTTGCATATGTTGTGCCAGATTCTCCCTTTGCTACCCCAGACCTCGAGATGGTTCAGGCTCTCATTCTCTCTCGCCTGGATTATGGCAATCCAATTTACCTGTGATCTCCCAAAGGAGTTATCCGGAAGCTAGAAGTTGTGCAAAATGCGGCCGCACGCACTTTACTTGGAATTCCTAGGTCTCAGTGAGCCAGGCAGGGATTGATAGAACTTCACTGGCTCTCCATTGCCAAAAGAATAGATTTCAAGACCTTGTGCATTTCCCACAGAGCCATACATGGGCAAGGCCCGCCTATCTAATGCCAGTTTGTTACCCCATACGTCCCAATAGGTCATTTCGCTCTTTGAACCTTCATTTGGCTATCCGTCCCCTCTAATAAAAGAGTTAGAAGTGGAGGACGATCCTTTAGTTTCAATGCAGCTAATCTCTGGAATTTTGTCCCCTTGGCCATCCGAGCTATAGACAATGAGCAACGCTTTTGAAAAGCTCTTAAAACCTGCCTCTTCTAATAGATTTGGTCTCTTAGGTGTCTTTCACGTCCTGTATGGTGCAACCTCTCCTAAACATTGCTAGGATATATCCGGGTCACCACGCGCTTTACAAGTCTTTTGGCATAGTATAGCATATTCCTACCCTCTTTCACTTACTCTTTTGGTTTGTCTGGAGTGCAGACATGCAGTAGGGGTAAGTATGGTGAAAATGCACATTTTACAGTCAGTGGCGTAACGAAACTTGCAGGGTGCCCCCTTTAAAGTGCCTGGAGGGGGCCTCCCATTCTTTGGACCCAGTTAGGAGCTCTCAGGCCCGCCCGTGCGCAGTGCCAAAGGGGGCCTCCTGGAGCTCGCCCCCCCCCCGCATCACGGGGTCTGCGGGGGCTATTGTTACGCCATTATTTAGAGTCTATTTCCAATTCAAAAATATTTTTAGATGTGGAGGAAAGCCATCCATCACACCTCTGTTATATATAAGGGTGTTTACTACAACTTTTTATCCTATCTACACACTTACTCCTTTATTTTAAGTTATGTGTACATGTGGAATGTAATAAGATTATTGCGTAGGTTTCTGAGCACCAAGTAAGTTTTGATTTACTGGGTTTTCCCAGTGCTTAATTTAAAAAAAAAAAAAGTGGCGAAGCCTGAGTTTTTCTTAGGAGCCCATGTTTTCCTTGGGAGCACGTCGCCAGCGCTGCCAAATATGGCGGGTGCCGAATACCAAGACTGCCTAGTCTTAATTTCATTTTATGAGTCTTTCTCCTACCACTCTACTCTTCCTTTCTCTTTATCTCACTCTTGCAAGTTCTCTTTAGGTCTCGTCTCGCTTTTAGCTTCAGTAGGTGAAAGACTCTTGTGGACCATAGCAAAAACCTACACTGGGCATTGAGCTCACCCATGGCTTACCATTGGTTGGCTTTATTGTCACTCTCATTAGCTTGCTTCATATTCGATGGCTTGCCTTCCTCTTCTTGCGTTTATCCTTCCCCTGGAGCATAGCCTCATTTCCATTCTTTTGACTGACTGACTTATATCCTTCCACTGCTCACCCTTGGTAAACTATTTTTCCTGATTAATTCAGGACTCCGTGAGAGTGCGCGTATTCTCTTGCTCGCTCCCTCGTGTGATACTTCCCCTCCTCAAACACCCATCCCCGCGCTCTGTGTTATTCCCCACTCCTCCCAGTTTGTCTGGAAAAAAACACAGCAACAGGTATATTTTTGCCACGTTATGACTAAGCAGCAGACTTTAATGTCTGTTTTTGCTTTATCACCTGCAGTCTACATATTCCACATAAGCTTACGCTTTGGCACACAAGGCTTTTAATGTGATGAATGAGGCGTCAGCTGTTGCTGCTGCCCTCATTCAATGCGATACCAAAGGGGATGATGGACGGAGCGCTAGAGCAAATCAAACACTCACCCGCAGTCAACTGATCTGGGTTTAATCCATCATCATTCTTTAGCTCACTCCACCACCCCAGTTCAGACATGGCCATATGCAAATCAGTCTGACCCTGTGCCTCATGGGAACAGTCCAGCCCGAACTGCCAAGCCATGTCTTCCCTGGACCGGAAACAAGCATCCTGGGACCGGTTTCGGGTTCATAACCCTCATCAGCCAGGCTATCTTGAATCCAGTGGCAAAGTGAGCAAGGGACCCACGTCTGGGCATACCCTGCCAACTTAGGGGGAACAAAGCGATACCAAAGGGGATGATGGACGGAGCGCTAGAGCAAAACAAACACTCACCCCCAGTCAACTGATCTGGGTTTAATCCATCATCATTCTTTAGCTCACTCCACCACCCCAGTTCAGACATGGCCATATGCAAATCAGTCTGACCCTGTGCCTCATGGGAACAGTCCAGCCCGAACTGCCAAGCCATGTCTTCCCTGGACCGGAAACAAGCATCCTGGGACCGGTTTCGGGTTCATAACCCTCATCAGCCAGGCTATCTTGAATCCAGTGGCAAAGTGAGCAAGGGACCCACGTCTGGGCATACCCTGCCAACTTAGGGGGAACAAAGCGATACCAAAGGGGATGATGGACGGAGCGCTAGAGCAAATCAAACACTCACCCCCAGTCAACTGATCTGGGTTTAATCCATCATCATTCTTTAGCTCACTCCACCACCCCAGTTCAGACATGGCCATATGCAAATCAGTCTGACCCTGTGCCTCATGGGAACAGTCCAGCCCGAACTGCCAAGCCATGTCTTCCCTGGACCGGAAACAAGCATCCTGGGACCGGTTTCGGGTTCATAACCCTCATCAGCCAGGCTATCTTGAATCCAGTGGCAAAGTGAGCAAGGGACCCACATCTGGCCATACCCTGCCAACTTAGGGGAACAAAGCGATACCAAAGGGGATGATGGACGGAGCGCTAGAGCAAATCAAACACTCACCCCCAGTCAACTGATCTGGGTTTAATCCATCATCATTCTTTAGCTCACTCCACCACCCCAGTTCAGACATGGCCATATGCAAATCAGTCTGACCCTGTGCCTCATGGGAACAGTCCAGCCCGAACTGCCAAGCCATGTCTTCCCTGGACCGGGAAACAAGCATCCTGGGACCGGTTTCGGGTTCATAACCCTCATCAGCCAGGCTATCTTGAATCCAGTGGCAAAGTGAGCAAGGGACCCACGTCTGGGCATACCCTGCCAACTTAGGGGAACAAAGCGATACCAAAGGGGATGATGGACGGAGCGCTAGAGCAAATCAAACACTCACCCCAGTCAACTGATCTGGGTTTAATCCATCATCATTCTTTAGCTCACTCCACCACCCCAGTTCAGACATGGCCATATGCAAATCAGTCTGACCCTGTGCCTCATGGGAACAGTCCAGCCCGAACTGCCAAGCCATGTCTTCCCTGGACCGGAAACAAGCATCCTGGGACCGGTTTCGGGTTCATAACCCTCATCAGCCAGGCTATCTTGAATCCAGTGGCAAAGTGAGCAAGGGACCCACGTCTGGGCATACCCTGCCAACTTAGGGGACAAAGCGATACCAAAGGGATGATGGACGGAGCGCTAGAGCAAATCAAACACTCACCCCCAGTCAACTGATCTGGGTTTAATCCATCATCATTCTTTAGCTCACTCCACCACCCCAGTTCAGACATGGCCATATGCAAATCAGTCTGACCCTGTGCCTCATGGGAACAGTCCAGCCCGAACTGCCAAGCCATGTCTTCCCTGGACCGGAAACAAGCATCCTGGGACCGGTTTCGGGTTCATAACCCTCATCAGCCAGGCTATCTTGAATCCAGTGGCAAAGTGAGCAAGGGACCCACGTCTGGGCACACCCTGCCAACTTAGGGGAACAAGCGATACCAAAGGGGATGATGGACGGAGCGCTAGAGCAAATCAAACACTCACCCCCAGTCAACTGATCTGGGTTTAATCCATCATCATTCTTTAGCTCACTCCACCACCCCAGTTCAGACATGGCCATATGCAAATCAGTCTGACCCTGTGCCTCATGGGAACAGTCCAGCCCGAACTGCCAAGCCATGTCTTCCCTGGACCGGAAACAAGCATCCTGGGACCGGTTTCGGGTTCATAACCCTCATCAGCCAGGCTATCTTGAATCCAGTGGCAAAGTGAGCAAGGGACCCACGTCTGGGCATACCCTGCCAACTTAGGGGAACAAGCGATACCAAAGGGGATGATGGACGGAGCGCTAGAGCAAAACAAACACTCACCCCCAGTCAACTGATCTGGGTTTAATCCATCATCATTCTTTAGCTCACTCCACCACCCCAGTTCAGACATGGCCATATGCAAATCAGTCTGACCCTGTGCCTCATGGGAACAGTCCAGCCCGAACTGCCAAGCCATGTCTTCCCTGGACTGGAAACAAGCATCCTGGGACCGGTTTCGGGTTCATAACCCTCATCAGCCAGGCTATCTTGAATCCAGTGGCAAAGTGAGCAAGGGACCCACGTCTGGGCATACCCTGCCAACTTAGGGGAACAAAGCGATACCAAAGGGGATGATGGACGGAGCGCTAGAACAAATCAAACACTCACCCCCAGTCAACTGATCTGGGTTTAATCCATCATCATTCTTTAGACATGGCTTGGCAGTTCGGGCTGTACTGTTCCCATGAGGCACAGGGTCAGACTGATTTGCATATGGCCATGTCTGAACTGGGGTGGCGGAGTGAGCTAAAGAATGATGATGGATTAAACCCAGATCAGTTGACTGGGGGTGAGTGCTTGCAATGTTCAACACTCCGTCCATCATCCCATTTGGTTTTGCTATGTTCGCCCTAAGTTGGCAGGGTATGCCCAGACGTGGGTCCCTTGCTCACTTTGCCACTGGATTCAAGATAGCCTGGCTGATGACGGCTGTAAGCCAGAAACCGGTCCCAGGATGCTTGTTTCCGGTCCAGGGAAGACATGGCTTGGCAGTTCGGGCTGTACTGTTCCCATGAGGCACAGGGTCAGACTGATTTGCATATGGCCATGTCTGAACTGGGGTGGCGGAGTGAGCTAAAGAATGATGATGGATTAAACCCAGATCAGTTGACTGGGGGTGAGTGCTTGCAATGTTCAACACTCCGTCCATCATCCCCTTTGGTTTTGCTATGTTCGCCCTAAGTTGGCAGGGTATGCCCAGACGTGGGTCCCTTGCTCACTTTGCCACTGGATTCAAGATAGCCTGGCTGATGACGGCTGTAAGCCAGAAACCGGTCCCAGGATGCTTGTTTCCGGTCCAGGGAAGACATGGCTTGGCAGTTCGGGCTGTACTGTTCCCATGAGGCACAGGGTCAGACTGATTTGCATATGGCCATGTCTGAACTGGGGTGGCGGAGTGAGCTAAAGAATGATGATGGATTAAACCCAGATCAGTTGACTGGGGGTGAGTGCTTGCAATGTTCAACACTCCGTCCATCATCCCCTTTGGTTTTGCTATGTTCGCCCTAAGTTGGCAGGGTATGCCCAGACGTGGGTCCCTTGCTCACTTTGCCACTGGATTCAAGATAGCCTGGCTGATGACGGCTGTAAGCCAGAAACCGGTCCCAGGATGCTTGTTTCCGGTCCAGGAAAGACATGGCTTGGCAGTTCGGGCTGTACTGTTCCCATGAGGCACAGGGTCAGACTGATTTGCATATGGCCATGTCTGAACTGGGGTGGCGGAGTGAGCTAAAGAATGATGATGGATTAAACCCAGATCAGTTGACTGGGGGTGAGTGCTTGCAATGTTCAACACTCCGTCCATCATCCCCTTTGGTTTTGCTATGTTCGCCCTAAGTTGGCAGGGTATGCCCAGACGTGGGTCCCTGCTCACTTTGCCACTGGATTCAAGATAGCCTGGCTGATGACGGCTGTAAGCCAGAAGCCGGTCCCAGGATGCTTGGTTCCGGTCCAGGGAAGACATGGCTTGGCAGTTCGGGCTGTACTGTTCCCATGAGGCACAGGGTCAGACTGATTTGCATATGGCCATGTCTGAACTGGGGTGACGGAGTGAGCTAAAGAATGATGATGGATTAAACCCAGATCAGTTGACTGGGGTGAGTGCTTGCAATGTTCAACACTCCGTCCATCATCCCCTTTGGTTTTGCTATGTTCGCCCTAAGTTGGCAGGGTATGCCCAGACGTGGGTCCCTTGCTCACTTTGCCACTGGATTCAAGATAGCCTGGCTGATGACGGCTGTAAGCCAGAAACCGGTCCCAGGATGCTTGTTTCCGGTCCAGGGAAGACATGGCTTGGCAGTTCGGGCTGTACTGTTCCCATGAGGCACAGGGTCAGACTGATTTGCATATGGCCATGTCTGAACTGGGGTGGCGGAGTGAGCTAAAGAATCATGATGGATTAAACCCAGATCAGTTGACTGGGGGTGAGTGCTTGCAATGTTCAACACTCCGTCCATCATCCCCTTTGGTTTTGCTATGCCCTCATTCAATGGGCATTTGAGGCAGAAGGAGAATTAGCATGAATGATAAGGAGATGTCTATTTTCATGGGTACCCATAAATCTGCACCCAGCTACTGCAGAGGACCAAATGGCTTGAGCATGATTTGGGTATGAATCCTGTGGAAAGTAAATTAGGCCTTGGCAAGTGTTTTCCTTCAAACTTCCTGTTAGAAATGGGGGTCTCTAGTTGGCAGAGGTAGGTACCTTTGTCCAAATAGAGACCCTTGCTTCTAGTCAGGGTAAGGGGGATACACACTCTAGATAACCCCTGCTCACCCCTTGGTAGCTTGGCAAGAGCAGACAGGCTTATCGCAAAGGCAATGTGTAAAGTATTTGTACCAGCACTCACAGTAACACAGTGAAAACACCACAAAAGGACACCACACCAGTTTAGAAAAAAAAGTATCTTTATCTAAACTAAACAAGACCAAAACAACCAGAATCCAACATACACAGTTAAAAATATGACTTTCAAAATGTTTCAAGAACTTGTACCATAGCAATCTATGGATGTGTGACTTTTCACCAAAGTACCTGTAGATGCGTGAAAGTTCCAAAAGCCAAACAGCCGCAGAGTCGGAAAACAAAGAGATGAGACACTCCTGAGACCTTGGGGAGGCGAGGCAACAGTCCCGCTGCACGCAGAGGAAGGGTAGCGTTGAATCCGGTCTGTATGGGGAGTGATGCGTCGATTCTTCGTGACGGTTCCGGTCCGCGAGTGATGCGTCTGACGAACTTGCTGCACAGGCACGATGCGTGGAAATCCGGGATGTGTCGGCGATCGATGCGGCGGCGTCGAGCGACGCTACGTTGTTCCTCTTCAGCCGCGATCCCTCGATGCGTCGATTTCTGTAGTTCTTTGAGTTTCTTCTTTCTTCCAGCTCCCAAACAGCAGCAACATCCTCCAGTGGCCCAATACTGGCACAGGCACCTCTTGGCAGGTCGGAACTCACAGCAGCAGAGTTCAGGCGAGCTGGGGGTGAAGTCTTTGTGTCCCTGAGACTTCAGAACAGGAGGCCAGCACACTTCAGGTCCTTGGAGATCTCCTTCAAGCAGGGGACACAGCACACAGCAAAGTCCTTCTCCTTTCCTTGGCAGAAACAGCAACTGCAGGCCAACCCCAGACACACAGCAAGGGCAGTACTTCTCCTCAGTCTCTCCAGCTCTTCTCCTTGGCAAAGGTTCCTCTTGAATTCCAGGAATGATCTAAAAGTCTGGGGTTTTGGGTCTGGTACTTATACCCCAAAATGTCTTTGTTCTCTTTGTGCAAGGGGCTCTGAGCCCAGTTCAAACCAGTTCTGGGGGGCACTCTGCAAGTGCACAACAACATCCATTGTCAGTGTGAGCCTTGGCTCCAGACACACCACAGGGGGGCGGAGCCAGCATTGTGGAAGGCAGGCACAGCCCTATTCAGGTACAGGTGCTACTCCTCCCACCACTCCAAATGCAGAACAGGCCTATTCAGCCTAGTGCTTACTCATCCAGACTCCTGGAGCCACTGCACCTCCCCAGCCCCTGTCACTCCAGAGCCAGACAGTCAATCCACAAACAGGCAGAGGCACACAGGAAGGTTGAACAAGAAAATAGCCACTTTCTAAAAAGTGGTATTTTCAAACACACAATTTAAAAACCATCTTTACTAAAAGATGTGTTATTAAATCCTGAGTTCAGGGATTCTAAACTCCATTTTTCTATCTTATCCCTATGGGAAGATATGCTTGTAAAATGTTACAAAGCATTCCCCATTCTGTCCTATGGGCAAGATAGCCTTTCAATAGTGTAAAACGAAATGGGCAGTATTTCACTATCAGGACATGTTACACACACCAGTACATGTCCTACCTTTTACATACACTGCACCCTTCCCAGGGGAGTACCTTGGGCCTACCATAGGGGTGTCCTATGTGTAAGAAAAGGGAAGGGTAGGGCTGAGCAAGTGGGTGCACTTGCCAAGTCGACATGGCAGTTAACAAACTGCGCACAGGCACCGCGGAGGCAGGTCTGAGACCTCTTTTCAGGGCTACTCATGTGGGTGGCACAATCAGTGCTGCAGGCCCACTAGTAGCATTTGATTTACCAGCCCTGGCACACTCAGTGCACTTTACTAGGGACCTACTGGTAAATCAAGTATTCCAATCATGGATAACCAATCACAATAACAATTTACACAGAGAGCATATGCACTTTAGCACTGATCAGCAGTGGTAAAGTGCCCAGAGTCCTATAGCCAACAAACACAGATCAGTAAAAAATAGGATGAAGAAGCAAAAAGTTTGGGGATAACCCTGCAAAAAGTGCCATTTCCAACACTTCCTCATCCTTTTTAGGTCTCGCCTGGCGTTAGCAGCGCGCATGCGCTGCTCTCGCCATGCGAGGGCTTTGGAATCAATACAGTTTCGGAAGGGACTTTAAGCCCCGCCCTTGTTTTCAATTGGCACACGTCATCGTTTATGTTAAACGCTGGCGCGTGATTGAAAATCGGGCTTTTGGGTTACCGCCTTGTCCACTTTTAGGATGGCCCATTTGGACAGGCCGACGCCATCTTTGTTCCCGTGACGTAGGAGGGCGTGCTGCTAGCTTGTTTAGTGGTGCTGTTGCGGACAGTCCAGTGCGCCGGACAGAGTCTCTCTTTCCCGCTACTACTGCCTGAGAACTGCGGAACACAGCATTTCTTCCACATTAATAGCCTGACATGTGTGCCTTGTGGAGCCCATCAGCGTCAAAGCAACAGTGGTAAGAGAGGTGGCGAAGGATTGAATTTAGCTTTCCTTTTCATAACCGTGGTTCCGAGGCAGTGAAGGAAGTGAACCTTTCATCCCCGTCCCTCCCACTACTAGACCATTACATGTATGACGCCACCTCCGGCACACATGTACGCACTCTATCCTTCTTTAAGAAGGAGACTAGCACGATTAATTGCCAAACAAACAATTT
The DNA here is from genome assembly GCA_963921515.1 of Calotriton arnoldi. NCBI lineage: Eukaryota > Metazoa > Chordata > Amphibia > Caudata > Salamandridae > Calotriton > Calotriton arnoldi. The sequence continues at coordinate 802,565 of CAWUFW010007673.1, read as the reverse complement.
ATCAGCTGTGCCCCATATTTCTATTTATTTCTAAGACTGGAACAATATAGAGGACACCTAGTTCCAAGGGGAAACCGAGCGCTTTTCATTATAGCGGAAACATCTTTGATATAACTTGTACATAGGACCACTGTGTACGATCTGGTTTAAAACCCAGCACACAAACTACAACGCAATTGGACGAAGGGGGTTACATGTAATTAGGACTGTAGTAGATCGGACACTGTGTCTTCATTAGACATACTTACAGTTTGAACATAAAAAGTTAAAGTGTTTTACTCGAATCGAACATTTTTGGGCAAGTGCTGAGGATGCTAAAGAGCACCCGACACATCTCTGGTCATCCACTGGTGTGCTGCATAGACCGTTTCGTGTACAGCTAAACAGGCCCCTTTCCGGACAATTATATATATATATTACAAGGTCTAAAATATGATTCCATTCTATTAGAAAGATGCATATTACATAGATATTGTTATGCAAATAAATTAGGGGATAAGTTTGAAAGTCTGAAACGTTACTGTGCAAACAACAAGCTACTATTTAAAGTTTAAATATCATGTGTCGAAAAGGACATTATGCAAACATTTCGAACGCTTGGTTATTGGTTATGCCGACATTCCTGTATCTCTCCAAATCCATTTGCATACTTGGTGTAATCGCCTGAGAAGGGCTTCGACGTTGTTTTACATCCTGGACACCAAAACTCCCCCGGCATTCCCCACCTCTGGGAGATGGTTGATAGAATGATCTAATGACAAAAGAGATGACTGTTTTTTTCTCTGTTACGTTGGCGTCATTATAATTTAAATTTTTTATCACAAATTTTATTGCATTTTGTTAAGATATGACATTGCATGCAACACCGACTGGCTTGGAAGTAACAGCATTGAAACAGACAAGGTTATATATATCTCCAGTCAAGTAAAAGAACAATATAAAGTGTCGCATGAAATTGAAAACGAAAAAAAAACAATCATAACTAACCCCCTTTCCCCCAGGCCATGTCACTTAAGTTAGGAAATCCGAATCTGCATCAACAGTCTAGAGAGGATATGGTGATGCTATAAATATGCAGGGGGAAACCAAAATCGACATCATGTCTGTGCAGACAGGAAACAGAGAGGGAAGCCAGCTAAGCCAGCAACACTATGGCATCACTAAAAGTACCTCCAACATTTGCGTCATTAAAGCACCAGTAGTGTAGTGAACACTGACAAATACAGTCATACATTTACTGAATTTGCCTTTCTATACCTATTTAAGCATATATGCTTGTAATACACGGATTTACTTCAATATGAGGGAGCTGTACTCTTTGCGTTCTTCAAGCTTTCAGTACCATTTTGAACTCTTGGAGAGATGTGGTTGTCTGAATGTTTTTGGTAGGGTGTTACAGTGGTGAGGGCCTAATAGTGATCCGAACCTGGAGGTGGCTTAGGGTGGAAAAAGTTCTGGTTAGTTGGTCGTAAATTCTTGGTATGAGTGTAGACAGTATGTTAGACAGTAGTTAGTTGCTGTGCCATTTACTGATTTGAATACAAGTGTCAGGAGATTTTGTATGGTACTTTTTTGGGCAGAGAGCCAACCAGATTAGTGACTGTATGGTGGGGTGGGAATATGCCTATATAGATTGTACAAAGCTCTGGTTGCAAAGTTTTGGACCTTGTTGAGTGGTGCAAAAATAACTGAGGGAGGCCCATTAGAAAAACTGTTTCAGTACCCCTACATGGGCCTAGCTAGCAATAGTTCAGCAGGTGCTATTCCACTGGGATCCAGGGCTGTGACGGACTCACTTCATCCCAATTAGCAACCTTTTATTACTACCAAAATTGGTAATGGGTCCCAATTTCATTGTTTGCATTACTGCTAAGCACTGCCTTGCTACGCTCCTATAGTCAAACCTGCTGAATACTAATGAGTTACTCCGTCTTGAATGGAATGAGAGAACTGATTTCTTGAATTTAAAACAATCCGTATCAACCTGCAGTTACTCTGTGTTGGTTATGTAGCGATTAGTTTTCGTTAATAATTTGAATTGACTTGAGCCACGAGGTTTCTGAACGAAGGGGTAACTTTGAAAGCACTGCTGAGGGAAGTAGATGGTGTCCAAGTGATGGGTGCTGGATAAGGTTGGAAAGCACAGGACTTTAATTTTGGAGGACCTGAACACAACGAAGGAGGATGCCTAGATGCCCATCAGGGCCAGCCGCCACTGCCTCCGCATTTTGCTTCACACTCTTTTCTTGTCCCTCCTACACTGCTGCTCCGCACACTCCACCCTGTCTCAGTAATGTTCCTCTCCACGCCTGCCACTAACTTCTCGCGTCATGCTGATCTCGTCTCTCCTTACTCTCTCATACTCTTCCTCACTTTACTCTCTCACTCTCTCTCTCTCACTGACTGACTGACTGACTCTCACTGACTGACTCTCACTCTCTCTCTCACTCACTGACTCTCACTCTCTCACTGTCTGACTCTCTCTCTCTCACTGCCTGACTCTCTCTCTCTCTCTCACTGACTAACTCTCTCTCTCACTGACTGACTCTCTCTCTCACTGACTGACTCTCTGACGCTCTCTCTCTCACTGACTCTCTCTCACTGACTGACTCTCTCTCACTGACTGACTCTCTCACTCACTCTCTCTCACTGACTAACTGACTGACTCTCTCACTAACTGACTAACTGACTCTCTCACTCTCTCTCTCACTAACTGACTGACTCTCTCACTCTCTCTCTCTCACTGACTCTCTGACTAACTGACGGACTGACTCTCTCACTCTCTCTCTCTCACTGACTGACTAACTAACTTTCTCACTGACTGACTGACTAACTGACTGACTCTCTCACTGACTGTTATACAGGTACTATTTCCCAACCTTCACCCTCCTCTTATTTATGCCCCCATAACAAAAAAAAACATAACAAGCAACCATTGGGACAGGCAGATAGAAGTTGCCAGCATTAAAAGGACAAAAAAACTCAAGACATTATTTATTGTTAATACTTTTTTAATATGGTTGTTCAGTTGTACATAATGCTTTCTTGGTCATATATAAGGTAACAAAAATGCTTCTGACACTTCTTTATTATAACTTTTCAGCATGCTGCAGACTTCTGTACAGCACAGCTTAAAGACATAGGCAAAGTCAATATCTCTAGCTAAACACTTATAAGGTCCCAAAGGCGAGACCTATTGGCTATGCCAATGCTTGTTATATTTTGTTAAGAATTTTCTGAGGTGAAAAGTATGTGAAAAACCAACCATGCCATTTATAAAGACTGAAAAGATTGACTTCACTGTACAGTTTTGAGATATCATAAGACACATGTTTGCTTTTCCTCCGGTATTTTGAACTGTTTTTTAGGTCTCGCCTACGCAGCGCGCATGCGCTGCTTTGGAGACCTTTAGCTGTCGTTCTGCTCTTTTTCGAAGCACATACTCGTGCTTGTGGTGGCATACACCTTGCGGGAGCGAGCAGGGGCGCGCCACAAGCACGAGTATGTGCTTCGAAAAACAGCAGACTGCGCGCTCACGTGCCTTCTCACTCCCTCTTTCTCCCGCGCCGCCTCCCTCTCTGTGTCTGCCTCCCACTCTCAGATGGCGCCTTTACAGCACCTCCCAGGACTCGTGGACAAGGCACACCTCCCATTGGCTGCCGCCTGGTGTGGACTGCACTACAAGTCCCGTGATGCCCCTTCCGCCTCGCCCCCTGTAGTCTGTGCCCGGGCTTGGATCGATGGAAACCTGCTGGGCTTTGCTGCTCGCTCCGTTCCTCCTGCTCCTCCTCGCGGCGACCTATATCAGGTCAGTGCTGCTGCTTTTAAGCTCACTCCGTTTCTGAGCCTGCCCAGTGACGCGCATTGTACACACTGAGTGCAGAGCGCTTCATTCATTCACTGTGCGCGCTCCCAGCAGTCACCGCCGAGCAGAGAGGGTACACAGCCTGCACAGGGGCCATAGCGTGCATCTGTGGGCACAAGGACCGCTTCTTCGATGCGTCTGCACACCGCACAGCAGAGCACCATTCCTTGCCATGCACGGGACGGGAAGCAATGCATGCATAACTCACCACCGTAGATCGAGTGCACCGCACAGCAGAGCATTTCAGAAAACCTGGTTGTATACCTTACATCGTATTAATTTTGCAATTTTTAGTGAGAGACAGACAATGAAAGATAACACCCCAATATTAAAAAACTACCTGCATGTCTTGAACATTCTCGTAGCAAACTACGTTGTAAACACAATCACCCTTCTACAGTAAACAAAAAGTATTTATTGCGGAAGGTGCTGGTCCCAAACAGAAGAAATACAACTATTTTCTGTAGTCTGCGAATAATGCATTTCTAAACATCTTTTGTTTTCATGCTTTATTAGCATGCATTATACGTTTTGTGTTTGTATTAAATGTGAACTGGCTTTTCTGAAAACAGATATTAAAATTCAAAGAATAATGAGTTTTCTGAAAGCCTATGGACATGAGCTAATCAAGGCAAGGACACAAACATACAAAGGGAGCAACAAGCCTACAACCAGACTAGCCTTCCTTCTTCATGCCACTAACACTTAAATTGGTCATGCTGTCTGAAGTGTTTCCCTTGTGTATTCAGTGAGGTAACAAGTGCAAAATTATGAGGTACGGAAAGAAACAGAGTGACCAAAACTTCAAGGAAAGCTGATGGGGGTTGGTCCTGAAGAATTAGATTATCATTCCAACATGCTCGTGTTTACTTCCATACCTTGCCATGCACGGGACGGGAAGCACTACATGCCACTTAAGCTCGTAAACACACTACCAAGCATCAACACATTAGAAGTTTTAAATATGAAATTATGAAAACACTTTATTTTGAAGAATTATTTAAACACGTACAAAAACAATGATTCAAAAAATGTGTTCAAAGTTTAAAAAATATCTTAGTGGTTATATATAAGGTAACAAAAATGCTTAAAATACGTTTTTATTATAACTTTTCAACATGTTGCACAGCACCCACGGTGCTCTACAACATAGCTTAAAGACACTGACAAAGCCAATAGCTCTGCCTAAACACTTACAAGACCCCAAAGGCGAGACCTATTGGCTATGCCAATGCTTGTTTTATTTTTCTTCTTTTAAACTATATGTTACAGACAAACGTTGGCAAAGCCAACAACTTGGCACTTGCATTATTAAGGGGAGATCTGTTGGCTTTGCCAATGCTTATTTTCAAATTGGGATATAAAAAGACATAATTTTCGTAATATACTGTCTAAAAAACGTAGGTCCCACAAGCAGTTCTGTAGGCAAGCTCCACAAATAGTACAATACATTAGGATCTAGGGCAGTACCCAGGAGTATTCTTTATCCAACAATATCAAATATTGTATTTATGACATTTTCTGTCCCACTCTTGGAGCTGCAGGCCTGGAGGGGTATAGGATCCTCAGAAGATCTAGTGCTGAAAGGTGCTCCATGTTACAGACCTACTGGTGGATTTCTGAATGCCATATGGCCAGTCCAGCCCTTCTGATCTCCACAAAAGAATTTGTAAGACTGACCTTATGCATATTTCAGTTCTGAGTCCTGTGGAAAGTAAACTATGCCTTGGTGAACAGTTTTGAGACACCTTAAGATTTGTATTTGCTTTTCCTCCAGCATTTTATATATTCTTTCCTTTTACATTATTTTTAAAACAATGCATTGCAAATAAGCACTAGCAAAGCCAGTAGCCTGGCACTCCCATTCTGAGAATGATACCTTTTGGCTTTGCTAATGCGTTTTAATCCTGTCTCTCTCTTTCTCCTTCTTCCTCTCATTCCTTCCTTTCCCCCGACTCTCTCACTTGGTCAAAGTCTAATGATGAAAATAAGTCCTGGTCTCCAAACGTGAGTGCCAGTGCCCACCTCTTACAACCACAGGCACAAATTAAGAACGGAGTTTTCCCTACAATCCAAATCTCCACTCCCCCCTTTTCAAAATTACAACTGCAGAAGATTCCACAAGCTTGGTCAATTTTCCTCAGAGATAAGTGCAATATATCACTGGAAATTTTCCACAGATCGTAATTCTGCGTATCGTGTGTTGGGTTCCAATTTTGGTGGCCATGAGTTACACTTATGGTTCAAAACATTTTGTGAGTTTGGTTGTTTGCTATTTCAAAAAGGAATTGCAAACTCTCTTCAACAGGAGTGTCTGTAAACATAAAGCATGATTGGTGAATACCAGTGGATTTTGTAAGCCAGGCATGAACGTAGATTTACTTAAATTCCAGGGGTAGCATAAGTGTCATCACACTCCATTTGAGCTCACTTTCATCACAGGTAGTGATATCATATCACCTTTGATTCTGAATCCCAGGAAGTGATGCCACATGACCTTGATCCTGATAACATCACAATAATTCATGTCACTGAAACCAAGTGCATAACTTGAAGGCAAAGTTTATTGCTGAATCACAGGGCGATTCAAACAACATGGATTTAAAAAATCAATAGTGGTCGTGCCCACTGGTAATAATCCATATGGACCGTATTTTGAACATGACCTATACTACTGGCTTGATTTACTCCTTATCATCGTTACCAAGTTTTGATTTACGATCACTTGAAAGGAACTATTACACTTGTGAAGCATAGAGGTAACTGTTTGTTCAAATATGTGTGGGTTAGAGATAGCTTTCGCTGACTTTTCACCATCATGTAACGAAAAAACAAATCCAACATAAAAAAACATAACTGTATACATACCTGGAAGGGCTTTGGGTCTTCATTCACTGGTCTGTTCAACTGTTGTTCACATTTTACTTCACCCATTGCGGGGGACAGCATGGAGCAATGGGTCAGCCGCTTCATCAGTTTGCTACCTCACTGTGTGAAGCAGACTTTTATCTGATCACATATTCACATCCAAAGCTGCTGTGCTGTGTTGTGTGAGAAGGTGAGAGCGGGACACCACCATATCTACAAAGATATGTCACTGTTTCTCTCTCTACCATGTTCTGGGGCTCTTTGAGCTTCCCTTGCACCAAGTCATCATCCCTTGAATGAGAGCAAGGGTAGTGATTTATGTCTGGCACAGATTTGTACTGGAAGTTGTGGAAAAACTCCTTTCCATACAACTTCACAGCGTTTGGGGTGTTTCATGTCCCTTCCTCTCCTCGAAGAGGATTTACCCCAGCTCTTTGCTGAAGCAAATCTTCAGTCATGGTGGGAAAGAGTTCACACACTCTGAAGTCAAACCATGCCTTGATCCGCTGACTTCCCACCCCTTCTGGTTTCTAATGTGCTGTTGTTCACAGTCGTGGCAAACAATCACACACCAGGAAATGCGTTTAGTAAACACAGGAGTAAATGCCAGCTGGTATCTTTTCCATGATAGGCATAAATGCAGGCATTTTCTATCACAAATGTATGTTTACGTCCAGTCCATTAAAGGGAAAAATAGAAGTGCATTTACTTAATATACATAGTGCTTGTTTGCTCCTGATAAGTGCTGGTACTCTCCAATTAAATGAATTGCAGCAGTGCTGAGAAGTGCAGGTGCTCACTCTCTCAAATGAAAGAAGTGCAGGTACCGGACAGTTCCTGCCCATTTAAAGTACTGTTTACGTCCGAATATAGCTTTGTGAATCATGTCCCCTATATCTGTTCAGTCCTACAAGATCTAGAGAAACATACATGGAATAAATCTCTGTAATACTTTCAAAGTATCCTGATGTATATTTTAGGTCAGAAAAACAGACAAGAATTTCATCATATTTGTAATCTTGATTTCGGCCGTCAATAGCAGTATGTTGGTTGCGCCAGGCCTTCTTTTCACTTGGCAGTGTGTATTTTTTTCTCCCTGTAGTGTCTTGGAGCTGGGCTCGGATCCCGGGAGTTCTGCAGCGGCTCGGCTTCACCTACTTCACTATAGCCCTAATGCAGACCTGTTTTGGCAAGAACACACAGGATTGTGAGGTGGGCACTAGGTTTCATCCAGGGTCACAGTACAAGTGCTTTCAGTTTTCTGATAAGGATGATAGGCGCTACCAAATTATCAGCCCTCATCTTCAGGCACACAATCGAACACGTTCGAGATGTTCCCAAAACGCATGTGCTCCCTAGAGAAAAAAGAAACAATTTAGTTTTACCTATTATATATATATATTTTTTGTAAACCAAACGTAGTCTAAAATGACGTCAGAGTGCTTTACATGACAAAGGATGCTAATGCACTTTATAAGTGACAATAGCTTACTGGAAAACATTAGTCTCAGAGAATGCACCTGTTCTTGGAGGCAGAGGGACATTTAAAGGCTCCAATTTAAGAGAAAACAGCAGTAACTCACAAATGTCATACATTTTGCCCACTGCTGCTCTTAAGATTCTCCTGTTAGGATATTATTTACTAAATGCCCCTTCTTAAACAGGGAACAGCCTTAAGTGTAAGAAATTCACTCAAATATGTCACCTACAATTATTTCCCTATTCCGGGTTTCTCTATTTTGTGAACGTCTATAACATTTGGAAATTCAGGGCAGGGAATTTTACAGATTTTTCAATTAACTTTGGAAAGCCTCACTTCTCTCATTTTAAAGTATTTTCCCATTAAGGGTCTGACCTCTCCTGTGAACACTGGTGCTCCTTGCTGCACTTTCTGCAGCACTTACATGAGGTCTTCAAGGCTGTAGGTTAAGTCTGCAGATGAGCGTGAGGAATGAAGTTTACAAGTTTTGTAAGGGCAGAAAAGCTACAAGAAAGCAGGCATGTCCCTCATTTGTCTAGGATTTCGCTAATAACTCCTATGTCACACCCTTGGTGATACCCACAAATGCTTAAGAGAAAACTTAAGAGTATATAAGTGATGCACACCAGAGTAAGTTATCTGCTTTTTAGGTCGAGCCTCGAGTAGCGCGCAAGCGCTGCAGTGCGAGACTTTATGTAAGGGGCTTTTGAAAGCTGACCACACGCTCGTGCACAATGCCCTTTTCCCTGCGGTTACCCGCACGTTTCAGGCACGATGCACGAGCGTGTGGTCAGCCCAGCACGCTGCCGCGCTCCGCTCGCCCCCGCTCCTCTCTGATCCGGCACGGGTCAGTGCCACGCTGTGCTGCGTGTACAAAGGCTGCTTGTTCACTTATAATAAATGCTCGGACCAGCTGATTTCCAGGAGTTCGCAGTCACTTTCAGTTTCGTTCCAGTGTTGTGCAGCACTCACAGGGGGCTGGGGGATGGCAATAGGGGGACAACACCCAGCAGGCAGACGCAACGCTCGCACACAAACCTCTTCACAACAGCCCCGACGGCACAGACTGCAGCTATGTCCGCAGCAGAACCACCCGCGCGTACAGTTAATATAAAAAGTGTTGCAGTGTCCTGTGTAGAAAATGAACTGCCACGGTTTCCTTTTCGAAATAGTTGCATCTTAAAGTTCTGTTAGGCTCTGTTTTCAAGGCGTCGGTTGAATTGTACATTTTTTGTTGTTGTAGCTTGGCACCAGTGAAACAGGACGTGTCTATCTGTCTCACAGGCAGCATCCCCGTAGCCTGTTGTCATTCTTAGCGCTTGTTCTTTCTTGCTCCAGGACCATTGGCACCATTGCTAAGCTACTGATGGCGACATGCAGCTTGTCTCTTTTTTAGGACACCATATGCATGTTTGTTGCTGTCCTCTCTGCAGTATTGAGGATGTAGAGCCTCAAAGATGCTCTCTCCTGTATGCAGTTTCCAATAGTGTGGTGCTGGCAGTTGAGTGGTGACTTTGGTTGGACTAAATATGTCGTAGTGTGTGTGCATGTGAGGTGTGGAGTGGCGCCAAAACAGTTGCACATGATTTTAATGCCACATCTCTGGGCTCTGTGGAGGAACAGAGGGAAGCTACAAGCTACCCAGCTCTTCCATGCCCCGTGGCTTGGCCAGTTCTGTACCACATGAGTTACCTCGCCATAGAAGTTTGGGTGCCGTGCCTGTGTGAGTACATTCATGACCCGTTACATGTGTGTGCACTGATTTCTGTAGGCATCCCTTGACCCCTTTGTTGCCGTAGTCAGCTCGCTCTTGATGAATGGGGTTAGCAGTGACACCTGGGCCAGGGCTGACCCCGGATGTGTTGTTGACCTGCACTCTGAGTGTCTGGGTGGTCTCCACAGCGCCTGACAGCAGCGCCCGCCTTCATAGCACACCAGCAGCAGACTACCACACGGATGACTAACGTACTTTATGGGCACAAACACATGAAAAACAGGCAGTAAAGTCAGCGAAAAAGCCCCTGAGGAGACCGGCTGTTTTGTTTGTGGCAGGACAGTCTCTGAGTAGACGCCTAAGAAGTCTTTAAAAGCTGGCTATGAATACAAACATCTGCAACTGCGCGCACCTGTGTTTGAAGTGTTTGCTGCTCAAAATGCGCCCAGCAGTTGTTAAGAACCACCAGAATAGCAGCGCAGACAATACCATGAAGGCAGCCATGGTGGGGGTATTTACTTTTCACCGAACAGTGACACAGGCTTTACTTTAAACAGTAGCACATACAAATGATTCAAAGGGACTGGAAATACTCGGCGATTGTTACAAGGGCAGCCCCATAGTAGCTCAGAATTATTCAGTCCGAGATGGAAAATACGCTCTCACATTTATCTCGTAAACCTGAATTAGATACACTGAGGGATAACTTTTGCAGGCCCTATGTGTCCTTAATATCAACAAAGCCCTGAAACTAACCAAAAAAAGCATTGAAAATGCAATAGGTCTCGCCTTTGATGAAGTTAAAGCCATTTGCGCTCGTCTGTTCAACAAGTTCTAAAGCAGGCCCTATCCTTAATACCCCTTGATCTTACAGTCATTTTTTTGTTGCTATTTTTTTTATTTCCATCATCATCTACCCTCAGCAGATGCTATTTATGCAGCATTATTCTTGCTTAACTCCAAATCCTCTACATCACCAACTATTTGAAGCAGACAAGCCGCAAAACCTTTGTTTGTCTTGCATGGGAACTGTGCTTCTTTGCACGTGCTCACTGTGTATTCGACAATGGGTATGAGTCTACGCTGAGATATTGGCATAGCCAATAGGTCTCGCTCTTGGGACCTTATAAGTATTTAGTTATGCAGCAAAATATCCTTGTTGCAACAACAGCAACTGTTGCATGGCTAAACACTTATAAGGTCCCAAAGGCGAGACCTATTGGCTATGCCAATGCTTGTTAACCTTGATGCTGCTACCACTCGTATCTGTCTTTTAAGCAAAGCTTTTAGAATTTTACCTTATTTGCTCCTTTGCACGTTGCTCTCCCGCATTTTGCCTCCCTTGCTTGGTGGGTGCCGACCCCGGTCCGTCACGGCTGTCGTGCCGATTGTGCGGAGGGCATACACACCACCTGCATTGTGTTGACACTCACTTCCGCCCAGTTACACTTACGGTTGGACGCGGTCTAGTCGTCCACCGGAAGCATATAAAAGTGCCCGATGGTGCGGGCGCGCAGCGGGCGCACCACTGGCGCGCCGCTGGCGCGCCTCAGGCAAGCCCGTCTGCGCCCGTCCGAGCCTGGACCGGGCCAGGGGCCAGAACCCCTGGTCCCTCCAATTCCCAGGTGATCAGTTACACCGCTAAAGACTTACTCCTCCTCAATATCGCCAGCAAAACATGCTGCCATTTTATTCCGGACGAGGGTGACGTGAACTGTCCGTGTGGTTACACATTTCCATTAACACAAAGGACCAGGGCTTTCCAGCCCCTCAAAAAAGCTCAGAGTAATAACTCTGTTAAAAACTCAGAGAGTGCTGAACTTATTGGGGGCCTTGTAAATGTCAGATCACTGGCAAAACACAAATATGAGATTGCTCACATAATCTCAGACTGTAATCTAGACATACTCTTCATGACAGAAACTTGGGCAGACGCGGCCTCGGACCCTGACTTTGTCACGGCTACTCCGGCCGGATTCCGGGCCATCAGGGTCGATAGACCTCACAAACGAGGAGGAGGAGTGGCTATTATTCTGAGGGAACATCTCCCAGTTATATCTCACTCCGCCTCCACGTCCTTTTTTGAGGCGATGCACTTTGCGATTGAACTCAGTCCAAAGCAGACTTTCAGAGGTATCCTGCTGTACCGGCCTCCAAGCTCTAGAAGCACCTTTACCTCTAACTTAGACAGTCTTCTGGAACCTACTCTCCTAAAAAATGATTTTACTATCCTTGGAGATTTCAACATCTATCTTGAAGATAGTGACAACAGGGATACAGAGATACTGACAGATACCTTAGGGGCTGTCGGCCTTACCCAACTGGTACAGACCCCTACTCATGAGGCGGGACATACATTAGATGGTATCTTCACCTCAGCCCACGGTCTTACCTACAAAGAAACCCTTCCTCTAACATGGTCAGACCACGCGCTTATTAAATTCCACCTCCCAATTACCTCCTTTGGACTTGGAGGAACGTCCAAGACCCCAGTTGCTACTCAGATAAACTGGAGTAAAATGGATAAAACGATCCTCCGCGCACACTTGGAGAGTTCTCGTCCGCTATTAAGCGGTCACCCTGACTTAACTGCCACCAAGTACACAGATTGGTTAAATGAGGCGATTATGGCCTCAGCACCTACCAAAAAAAACAACTACAGGAAATAGGAAGATCCCCTCAGCCCCCTGGTTCACTGACGTACTGCGGAAAGAAAAACAAAAATGTCGTCGCTTAGAAAGTCACCTGAGAAGAGAGCTTACAGAACAGCACTCACACAGTACAAAAACCTATTGATAACAGAAAAGAGGAACCACTTTACTAAACAGATTGAGGAAGCAAAACATTCCTCTAAAATACTTTTTACAGTAGTAAATAAACTCACCACACCTAAGACTATAGGGTTCGAGGGCAATCAAAAGTCCTGTGACGACATTGCAGCGGCTTTCAAAACTAAAGTCTTGGACATTTTTAATAATTTTGAGGATACAGCAGCCCGCCTCCCTACTACCCCTTTGACAAGTCCCAACTCGGAGAAGAATATCTTGCTTAGTTTTACGCCCATTTCAGCCGAAACAGTGGCGAAACACATTCACGAAGCAAAGTCAGGATCTCCCCTTGACCCATGCCCGCCAGTATTTCTGAAAGTTAGTCCTGGGTTAACAGAAATTTTTAATTCTATGTTCAGTTCAGGCATTTTCCCTTCCATGTGAAAGGACACCTCCATTCTCCCGCTGTAGAAAAAACCCACCCTAGACGTAACCAATCCCAACAACTACCGTCCGATAGCTCGGTTGCCTCTGCCTGCCAAAATAATTGACAAACTCATGAACTTTCAACTAACCCAATTTATTTGTGAAAATAACCTGCTCGATCAAGCCCAGTTTGGCTTCCGTCAACAACATAGCACGGAAACGGCGCTCATCAAAGCCACAGAGGAGATCAGAGCGGTGATGGATGGGGGAGGCACGACTGCCCTTATACTCCTCGATCTGCCAGCCGCTTTTGACACCGTTGACCACTCCCTCCTGAAACAGCGGCTGGAGAGTCTGGGGGTCAGGGGCACAGCACTGGCCCTACTGTCCTCCTTTCTCAAGGACAGGAGACTAACGGTCTCTGCTGATGGGTATCACTCCAAACCTTACTCCCTCCTGTGTGGAGTGCCACAAGGCTCCTCCTTGAGCCCATCTTTGCTCAACATATATGTCTCCGAACTGGCCCCTTTGATCCGAGAATTTGGTTTCAGTCTTACGTCCTATGCTGACGACACCCAGATAGTGGTGGCCGCTTACAAAAATCAGTTTCCCCCGAATTGGCAATTCCAGAATTGTTTGTGCACCATTAACCGATGGATGGACACACACTGTCTTAAACTTAATTCTGATAAAACAGAGATCTTGATCATTGGTAAAATGGAACCACACTGGGGCAATCTGTGGTGGCCGGCAGAGATGGGAGAACCGCCAGAAACTGCGGTTAAGGCTAAGAACCTGGGAGTGTGGATCGACAACAAACTGTCGCTTACCCAGCACACTAACGCAACGGTCTCTGCCCCCCACTTCCTTATTAAGAAAGTAAGGAAGATTCTCCTTATATTCCTGCGGACACCAGAAAAACTGTAGTCACATCGCTGATTCAGTCTAAACTGGACTACTGCAACGGGCTGCATCTTAACATTCAGAAGCAGTGCCTAAAAAAGCTTCAGAGTGTACAAAATACAGCAGCACGGCTATTGTTCAACATCCCTAGATGCAAATCTGTAGCCAAAGAGCTTCGCAGCCTGCATTGGCTTCCTGTAGCACAACGGATAAAATTCAAGGCTCTGTGTTTGGCTTACAAAGCACTAAACCATACAGGCCCTGTCTTTTTACAAAACCTTCTCACCTGGTATGAACCAACCAGACATCTTCGTTCTACGGGGGCCAAATTTCTTACAGTGCCCAGAATTCGAACAGCACACTGGGGTGGCCATAGCTTCCTCTTTGGAACCTCCAAACTCTGGAACACTCTTCCGAGTGAGCTCAGAAGTGCAAGCTCCCTTTCCTCCTTCAGGAAGGGACTGAAAACCTGGCTGTTCCAGAATTAGGCCTCTGAGCAGGGCCACTACTGTCCGCAGCGCCAAGACACCCCCGGGTATTTGTGCGCTTTATAAATCCCAGTAACATTAACATTAACATTAACATTAACATCTGTGCTTCATTTATTGACTTATTTACATGTTTTACCTCACAGGGTGGGTGGCCGGCTGTGGTGACTACTTATGTGAGCTCTGTGATGCCGCATAATCTATGGCCACCCCATCCCTCTGATGGACTGGAGGACCGTGCACCATGGGGAACATCATCCAGCTGTTCGGGTTTATCCTGTTGCTAACCTGTCCAGGTCATGGGATGCCCGTGTGGCCTATCCCGTCCCTGGAGACCACTCCTGGACAGGGCCTCCCACAAGGGGGCTGCCTAAAAGATACAACACATATCAGCCTTCTAAAATGCTTCCTCCTCGAGTTCCTCACTCTACCTAGTTCCGGTTAACATAGTCATCCTTCTAAACCAATCTAAACCAGAGACACTTCACGCCCATCAATCTGTCCCCCCGGACAATCACATATACGCTCTGTGCACACTGGAAACCAGGCCTTGTCCATGCAATCCATCAAACTGGCCACCCGTTGTCCAACCCTGCAGATATGCCACCGCCACTATGCAGTGCACAGTATACCCACCTATGGGGACCAATAGGAGCACGCGTAGAAAGTGCATTCATCCGATTCATACTGATATTCACTTCAGTGATCTAGTCACAGGACTCACTAGTTCATTCATCCTGTGAGGAGGGAGCCAGAATATAGGCAAGATTGGTTTCATCTGCAGCATAGAGCACCTGTGGTGTCACGGACACTGGACAACGGCTCAGTTTATGCTACATAAACCATCATATGGAACCTGGATAAGCATGAAAATCTTCAGCCCGCTACAAGATCATGGGTGCACACAGCAAGGCCACCAGAGAAGGCCTCATTATCAGTCCCTACCTGGAGGTACTGATGCAGGCGTCCGACATTTCCACGTGAAATATACAGGATCTGCAGACTCAGAGCAGACTAACCCTGCGGATCTCATAATCCCAACTCCATGGGAGTGTAATTGACCTGAGAAAGTGTAGCCCACACTACTCAGGTAGATCAGCATAATCCATACCTGTCACCTTTCCCAGAATGCCCTGTGCACAGTATATGCCACAATAACAAGCGTGGACCATTCTGAGCTAGATAGTTTACAATGCGCTGCTTGGACTAGTACGCATAATAGAGGCACTACACAGTACTGCAAGCACACGCATACTATGGGTAAGCAGGCGCAGCAGAGGGTATACAGGCACTACACAGTACTGTAAGCTCACGTATACTATGGGTGAGCAGGCGCAGCACAGGGCATACAGGCACTACACAGTACTGCAAGCTCACACATACTATGGGTGAGCAGGCGCAGCACAAGGCATACAGGCACTACACAGTACTGCAAGCTCGCGCATACTATGGGTAAGCAGGCGCAGCAGAGGGTATACAGGCACTACACAGTACTGCAAGCTCACGTATACTATGGGTGAGCAGGCGCAGCACAGGGTATACAGGCACTACACAGTACTGCAAGCTCACACATACTATGGGTGAGCAGGCGCAGCACAAGGCATACAGGCACTACACAGTACTGCAAGCTCGCGCATACTATGGGTAAGCAGGCGCAGCAGAGAGTATACAGGCACTACACAGTACTGCAAGCTCACACATACTATGGGTGAGCAGGCGCAGCACAAGGCATACAGTCACTACACAGTACTGCAAGCTCGCGCATACTATGGGTGAGCAGGCGCAGGACAGGGTATACAGGCACTACACAGTAATGCAGGCGCACGTATACTATGGGTAAGTAGGCGCAGCAGAGGGTATACAGGCACTACACAGTACTGCAAGCTCACGTATACTATGGGTGAGCAGGTGCAGCACAGGGCATACAGGCACTACACAGTACTGCAAGCTCACACATACTATGGGTGAGCAGGCGCAGCACAAGGCATACAGGCACTACACAGTACGGCAAGCTCGCGCATACTATGGGTGAGCAGGCGCAGCACAGGGTATACAGGCACTACACAGTACTGCAAGCTCGCGCATACTATGGGTGAGCAGGCGCAGCACAGGGTATACAGGCCCTACACAGTACTGCAAGGGCGCGCATACTATGGGTGAGCAGGCGCAGCACAGGGTATGCAGGCCCTACACAGTACTGCAAGCGCGCGCATACTATGGTTAAGCAGGTGCAGCACAGGGTATACAGGTCCTACACAGTACTGCACGCGTGCACATACTATAGGTGAGCAGGCGCAGCACAGGGTATGCGGGCACTAGACAGTACTGCAAGCGCACGCATACTATGGGTGAGCAGGCACAGCACAGGGTATGCGGACACTACACAGTACTGCAAGCGCACGCATACTATGGTTAAGCAGGCGCAGCACGGGGTATGCAGGCACTACACAGTACTGCAAGCGCATGCATACTATGGATGAGCAGGCACAGCGCGGGGTATACAGGCACTACAGAGTAATGCAAGCGCACGCATACTATGGATAAGCAGTCGCAGCAGAGGGTATACAGGCACTACACAGTACTGCAAGCTCACGCATACTATGGGTGAGCAGGCGCAGCACAAGGTATACAGGCACTACAGAGTACTGCAAAGGCATGCATACTATGGGTGAGCAGGCGCAGCACAGGGTATACAGGCACTACACAGTACTGCAAGCTTGCACATACTATGGGTGAGCAGGCGCAGCACAGGGTATACAGGCACTACGCAGTACTACAAGCTCACGCATACTATGGGTGAGCAGGCGCAGCACAAGGCATACAGGCACTACACAGTACTGCAAGCTCACGCATACTATGGGTGAGCAGGCGCAGCACAAGGTATACAGGCACTACAGAGTACTGCAAGGGCACGCATTCTATGGGTGAGCAGGCGCAGCGCAGGGTATACAGGCACTAGACAGTACTGCAAGCTCGCGCATACTATGGGTGAGCAGGCGCAGCACAGGGTATGCAGGCACTACACAGTACTGCAAGCTCGCGCATACTATGGGTGAGCAGGCGCAGCACAGGGTATACAGGAACTACACAGTACTGCAAGGGTGTGCATACTATGGGTGAGCAGGCGCAGCACAGGGTATGCAGGCCCTACACAGTACTGCAAGCGTGCGCATACTATGGGTGAGCAGGCGCAGCACAGGGTATACAGGTCCTACACAGCACTGCAAGCGCGCGCATACTATGGGTGAGCAGGCGCAGCACAGGGTATGCGGGCACTAGACAGTACTGCAAGCGCATGCATACTATGGGTGAGCAGGCGCAGCACAGGGTATGCGGGCACTAGACAGTACTGCAAGCGCATGCATACTATGGGTGAGCAGGTGCAGCACAGGGTATGCGGGCACTACACAGTACTGCAAGCGCACACATACTATGGGTGAGCAGGCGCAGCATGGGGTATGCAGGCACTACACAGTACTGCAAGCGCACGCATACTATGGCTGAGCAGGCACAGCACGGGGTATGCGGGCAATACACAGTACTGCAAGCGCACGCATACTATGGGTAAGCAGGCGCAGCACAGGGTATGCGGGCACTACAGAGTACTGCAAGGGCACGCATACTATGGGTGAGCAGGCGCAGCACAAGGTATACAGGCACTACAGAGTACTGCAAAGGCATGCATACTATGGGTGAGCAGGCGCAGCACAGGGTATGCGGGCACTACACAGTACTGCAAGCGCACGCATACTGTGGGTGAGCAGGCGCAGCACAGCGTATACATGCGCTACACAGTACTGCAAGCGCACGCATACTGTGGGTGAGCAGGCGCAGCACAGGGTATACGGGCACTACACAGTACTGCAAGCGCACGCATACTATGGGTGAGCAGGCGCAGCACGGGGTATACGGGCACTACACAGTACTACAAGCGCACGCATACTATGGGTGAGCAGGCGCAGCACAGGGTATACAGGCACCGCACAGTACTGCAAGTGCACGCATACCATGGGTGAGCTGGCGCAGCAAAGGGTATACGGGCACTACACAGTACTGCAAGCGCACGCATACTATGGGTGAGCAGGCGCAGCACAGGGTATACGGGCACTACACAGTACTGCAAGCGCACGCATACTATGGGTGAGCAGGGGCAGCACAGGGTATACGGGCACTACACAGTACTGCAAGCTCACGCATACTATGGGTGAGCAGGCGCAGCACAAGGTATACAGGCACTACAGAGTACTGCAAAGGCATGCATA
This sequence comes from Calotriton arnoldi, assembly GCA_963921515.1. Taxonomy (NCBI): domain Eukaryota; kingdom Metazoa; phylum Chordata; class Amphibia; order Caudata; family Salamandridae; genus Calotriton; species Calotriton arnoldi. Next base: position 783,791 of record CAWUFW010007673.1, on the reverse strand, counting down.
CTATGGGTGAGCAGGCGCAGCACAAGGTATACAGGCACTAAAGAGTACTGCAAGGGCACGCATACTATGGGTGAGCAGGCGCAGCACAGTTTATACAGGCACTACACAGTACTGCAAGCTCGCGCATACTATGGGTGAGCAGGCGCAACACAGGGTATACAGGCACTCCACAGTACTGCAAGCTCGCGCATACTATGGGTGAGCAGGCGCAGCACAGGGTATACAGGAACTACACAGTACTGCAAGGGTGTGCATACTATGGGTGAGCAGGCGCAGCACAGGGTATGCAGGCCCTACACAGTACTGCAAGCGTGCGCATACTATGGGTGAGCAGGCGCAGCACAGGGTATACAGGTCCTACACAGCACTGCAAGCGCGCGCATACTATGGGTGAGCAGGCGCAGCACAGGGTATGCGGGCACTACACAGTACTGCAAGCGCACGCATGCTATGGCTGAGCAGGCACAGCATGGGGTATGCGGGCACTACACAGTACTGCAAGCGCACGCATACTATGGGTGAGCAGGGGCAGCACAGTGTATACAGGCACTACACAGTACTGCAAGCGCACGCATGCTATGGCTGAGCAGGCACAGCACAAGGTATACGGGCACTACACAGTACTGCAAGCGCACGCATACTATGGGTGAGCAGGGGCAGCACAGGGTATACGGGCACTACACAGTACTGCAAGCGCACTCATACTATGGGTGAGCAGGCGCAGCACAGGGTATACGGGCACTACACAGTACTGCAAGCTCACGCATACTATGGGTGAGCAGGCGCAGCAGAGGGTATACAGGCACTACAGAGTACTGCAAGGGCACGCATACTATGGGTGAGGAGGCGCAGCACAGTGTATAAGGGCACTACACAGTACTGCAAGCTCACGCATACTATGGGTGAGCAGGCGCAGCACAGGGTATACGGGCACTACACGGTACTGCAGGCGCACGCATACTATGGGTGAGCAGGCGCAGCACAGGGCATACAGGCACTACACAGTACTGCAGGCGCACGCATACCATGGGTGAGCAGGTGCAGCACAGGGTATACAGGCACTACACAGTACTGCAAGCGCATGCACACTATGGGTGAGCAGGCGCAGCAAAGGGTATACAGGCACTATGCAGCACTGCAAGCGCACACATATTATGGGTAAGCAGGCGCAGCAAAGGCTATGCAAGCAATACACAGTACTGCAAGCACACGCATAGTATGAGTAAGCAGGCACAGTAAACGGTATACAGGCACTACACAGTGCTATAAGCAAGGCAGACCACTATTTGCAGTACATAGGACAAGCTCCAAGCACTTCATAGGCACCAGCTTGCGCATAGTCTCTCGGCCGCTGTAGGATGAGCTCATGATGCGATGGAGAGCACGTGTTACTCTTAAGAGTAAATAACACACAGGCCTCTGCGAGTCCCTCGGTGGTTGCCTTGGGAGACGGATAACTGATAGTAATGGCCTCCTTCGCCGAGTGTACTCCACTGTAATCACGGCCATTCCTGCTGACCTGCCAGAAAGGAACAAGGCTTTAAATATTGATATTCGCGCGGAGGAGCGAAGCCTCTGTAAGTGCCCGACAGCCCTGCTCTGACCGTCTCCCTCTCTGTCTCTTCCCCCCGCAGACCCTCGCCTGGTGGGCTCCGGTTAGAGACGTCGTCCTGTACTGGCCGGAGTGGGTGGTCGTCGGCCTCCTCGAGACGCTCTGGCTCAGCCTGACCTTTCTGCTGCGCGTGCCGGGGTGCCCCACGTAAGTAGTCGCAAGTGGCAGAATTTAAAAAAAGCTTCAAACTCAAGTTTTGGGAATCACTCTTTAAAGGCAATAATGGCCGCGTCCAGAGGCTGTTTATGGGGACCTGTGGCACGAGCTGCCATGTTGTCCCCTGGCTGAAACTGGGGAGGAAGTAGCTGAATCTGACAGGGGGTGGGGGTTACTAGATAGTAGGGATAGGGTCCAGTTTATTGCACTTAGGCCCTATGACGACTCCACAGTGTGCATCCGAAATAAAATTCTAAGGTGTGTGGCATTTCCTCTTGTTCTAATTTCACAAGTTCTATTTACCTGCGTGCAAATGGCTTACATTGTACTATTTACCAAGGAGTTGTTAGTAGGTAAAACATCATAAGACTCTTGCTAGCCAAGAGCACATAATTGCACTTTGCACAGCTTAATACACGTCACAATTTCTGACCTTAGAGTTCAGTCTAGGGTGTGGGAATAAACATTTCAAACTATTTGACAACAAGCGCCTCACCAGGTTTTACCTTTGGTAAACTTGTGCACAAATATCGCAGGATGCACAATTCACGCATGAGTAAATAGCACATGTGCAATTAACACATGGGCAGATATCATTCAATGTGGAATTACTTTCAGGTCCAAACTTGCATTTTCGCTCGATCAGGGGTCAGCCCTGAATTTGGAAGTAGGGCCGATATAAATTTGAAAGAGCGGAGCCATTGACCAATTATGATCTTGGAGAGGGGTGCCATTGTAAAAGTTGGCATGAAAAAGTGCAGACTCATTTTATCAGGTTGGCTTTTACCTGCCAGCTCTATTTGTGTAAAGAGATATTCACACAGTAGCAACAGCAGGACAAGGAACTATGTTGATCAAAATGGTGTTGCCAAATTCTGGAGGATGGAGCATCAGCTTTCTTACTGTCTCATGGTTCTGGAAATTAGTTACTTGCTAGTTCTTTACAAAACCATATAAACCTGTGTCCGCTTTGTGTGAAAATTATTGAACAGATAGAAGTTTGCTACTTTTAAATTGTTTTACCATTTGCTTAAATATAATAGGACCTGCTGCACTTAAACTTCATGATTTTGAAATTATGCCAAATTAATTGCAACTCTCTGTTTGTGTGCATAAAATAAAGTGTTGTTGATGCTTGAATATTCCATGTTGTTATAATATCGAATCCATGGTGGTCCAAAATGCCCATTCATGCAAGAAGACTGCCAGTTATTGCTGAAGATACATTTTTTACCTACTTCAGGTTATGAGTCTTGAATGTCAATTCACCAAAATGCCAGGAGTAGTGGATGTGACATCACACGCCACTTGACCTTCAATTTCACTCACACACACATGCCTACGCATACACACATTCACACACACACACACACACACACTATCTCTTGTGTAAGCACACACAGAACATACATTTAAAAGCATTTTTTAACCTATCTCCGCTGCTAGGGAAGGTCATATTCCAGCTCATTGTACTCCATTTTTTATTACACTAATAGTGAATAATAATTAAATATTATTCACTATTAGTGTAATAAAACAATTGAGAGAAAATAGAGTGGAACCTAACCGACGTCCATAAGGATGAGCTGCCACTATGTTCCTAGCACTGATGTTGCCACCTCCGAATGCCAGGGGTTGCAAAGTCAGAGCCAGTGTTCGCAAGGGCTAGCCATGGGTTACAGCTGCGATCTCTGGTGACCCCTTAATGACGTCCATGGTATGAGTATTGATAAGGTAGTGAATCCAGTGGCTGGCACAGTTTCAAGGATCATTAGATTCTCTGGTAGCGCTAGTTTTCAACTACATGTTAAGCGTGATTGATTTTGTATTGCTCAGCCATCATTGTTTTGCATTGCAGAGCTTTCTCAACCGGAATGTCTATTTGTGTGTGTAAGATCCCGCCTCTTTGTTCAGTGTACTAAATTAAAGTACACTATGTAGAGTGCGAGAAATCCCCAGAGGAAGATAGAGGCAGTAAGAATATAATACTAACTCTCTTTCTGTGGTAGCGTGGGCGAGCAGTTAGGCTAATCAGAGGACAGTGTTAAGCATTTGTAGTACTCACAGATGCAATAAATGAGACACACACTCAAGAATAAATCTGAGACCAATGTGGTATAAAAATAACACAATCTTTATGTAAGATTTGAGAAGCAAGTCTTCAAATTGGAAATATACTTTGTAAAATTCAAAATAATCAGATGAATGCTTCGTATACTTGTGAGGATTGTAATAAATGCAGTGCAGTTCAAAGTATGCAGTACTTTCAGTATCTAGGCACTCAGTGGTCGATACCGTCAAATAGTCACTGTGGAGCGCAATGGAGGGGTATAGTCACAATGGAGTTCAGTCGGCTGCCACCCTGGTTACAGTAGTGGTCGCGGGCAGCAGGTCACTGTAAGCCGATGCATTCGGAACACCGCCAACCCAGCAGTCGTGGTTGCTGGAAGGAGGTATAGAATCTTGGTAGTGGAGATTCGCCAACTCAATTACCATTGCGGTCGCTGGAAGGAGGACTCCGCTAAGGAGTTTAGGATGACCACAGTTCCTTGGAATGTCAGAGGTGACCTTGGCCTGAAGGATGATGGTCTTTGGGGGCCCAGGACTCGGGTACCACCAACAGTCAGGCTGGACCTGGATCGGAGGTACCGGGGGTCGTGTGTGTTGGTTTTGGATGTCACCAGCAGCAGTCAGGCCACAGGTGTGATGAAGGGCAGACTACCCCGGAGGAGGCGGTGGTGCACACGTTGCCGCTGTATGTGGTCGAAGGCACTGGCAAGAGTATCCTGGCACTCAGGAGTGGGGCTGGTTCCAGCGTCGGTCGCTGTGCTGAGAGGATCCCTCGAGTTGATGGAGGCATGCAGGGTTCAATTCCACGAGACTGGGGAACCAACAGGCCTGGGAATCTGCCACATTTCTTTTCAGTGGTGAGTCGTGTTGACAGAGTGTCCCGGTCCTCGACCACAGTGATTTCTTTATCAACGGACGACAGGGACTAGAGCCTCTAGCCCAAGGGGAGGTTCTTGGCAATTTGCAGATGCTGGGGGTGGTGCGGGGGGCTCTGGGGTTTCTTGGAGGCCTCGCAGGTTTCAGGAGAGACACCAGGTTGCAATTGTCGAGTCCTTGGCAGGAGCGGGGGTTTGTGCCTTTTTCTTTTGCGTCGGGTCTCAGTTCTTGAACCGCAGTGTTCTTTTTATGTCATCCTCTTGTGTCCGTCGAATCTGAAGTCAGGTTCTCGGGAAGCCACCTAAATGCATGTATGATGTGATGCTGTGCATCATGGACATCATTTAGGGGTCGCAGCTGCGACCCCTATCTTGCCCCTTGCTACCCCTGGCACTGTTTTTGTAACCCCTGGCCTCAGAGGTGGCAAAATTAGTGCCTGGAACACAGGAAGATCTCGTCCTTATGGACGTCGGTTGGAGCTCCATTTTCCTGGTTTTCTGTCAAATTTTTACTACACAAATAGTGAATAGTTTTATTCACTATTAGCGTAATAAAAAATGGAATATAATGAGCTGGAATATGACCCTATCTGACAGCTAAGGTACATAAAAATGCTTTTAAATGTATGTTTTATGCATGCTTGCAGGTGAGTGTGTTTATCTGAGAGGGAGTGAGTCAATGTGTATGTATGTTTAAGCATGTGTGAACGAGTCAAAGTAAAGGTCAAATGGTGTGTGATATCCCTTCTGCTACAGCTGGCATTTTGGTGAATTGACGCCCATGCTGTGCATGTGAGAATGCATTAAGTTTTGCTAGTTTTATCCGCGCAGTTTCAGGGAGTTTGTTGGTGTGGAGCATAACAAAACATGACTAATTTGCCCTTTGTCTCCTATATGTCTTTGTTTCTTTGTTGTATACATAATGGTGAGAGAGTTCTGTCTCATGTGTTGAATGAGTGAGTATAACTATTTATGGGTCAGATTAGATGAATGGTGTATGCTTTGTATGGTTGCATATTGAATGTTTTCTATGCACGACCACATCCTGAATATGGGCTAATAAAAAAACTGTTGTAAGGGCTGTCTGGTATGTGCAGATTAGGGGACCCCCATCCCCCGGAGTCATATTTATTTCTAAGGGGAGCGAGGAGCACCAAGCCTTAACAGGCCCTTGAGACACCATCCCCCGAAGTCTAATGTGGGTGCCCCGTTGCCAACCCAGGGCACACACAACACACAACGTTTGGGGCCCGCTGGCTCCCCACATACACAAATACTGGGTGCAGCGGAACCGGCTTTGCTCCCGCATGGTGGAGCCAGGTTTTTTCCTTGCTCCTACCAAGTAGGAGCAATCTCTGTTTCCCTGCCCGTAAGCGTACAGGCACAGAAAAAAATGTGTACTCCCACACGTGCTTTTAATAAAAAATTGTTAACACTGATTTGTGATCTAGAGGTCATGAGCCAAAAAATGTAAACAAAATATATATCTTTAGGGACCCAGGGGGATCCCTCTAGGATCCCAAAACCAGGCCTAAGTGGGTAGGGTCTTCCTACTTTGCTATATAATATATATATATATAATTGTAAGCTTTGTTCCTAGGACTGGAAACTGATTCCCGAGTCCTAAGAGGACGGCTGTCACATCGTGTTGATGTGGTGGCAGCCAATCAGATCTCCTCTTGAGGTCTGTCAGCTCTGTGGATCCTCCTTGCCATAAAAAAAAAAAACAATAGTCTTAATTTCTCAATAACCGCAGAACGGATTTATACGATGTCGCAAAATGCACACTTTCTGGACGACGATCTATCTTTCTCCCAATTTTGGTGTAAATCTGTTTAGCAGTATCTGCAATTTCACTGTTCCAAAATGAACCTCTGCTACTGGGAGTAAGATCACTGAAGTTTTGCCGCTGCTGCAAGCCCTCATTACAGGGTGCCACCTCCTGCATCGCAGGACTCCTCTGCAACTGTCCACCCCACAGAACCACAACTCCCAGCAGCCTCCGCTACTGGGAGGAGGATCACTGAAGTTTTACCACAGCCACCAGCCCTCATTACAGGGTGCTTCCTCCCGCATCGTTGGACTCCTCTGCAACCCTCCACCCCACAGGACCACAAATCCCAGCATCCTCCGCTACTGGGGTTAGGATCACTGAAGTTTTCCCACTGCCGCCAGCCTTATAACAGGGTGCCTCCTCCTGCATTGCGGCACATGCGTGGGAGGAGCCCGGGCCAAGGCTGGGGCAAGGGCAGGCCCATCCACGCCTGTCAAAGCCAAGTGGAGGCTGGGCTGGGCCACCCCTCTTTCACCTGACCCTTTCTTCAGGTACGGTGCCTGCCCCCTATTCCTGCACTACCTGCTGTCCCTTCCCCTGTCCTGCATGTTGTTCCTGCTGTTCCTGTCCTTGTGGTGCCTGTTGTCCCTGCCCCTGTGCTGCCTGCTGTCCCTGCGTTGCCTGCTGTGCCTGCCCCTGCGCTGCCTGCTGCTCCTGCACTGCCTGCTGTCCCTGCCCCTGTGCTGCCTGCTGTCCCTGCACTGCCTGCTGTCCCTGTGCTGCCTGTTGTCCCTGCGCTGCCTGCTGTCCCTGCACTGCCTGCTGTCCCTGCACTGCCTGCTGTCCCTGTGCTGCCTGTTGTCCCTGCGCTGCCTGCTGTCCCTGCACTGCCTACTGTCCCTGCCCCTGTGCAGCCTGCTGTCCTTGTCTTTGCACTATCAGCTCCAGATCCCTGCCCAACGCCCTGGTCCACTAGGACCGCTTGCAAGAACCACAAATGGAGGCCGCCGCGTGGCCACGCAATGGACATGCGCAGTGGGCACGCCGGCAACGCACCACCGGTTGGACAACACCCAGCGCCAGGATCTCTGGCCCTCGCGCCACCCAACGGTACACTGCCAAGGAACTGCTGGACCTGGACCCCAAAACGACAACTGCGTCTCCTCCTCCCCATGATCCACCAAAGGACCCTTCACCTGCCGACACTGCCCATTCTGCTGCGACACTACCCACGGAAGATTCCGCACCACTCCTGCCCACAAGACCAAAAACACCCCACAACCACTCTAGTGTATCTTGCTCAATGCCCGCTCACTCTGCAAATGCGCCACAGAATTGTGGGACACCATTACCCCCTTCTCCACAGACCTCGCTTTCATCACCGAAATGTGGCTCAACCCCTCCTCGAACCCCGATATCACCACAGTCAGTCCCGAAGGCTGATACACCGAGACCGCGCCAACAAAGGTGGAGGAATCGCCATAATCTTCAAGGAAACCATCAGATACACCAAAACCAATGACGACCACACGCCGCTCATGGAACACCTCAACTTCCTACTACAAACAGGTAAGAAGATCACAATAAGAGGCACCTCGTCTACAGACCCCGGGACCCCGAGCAACATTCTGTGATATCACCTCCAACATCATCGCCCCCATAGCAATCGACTCTCACCACTACGTCCTACTCAGCATCCTTAACTTCCATAGCGACAACCCCAATGACGCCAACGTCATCACCCTCCTGGAGAATCTGAACACCATCTGCCTCAACCAACTGGTCTCCGAACCCACGCACAAAGTCGGACACACACTCAAACCCATTTTCACTTCCATCGACAGAATGAAATTCAGCCACATCACAGAATTCACCTGGACTAATCACACCATCATACACTTCACCATCACCGACGCCCAGCACACCATCACCAGGCATCAGATCTCCTCCTGCTGCAACTGGAGCAAGGTCACCAAAACTCAGTGGTCTCAGGCCCTCACCATCTCCCAACCTGAGGCCTCAACAGACCTCGACCAGGCCGCCCAGAACTGCGCCACCTGGATCACTGACAGTGCCAACAGAATCATCCCACTGAGATCTACAAACCCAACAAGACCTCCAAACATGCCAGTTGGTACACCCCAGAACTCAGGACCACCAAGTGCAACTGCCACCAACTGGCAAAAAGATGGCGCACCACCAAGAACCCCGCCGATAGAGCAGCTCACAAAACAGCCCTCAGCAACTATCACCGGCAAATCAAAGAAGCCAAGAAAGACGCCATCACCACCTGCATCGACTCTGTGGCCAACCACACAAACAAACTCTTCAAAATAGTCAAAGGATTCTCCAACCCGACAGCCATAGACAACACCATCCACCCCTCTCAAGAACTCAACAACACTCTCTCAGACTACTTCCACAGCAAGATCACCAACATCTACAAAAACGTCACCCTCCAACCTGCCACCCTCAACCCCACCAACCTCAACCAGCCAGCGAACATCAGCGGAACCATTACCACCTGGACTCCGCTCACTGTCCTGACCACCTCAGCCATCATGTCTTCCATCCACTCTGGGGCACCCATCAACCCTTGCCCCCACCACCTCTAAAACCTTGCAACAAACTCAGTCAGCACACAACTCACCAGCAGCCTCAACAGCTCCATCTCCACAGCAGATGGAAACACGCAGACATCAGACCCCCTTCTAAAGAAAGCCTCCACCGACAACAGTGATCCTAAAATTATCATCCTATCCCTCTGCTCTCCTTCCCAGCCAAGGTACTCGAGACAGCCATCAACCAGCAGCTCGCCGAATTCCTGGAACAAAATCACAATCAAGATTCCGTGCCAACCATAGCACTGAGGCCTCGCTGATCGCCGCCACAGACGGCGTTCAAACATTCCTTGACTGTGGAGAAATGGTGATCCTGATCCTTCTCGACCTATCAGCGGCATTCAACACCCTCATCAACATACTCCACAACATAGGCATACAGCAAGACGCTCTCAAGTGGATCGCCTCCTTCGTCACAGGATGCATGCAGAGCATCCGACTGCCTCCCTTCACCTCCCCACCCAAAGACATCATATGCGGCGTGCAACAACGATCATACCTCAGCCCCACCCTGTTCAACATCTACATGATGCCCTCGCAGACGTCATCAGATACACTGGACTCAACATGATCTCCTACGCAGATGACATTCAACCGATCCTCTCACTCACCGAGGACCCCTCCAACGCCAAAACCAACTTCCGCGACGCCATGACCAACGTAGCCAAATGGATGAGAGACAACTGCCTCCAACTCAACTCCGAAAAAACTGAAGTACTGATCTTAGGGAAGAACACTTCTGCATGGGACCACAGCTGGTGGCCTGCAGAACTCAGACCTACACCGACCGACCATGCACGCAACCTTGGCATCATCCTCAACAGACAACTGACCATGAAACAACAAGTCAACGCAGTCGCCTCCTCCTGCTTCAGCACACTTTGCATGCTCAGCAGAATCTTCAGATGTATCCCACCCAACAACTGAAAGACTGTCACTCAGGCCCTTGCCACCAGCTGCCTCAACTATGGCAAATCCCTCTAAGCCGGCATTCCACCCAGCTCCTCAGAAGACTCTTGACCATACAGAAAGCTGCAGCCAGACTCATCCTGGACCTCCCAATACGAACCCACATTGCCCCCAACCTGAGAGACCTCCACTGGCTCCCCATCCAGAAGAGATACCAGTTCAAGAGCCTCATGCATGCCTACAGAGCCCTCCACGACCTGCCTACATCAACCATCGACTCAACTTCCACCAACCCTCTAGACACCTGCGCTCCTCTGCACTCGCCTGCGCATCCCCCACCCGCATCCGTCACAGCTGCAGCGGTGGCTCTCCTTCTCCTACATCGCTGCCAAGACCTAGAACGACCTTCCCCTCCAGCTCCGCACAGCCCCCTCATTGGCAGACTTCAGAAAGAGACTCAAGACCTGGCTCTTCGATGGAGACACAGCACCCAGATACCCCAAAGGGTGACACTGTTGAGCTTTACAAATGTAGCTTGATTGATTGAATGGGGAAAACACATTTTGGGACATCCCTTTTTCTCTGACCTCGCTTGACGGATCACCCCGAAACTTTTCTTGTGTAGTATACTTGACTTGCATGGTAAAGGCATACGTAGGAAAGACATACATGGTAAAGGCATGCGTAGTAAGGGCGTATGCGTGTTAAAGACGTGTGGTAAATGATGCATGGTAAAGACTGCATTGGAAAGGCTGTTTCCCGGGCAGAGAGAGTGAGAAAGAGAGAGAAGGAGAGAAAGATTGAGAGATAGAAGAATACAAAGATGAAATACTATGGGCGGTGTGCAGGATTCCTGCTACCTTTCTATTGTTTTGTTGTCTCTTTTTGAAGTTCCCACAGCTGGCTGTACCCAGGGGCCATGAATAGATAAATCTGTGACACTATGGAAAGGGTATTTGAAATGCACACAGGTGCAAACACAGCAGAATGTGACGATTTGCACCATAAGAATGTTATCTTCTACCTTAAATGTTCGAGAAGTTTAATGAACTGCTTATCAGATCATATCAGAACTATATTTATTCAGTTCTTTGGAAAGTGATGGTTTATTGCTTTAGGGGCCCTTCGCGTTTCAGCATTATACTGTGTCTTAAAAGCAAAAAAAAATAAAGAAACAATTTTCCAGAGGAAGTCCTTCAGCAATAGTAACAGGCCAAACAAGGAACTAACAATCTATTCCAAAGGATGTAAAGTAAAAATAAATGCTTGTTAAAATAAAAAGGAAAAAAGATCCCGATGTATAAACATCCATTCACAAAGCATGAATGTGCAATTTGCGTACAGACTATTTTTGCAATATGTTATCCTACCGGTGTTGTAAAAGGTCACAGAGCAGATTGTCCTTTAGGGACAAGTGCAGGATGGGCACAAAACCGCCTTCGTGATGAATATGAACAACTTCACAGTGTGCTAACCCCTGTGCTTAGCTGCAAATGCAGAGAAGAGACTTGCAAGGAACAGCAGGCTTCCACATGACCTAACAAGAAGCATTATTTTTAAAAGTAACCTATGTGCATTGAAAGGACAGACGTGGTATTAAAAACAATCCAATTTTAGCCACTGCCTAATCCCCCGTACCAACCAGTGCTTAATTTGAGCCGGTGGTTTGTGGTGCTCAGCACTGGCACTTAATCATTAACACCGACGCTTTAGGCAGTGGGAGATTAAGTGAGTTGTCCAGAATCACAGGATGTTGAGACTCCAACCTAGTTCCCCAGCTCCGAAGTCGGCCGCTCTGGCCATTATGCCACATCCTCTCACTTTCATGGTTCTGTTTTAGGCGGTGTTAACAGGAGAAATGGGCTGGTGCAAGCGGCCTTCTAACAAGAGCCCTGACACTCATTTTTTTTTTTTTTTTACAAATTAACCACTGGAACCATCCGAGGGCGCCCAACATTATTCACAAAGAGGACGCTGTCCCAAGAGGAAAATATCCCTTTTGGGAATGAGTTACCGCTCCAGCTCAAGCGTTGGTAAGCGATCAATGGTTTGTGGTCACAGCTATTGGTACATACCTTTGCAATTCGTAAACAGGAAGGAGTTGCCCCTTTCACACTTCCTCCTATTTGCGTTACGGAATACGTTGCAAAATCTGTTTTAAGAGTTGGAAAGGACAGTAGGGTTTGTGACTTCAAAGAGGGCTTTGTACATCAGGCCATATTTTAGTAATGGCAGCTCAGAGCAAGGTGGATTTGTTTGGTGAATGAACCAATGGCTGAAAAGTAGAGTCTGGGTTATGCAGGGTCATACGGATCTACAAGTCGAGGTAGACCCGACCAGAAGCAGGGCATCCGGCCTTTATAACCTGCTGGTGGGGCAAATTACAAGGCAGGTAAATCACTTTGGATGGTTTTGTGAACCATGCACCAGCCAATGAGTTTGTCAAACTGTGCAGAAGCAGAATTCCATTTCGGTTTACACAAATCAATGCCATCGAGGAGGGGGAAGGGGGTTGTTCAGGTCAGCTTTTATAAACGTGTGTTCTCTTTTGCTGTAATGCAAATCCCAAACACTGTGAATTCATTTGACAATTTCAGTACTCAAGGGGATTTAGTGTTTAAATTATTTTGCTACTTACCGTTTGAGAAACAGAAGTTCAGGCTGGGACCATGAATGTTGTTGCCATAAAATTCCAGGAAAACCGGTCTTCCAATGTGAATCCTGATGCGGCACAGTTTTGATCATTTGTCCTACACTTTGGCCTTGAACAGACTTATTTTTCATGCTTTCGGGATATGGTTACCTCAGACTTGAAACTACAGAAAGCAAAGAGGGATCTTAATCCCTTCTTTACTTCCCGTCCCTGCTGTTGCCTTCATGACTTCTGAGAAAAGGGGATAGGATGGGTGGTGACAGGGATATCAAAGACGGGCTACCCCTGGCATTGCCTACACATGGATGGAGGTACGCTTGTCTCCCCAGTGGCGCTGTATATAGCCCAGGTAGTAAAGAGATTTCTAAATCACAATCTTAGGGTTTATTTACAGTTTGAAGGACGGGAAACACTGTCAAAATGTGGTGAACAGCCCATCTGCCCTATTATAAGTGTCACAGGCTATAACACACCTTGTAATACTGAGAATGGAATATCCCCCAGGTTTGTGAAGCAGCATCCCATCCATCAAACTTTAAATAGGCCCCTAATTTCTGAAATCAGTGGTAAAATGTTTCAGCCCCGGGCAACTTAGGGACTTTGGGACACAGGAAAGTGTGCAGGAGAGAAACGTGCAGGCAGGCTGTGTCAAAAACTCCAGTTGAAGAAAGCACCAGTAAGTCTCAAAAGCGGAGGCGAAAGCGGCATGCCACATCTCCTCAGAGCCATTAGGGCATCTTAGATGCGAATCGATCAGAAAGGAAATGATATGACTGGGAAAGTCAATATATGATAGTGAGGGGCTGGGGAAGCCAGGATGGATGTGGCAGGGCCTCTCCTCATCCTCCCGCCGCCCTGACAGAGTGAGATTGTCCAATATTGCAGGATGAGAAGCCGAGTATGAGGCCATAAATCACAGAGCGCATCTCCACCCTTCGGCTGCTAATGGATTTTGAGCTATGGGGCCTGCACCGGGTAGTCAGCCTGCAGGAGGGGGCTGCACCGCGTCTGTGGCGTCATGAAGAGCTGGGGTACACGACAGGGTGCTGCACCGGGTCTGTGTTATCATGTGCAGGCCCACTGGGATACAGGCCAGGGTGCTGCACCGGGTCTGTGACGTCATGTAGAGCTAGGACCCCTGAGGTACAGGCCAGGGCGCTGCACCGGGTCTGTGACGTCATGTAGAGCTAGGACCCCTGAGGTACAGGCCAGGGCGCTGCACCGGGTCTGTGGCGTCATGTAGAGCTAGGCTCACTGGGGTACAGGCCAGGGCGCTGCCCCAGGTCTGTGGCGTCATGTAGAGCTAGGCCCACTGGGGTCCAGGCCAGGGCGCTGCACCGGGTCTGTGTCGTCATTTAGAGCTAGGACCACTGGGGTACAGGCCAGGGAGCTACACCGAGTCTGTGGCGTCATGTAGAGCTAGGCCCACTGGGTTACAGGCCAGGGCGCTGCCCCGGGTCTGGGGCGTCATGTAGAGCTAGGCCCACTGGGTTACAGGCCAGGGCGCTGCACCGGGTCTGTGACGTCATGTAGAGCTAGGACCCCTGGGGTACAGGCCAGGGCGCTGCACCGGGTCTGTGGCGTCATGTAGAGCTAGGCTTACTGAGGTACAGGCCATGGCGCTGCCCCGGGTCTGTGGCGTCATGTAGAGCTAGGCCCACTGGGGTCCAGGCCAGGGCGCTGCACCGGGTCTGTGTCGTCATTTAGAGCTAGGACCACTGGGGTACAGGCCAGGGCGCTACACCGAGTCTGTGGCGTCATGTAGAGCGCTAGGCCCACTGGGTTACAGGCCAGGGCGCTGCCCCGGGTCTGGGGCGTCATGTAGAGCTAGGCCCACTGGGTTACAGGCCAGGGCGCTGCCCCAGGTCTGTGGCGTCATGTAGAGCTAGGCCCACTGGGGTCCAGGCCAGTGCACTGCTCCGGCTCAGTGGCTTCATGTAGAGCTAGGCTCACTGGGTTACAGGCCAGGGCGTTGCACCGGGTCGGTGGCGTCACGTAGTGCTAGGCCCACTAGGGTACAAGCCAGGGCACTGCCCCAGGTCTGTGACGTCATGCAGAGCTAGGCTTACTGGGGTACAGGCCAGTGCGCTGCACCGGTTCTGTGGCGTCATAGAGCTAGGCCCCCAGGGGTACAGGCCAGGGCGCTGCACCGGGTCTGTGGCGTCAGGTAGAGCTAGGCCCACAGGGTTACAGGCCAGGGCGCTGTGCCGGTTCAGTGGCGTCATGTAGAGCTAGGACCACTGGGGTACAGGCCAGGGCGCTGCACCAGTTCAGTGGCGTCATGTAGAGCTAGGACCAATGGGTTACAGGCCAGGGCGCTGCACCAGGTCTGTGGCGCTATGTAGAGCTAGGCCCACTGGGGTACAGGCCAGGGCGCTGCACCGGTTCTGCAGCATCATGTAGAGCTAGGCCCACTGGGATACAGGCCAGGGCGCTGCACCGGGTCTGTGACGTCATGTAGAGCTAGGACCCCTGGGGTACAGGCCAGGGCACTGCACCGGGTCTGTGGCATCACGTAGAGCTAGGCACACTGGGGAATAGGCCAGGGCGCTGCACCGGGTCTGTGGCTTCATGTAGAGCTAGGCCCACTGGGTTACAGGCCAGGGCGCTGACCCAGGTCTGTGGCGTCATGTAGAGATGGGCCCATTGGGTTACAGGCCAGGGCGCTGCACCGGGTCTGTGCAGTCATGTAGAGCTCGGACCACTGGAGTACAGGCCAAGGCGCTGCACCGTGTCTGTGGCGTCATAGAGCTAGGCCCCCTGGGGTACAGGCCAAGGTGCTGCACCGGGTCTGTGGCACCATGTAGAGCTAGGCCCACTGGGGTCCAGGCCAGTGCGCTGCACCGGTTCAGTGGCTTCATGTAGAGCTAGGCTCACTGGGTTACAGGCCAGGGCGCTGCCCCGGTTCTGTGGCATCATGTAGAGCTAGGCCCACTGGGGTCCAGGCCAGGGCGCTGCACCGGTTCTGTGGCGTCATAGAGCTAGGCCCCCTGGGGTACAGGCCAAGGTGCTGCACCGGGTCTGTGGCATCATGTAGAGCTAGGCCCACTGGGTCACAGGCCAGGGCGCTGCACCGGTTCAGTGGCGCCATGTAAAGCTAGGACCAGTGGGGTAAAGGCCATGGCGCTGCACCGGTTCTGTGGCGTCATGTAGAGCTAGGCCCACTGGGGTACAGGCCAGGGTGCTGCACCGGGTCTGTGGCGTCATGTAGATCTAGGCTCACTGGGGTCCAGGCCAGGGCGCTGCACCAGTTCTGTGGCGTCATGTAGAGCTAGGCCCACTGGGGTCCAGGCCAGTGCGCTGCACCGGCTCAGTGGCTTCATGTAGAGCTAGGCTCACTGGGTTACAGGCCAGGGCGTTGCACCGGGTCGGGGGTGTCACGTAGAGCTAGGACCACTGGGGTACAGGCCAGGGCGCTGCACCGGGTATGTGGCATCATGTAGTGCTATGCCCACTAGGGTACAAGCCAGGGCACTGTCCCAGGTCTGTGACGTCATGCAGAGCTAGGCCCTCTGGGGTACAGGCCAGTACGCTGCACCGGTTCAGTGGTGTCATAGAGCTAGACCCCCTGGGGTAAAGGCCAGGGCACTGCACAGGGTCTGTGGCGTCATGTAGAGTTAGGCCCACTGGGTTACCGGCCAGGGCGCTGCGCCGGTTCAGTGGCGTCATGTAGAGCTAGGACCACTGGGGTACAGGCCAGGGCGCTGCACCAGTTCAGTGGCGTCATGTAGAGCTAGGCCCACTGGGTTCCACGCCAGGGCGCTGCCTTGGGTCTGTGGCATCATGTAGAGCTAGGCCCACTGGGTTACAGGCCAGGGCGCTGCTCCAGGTCTGTGGCGTCATGTAGGGATGGGCCCACTGGGTTACAGGCCAGGGCGCTGCACCGGGTCTGTGCAGTCATGTAGAGCTAGGACCACTGGAGTACAGGCCAAGGCGCTGCACCGTGTCTGTGGCGTCATGTAGATCTAGGCTCACTGGGTTACAGGCCAGGGCGCTGCACCGGGTCTGTGGCACCATGTAGAGCAAGGCCCACTGGGGTCCAGGCCAGTGCGCTGCACCGGTTCAGTGGCTTCATGTAGAGCTAGGCTCACTGGGTTACAGGCCAGGGCACTACCCCGGTTCTGTGACATCATGTAGAGCTAGGCCCACTGGGGTCCAGGCCAGGGCGCTGCACCGGTTCTGTGGCTTCATAGAGCTAGGCCCCCTGGGGTACAGGCCAAGGTGCTGCACCGGGTCTGTGGCGTCATGCAGAGCTAGGCCCACTGGGTTACAGGCCAGGGCGCTGCACCGGTTCAGTGGCGTCATGTAGAGCTAGGACCAGTGGGGTAAAGGCCATGGCGCTGCACCAGTTCTGTGGCGTCATGTAGAGCTAGGCCCACTGGGGTACAGGCCAGGGCGCAGCACCTGACCTGTGAGGCATTTCGAAAGGCGAAAATAGATAGAATAGAATGACGGTGGAGAAAGTTCCAGACGAAACGAGCAAGAAATGTAAAGATCCCCAGGCACTTGAGAAGCCCTGTTGTAAAGCGCTGACGTGGTCTGGCCAGGTGCAGTGAGAGCGGAAATCGCTAAACGCATGGTACTTTCAAAGATGAATGACAGAAGGGTTACACTCCATCTTTGCCTGTGCAAAGTTTTTCTGCACATTACAAGACACTCTTCCCCACATAGGCTCCCTTTTGAGTTGGACGCAAAAGGGTTCAGTATTTTCACCCTGGTAGAATGGATTTACCGAAACTGGAGTCAGGAGTATTTCAGGAGTGGCGGGAATAATCCAGATTGCAGGATCTTGGTCATAAATAGCGAAATTCCGTGTTCCTGCACTGATTCCCTCATATTTTTGTCAGATGGTCCACCAGAAGACCTCTCAGCAGTCCCAGTAATTTCTGTTCTGGGCAGAATCAGGGTTACCTGTAATAAGGTCCAAAGTGAGTTTATTTTCAGTCTAAACAATCCCAATTCAGGGGGGGGAGGGCTGCATACTTTCTTTGCTGCAGATATATTGGAATTTTTTAAGGTTACAAAAAAGTGATGGATGGAATGCTTGAATTGATCTCAGTCACTGGTAGTTACTTGGGGCCACATCCCAAACCACTGTTATTTTGAACACCATCTCACGTCAGGTTGGACCCAGCTATATGCAAATCAGTCTAATCAGTCTTGACCCTTCTCCATTCCTTCTGAACTCTCTCCAGTCATTTTCACTTTGGGTTGGAGAAATATGGATTTCGTCAGATTCAGTACCAAACAGCTCCCCCGTACCACCGCCCCCCCGCCTTGACTATTTAATCTCAAAATCTACATTCTGCCCTATCAAATACTTTTATTAATTTATGAAGATTATGGTTGATGAATGCTGCAGTTGTATTGGTGTCGATTATCAGTAAATGTACATCAGATGATCTATCTCTTTCTCTCTCTCTTATTCGTTAGATGTTGCTTGACAGCAGCCAACCTATCGTCTAGTTTTGTAAAGTCATTGTAAAGTCAAATCCATATTCTGGAATCAAGTTTCCAAATAGGGGCTACAATCCACAGGATCCTTGTCAGTTTTGTCGCAAACTGTAGCTGCTGCTTCCTTCCAGCACACAGTATTAGTCAGATCTGCAGAATACCAAAAGACCCAAAGAAGTAATTTGCCTAAAAGCTTCCAGAGCTGCAGAACCTGTCCAGCACCGCATTAACAATGGAAGACGCCCCTCTATATCCACTCACAGCCAGTGCCCCCAAAACCTCTTCTGCAGTAGTCAGACACGCTTGGGGGTCATCAAGATTGCATTACCATCCACTCCTTAGCACTCTTGATGCATCTGCTGGCATAAAGGACAGCAGCCTTTTGGATTAGTAATCGATTTTAAGCAGAAGTTGTCCCACTCTGATAAACCCTTTACGATATGCCACTCAAGGGCCATCAGACAAAATCAAAGCTTGCGTGTCTCTCTTGGGGCCTCATTATGATGATGGTGGGACGACCATGGACAGGACATCAGTGGCGGTCCAACCGCCGACAGCCCTTCAGTCCGACTGCCGCATTACAAGATTGGCGGTTGGACCCTATACTGTCAGGGAATAGACCGCCGCCTCCAACGGGATCTCAGATCCTGACAGTGCGGCGGTCGGAATCGTAGTCCCGAATGGTGGCAGTGCCAAGCCAGGCACTGCAATCAGGATTATGATATCCTTTTCGGATAGCCTGTTCATGGCAGGAACACCGCCAAATACAGGCTGTCAGAAACAGACTTTGGGGGCCCCAAACAGGGCCCCTGTCCCTCGTGGCCACTGCAAAGTAGCCTTGGGGCACATGTAGTGCCCCCACTCACATCCATTCACCATGTGCCATGAACCACATGGTGCATGGCACACGGTCCATGGTTGTGCAGGAAGTGCTCCTGTTCACGGCGGCTTGTGCTACGGCACTTTTCCTGGGCCGCAGCACAAGCTGTCATGAAAATGAGCACTTTGCAACCGCCAGCCCAGCGGTCGCATCGTAATTGGGTGGTCGGACCACTGCCTGCTTGTCGGGCAGTCTCCTGAATGCCATGATAGCGGGCGGCGGTCCTACCGCCCACTATCATAATAAGGCCCTTGGCCAGAGCTCAAATTGACCTAGCAAACTATGTGTCATAAGGCTAATGTTGGTAATTCTGATCCCTGGAGCTTGAAACTGCAATGATATACCTTGAGACAGCCCCAGGGGCCGCCTGAGAAGGTTTTGCTTCATATCCCTTCATGATTAACCCTCTTCTAAGGTTTCCCTTTCTCGCCCACAGAAGGAAATTGAACTTTCCACTTTGGCAAAGATGCAGCTATAATAAATAAAAAATGGATAGGTCCAGGGAGGCTAGCCTGTAGGCCACATATGGACCATGATGGGCAGCATAGCAGGGGGCAAAGTGGTTATCAGTGTTCAAGTATGATTGTAAATGTAAAAGGTTTTTGTAAGAGAGAAGCGAGGATGAAATGGCGAAGTCTTGTTTTAAACATGAAAGTCGTGGTACTCACACCTGGCAGCTGCAATAGACATACTTCATTGTGTCCCCGCAGGGGTTACCTGGGGCCTGGAGGGATTGGAGATCATGGAAGATACCCCACCTGCACTGGAGGAGCTGCAGCCTACATTGACAAGTGGCTGCTGGGAGAAAACCATATCTTTGGCTATCCTACCTGCAAGGTAATTGAGTTTTTGTCATTTAAATTAATGTTTGTACTTTGTTGATGGATTTAGTTATCCACAGTGGCGGCTCGTCCGCTAAGGCAGAGGAGCGTCACCCCACTGCTTTTTGCAGTGTAAAAAAAGGGAACAATAAAATTATAATAACTCAAGGTTATTATCATTTTAGTTTTCTCCGTTGTGACGGCTTTGTGGGGCGGGGCTGCTCTCAGAGCAGGGGGAGGAGTAATTTGCACTCCTCTGTGAGCATGAGTGTTTGGCCGGCCCTCTCGGGCCGCCCAAAATAGTCATGCCACCTACCGTGTTCTCCATGCAGGCTGCATGTCACGGCGCTCAGACCAATCACAACGCTGCATTGCAGCGTTGTGATTGCCTGCAGGGAGCCCTGGTGCTTCCTGCTTCCTGTCTCCCCCAAGAAGCCAGGAAGAGGACGTAGGAGAGGCGGTGGCTGACCAGTACACTGTACTCTATTACACTGTAAGCCCCTCCATTCTATGACACTCCACTGTACACTATTCCAATGTACGCAACTCCACTCTACGACATTACACTCTATGCCACTCCACTCTATGCCACGTTAGTGTACACCACTGCACTCTTTGCTATTACACTGTATGCCACGCCACTATACGTCACTCCACCCTACGACAATCCACTGTACACTATTACACTCTACTGCACTCTATTCTATGCCACTCCACTCTACACCACTCCAGTGTATGCTACTACACTGTATGCTATTCCTCTGTACGACACTCCACTCTACACCACTCTACGCCACTCTACTCTACGCTATTCCACTATATGACACTCCACTCTACATCACTACACTGTATACCAGTACACTCAACGTTATTCCAATCTACACCACTCCACTCTACTCCACTGTATGCCACTCCACAGTACCCCACTCCACTTTACACCACTACAGTCTTCCCTATTCCACTCTACAACACTCCACTTTATGCCACTACACAGCCTGCTATTACACTGTACACTGTACACCACTACAGTCTACCCCACCACACTCTACCCCACTCCACTCTACAACTTTCCACTTGATGGTATTTCACTTTATAATGCTCAACTGAACGCTACTCCGCTGTATGCCACTCCACTCTACGCCACTCCAGTTCCCGCTGTTACACTGTACATCACTACACTGTACCTCACTCCGCTCTAAGCCACTCCACTGTATGCCACTCCACTCTACACTATTCCGCTCCTTGCCACTCCACTCTACGCCACTCCACTCTACCCCACTCCAGTGTACACTTCTCCACTGTACATCACTCCACAGTACTCCACTCCACTCTACGACACTCTACTCTACACTACACAGTACAACTCTCTACTCCACTTTGTGCCCCTACACCCCAGTGAACAACACTCTACAACACTTTCCAACACTCTACGACACACCACTCCCCTGTACTGTACAAGACGCCACTCCAATTTATAACATTTACTCGACTCAAACTCCACGCCACTGTATTATACAACATGCCACTGCACTATATAACCATTTGCTCCACTGTATGCTACGCCACTCTACTCTACTCTACTATACGACTCTCCACTTTACTCCACTTCACTGCTATATTCCATTCTATCGTCATTCGTAGCATCCACACTACACCATTTCACTCTACCCCACTCCTCTGTACAACACTCCATTCTTCGCCACTCCACTTCACTGTATGTTATTCCACTGTACTCCACTCTACTGTACCACACTCCACTCTACTGCACTTCCCTCCACTCTATGACACAACACTTTATGACAGCACACTGTACGACTCTCTCCTCCACTCAACTATACTACACTCTACTTAAAGGAACTCCACTCAACAACAGTAAACTCTAAGATTTGGAACACGTTGTTATTAAAAATAAAAAAAGATTGAAATTCAAAGAAAAAAACAAAGGTTAAACCTTTGTTAAAGTTAAGAAAACTTTTCTTATTCTTTCTGTTTAAACCAAACTTAAAATACGCAAACATTACAAATTCTAAATTTATAGTTATACTATAAATGTATAAATTACGCACCATCTTTAAAATGATATAACATTATTTATTATTTAACTACAAACCAAACAAACTACCAAACATTTTAAATTGAAAACGTATACTCATACCTTTAATTTACGCAACACCTTCAAATTATTATAACTCGCACACCTCCAAACACAATACATTCAACTCAGTACTCACACTACATTAACGGTAACTCACCACTCTAGCATGCATTGTGCTCTCAAAAAAGATGTGATATGGCATGTCACAACTACTAATTTAAATATTATTCTTTTACATAGTATAAGTGTTATAATATAAAAAAAAGTATAAGTAGTGCATGGAGATGGCGTGAGTTATAGTTCATGTAGTGTGAGTACCGAGCCGAATACATTGTGTATGGAGTTGCGCGAGTTATAATAGTTTGAAGGTGTTTCATAAACTATTTAAAAAAAGGTATATGTTTCCAATTTAAAATTTTCATGTATTTAAGTTTGGTTGATAGTTAAATAACAAATAAAGTTATATTAATTTAAAGGTGGTGCCTAATTTATAAATTTAAGCTAGTATTATAACTTTAGAATTTTTAATGTTTGTATTTTAAGTTTGGTTCATATAGAAAAAACAAGTAAAGTCTTCCAAACTATAACAAAGGTTTAACCTTTGTTTTGTTTAACACACACACACATATATATATATATATATATATATATATACACACACACACACACACGTATGTAAGTTCCTGACCGAAAAAATTAACAAGATTAAACCTCTTAGCTCTTAGTTAAACATCCTCCCCCCCAAAGCTACCCCCTGCGGATTTACAGCACAAATGGAGACCCTTGGTGTTGACAAGAGGAAAGAAAGCTCTCTAGAACTCTCATTACTAGAACACAGATGTTCTGGCTGTGCCAGTAGAGAAGGATAGCACCCCATCGGAATTACAAGATACACTGTAACCCCAGAGACCAGGAGGTTTTTACCCAGAAACTTTACCTGATCATAATTGTGCTCTGACCCTTAAAAAGTATATGTTTAATTGGCATATGGCATCAGGAGTACCCAGAGCACGTAAGTTAAGCAGTACCTAATTTGTAAAATAATAAGTGCCAGGGTCCTGACCAGGAGGCCACTGCAGCTTGCACCACCCATCGCCTCTTTCGTCACTGCCAAAACAACTACTAACCATCTCTCTTGCCTGCAAGTGTGACAGTTCAGATATTTTAGGTCCCCAAAGCTAACAGAATGGCTGGGGAGGCAGGTATTAGTAATTTTTTTTTTTTTTTTTTAAACTCTTTTATTTACAAAAATAAACTTGTTGGTCATTTACACATAAGGATGCTTGTTAAGTACGGTGTTGCATTCACATATTTACAATTCAGTATATTTCCTTTGATGTTACAGCAAACAAGGTGGCCACAATATACAAATCTTTACAGCGTTAATGATTCTTCAAGGGAGGGGACAAGGGGGTTCACACAGATGTCCTCGGTATTCATTCCATTTTGTCCAAATTGCTACCCATTTCCGGGGACATCCCCGAGCCACATAGACTGTCCTCTCTCGCAACATGCACCAATCCATGTCTTTTTTCCAGACACTTAGTGTTGGGGGTGTGTTTGCTCCCCATTGGCGTGCTATATTTCGTTTTGCAATCATCTGTCCCAGTGTCGCCCATATTTTGCCTTTTTCGGACATGTCTGTGGGCTCCCAGATGTTTAAAATGCACCTTTTTATTTCGGGTCATAGTTCTGCCCCCCAGACAGTTCGCATACAGCTGTGTACTCGTTTCCAGTAGGCTTGTATTAGAGGGCACTCCCAAATTATGTGGAGGAATGTCCCCACCTCCCCACACTGTCTCCTACAAAGCCCGTCCGCACTCCTACCCATCAATACCAGTCGTGTACCCGAGATGTATACGCGGTGTAGTATTTTGAGTTGTATCAGTCTCAGTTTTGCCGAAATCGCTACCTCCATGGGGGAGGAAAGCGCTTCCCTCCATTCTTCGTCATCGATCTCAAGACCATCAGTCTCCCACTTTCTCCTAAGGGCAAGCAAGGGATCAGGGGTGTGATGTATACGTTTTTTATATGTGAGGGAGATAGCCTTCTCCGGTAGATGGCTGTCCAGCAGTCTGTCCTCCAGGGGGGAGGATTCCGGGAGCACCGTGCCGGGTGAAATGTTAGACTGGAGTGAGTGTCTGATCTGTATGTACCGGAATTATTCCGTTTGCGCTAAGTCGTACTTTTGCTGTAGGGAGGCAAATGTCACCATTCCATTGGGCCCCCATAAGTCTTTTATCTGGGAGATCCCTATCAGGTCCCAGTTGCGAAACCCTTTTGTGCGACCCAGTGTACCCAACCGTTCGGAGACCCAAAGCGGGGTAGCGAAAGTGAGCTTATCGGCCCATCCTAGCTTGCGACTCACCATATGCCAGAGTTGGACCGAATGCCTTGTAGGTCCCGTGAGTGGATATTTGTTAGGTCTAGAGTAGAGCGCAGCCTCAAAATTCCCCCCCGGGAGGAGCCATCTGTCCATCCCGTAACCGGGATCGTCCCCTCCGCTATATGTGCCCTGGTTTATGGCTGAAAGGTGTGCCGCCCAGTAGTATTTCCCGAATGTCTGGGAGTGCTATACCCCCATCGTACCACCCCAGTGTCAGCTTCTGGAGCGATATGCGCGGCGTTCCAGCCCACAACAGGTCCCTCTGAGTAGCTTCAATATCTATAAAGTACTTTTGTGGGACTAAATCTGGATAGTTTTGGAGGGCATATAAAAAGCGCGGGAGCGCCATCATCTTGAAAAGAGCTGCCCGACCCAGGAGGGACAGCGGGAGCTTCTTCCAAATGGCAGTATCCCTTTTAAACCTTTGCAGGGGTGGTAGGAGATTCCGCTTGTATCGTGTCACCACGTCCATGGAGATAAAGATGCCAAGGTATTTGAACCCCTCTGTGGTCACCTTGATCGGGCAGTCGCGCGGAATTGACGGAGGGGCGCCATGCAGGACGTAAAGCACTGATTTCCCCCAGTTAATACTGTAGCCTGAGTTTCTCCCAAAATTGGTGAAAATATCGAGTGCCACTCTGAGGGACTTTGAGGGGGAGGCCAGATACAAAAGGATGTCGTCCGCATAAAGCGAAATCCGGTCCTCCCACCCATCTGCCCATCTGAGCCCCCGTAGTGAGATGTTTTGCCGTATCCAGGCCGCTAGAGGCTCCAGGGAGAGGGCGAAAAGCAGGGGCGAGAGGGGACAGCCCTGGCGCGTCCCTCTCTCCAGTGTGAAAACTCTGAGATCTTATTATTTACCACCACCTGGGCTAGTGGTTCGGTGTAGAGGAGACGCACCCACCCAATGAAATTAGGGCCGAAGCCCAACTTTTTAGGACCGCCATCATATAAGGCCATTCAAGCGTGTCGAATGCCATAGCGGCATCCAACGAGACCACGACCGCGTCTTCCTGGATCGTGTGACAGCGTCCCAATACTCCGTGGAGTCGTCGCAAGTTGAGCGCAGTGTTGCGGTTCGGCATGAAGCCCGATTGGTCTGGGTGGACCAGTTTGGTGATTATTGGCTTGATCCTGTTTGCGAGCAGCTTCGCGAGGATTTTGGGTTCAGCATTTAGCAATGATATCGGCCTGTAGGAGGCGCATAGTTCTCTGGGTTTCCCTTCTTTAGGGATGGCCACCAATGTGGCGATGCGCTGGTCTCTCGGCAGTTTCCCCCGGACTATACTATCCTCAAACATGTTTTTAAGGTGGTTACCCAGACAGTCAGGTTTGAGCTTGTACAGCTCAATAGGGAGACCATTTGGTCCTAGGGCTTTCCCAGGCTGGAGTTCCTTAATTGCCTTGGCCAGTTCTTCTACAGTGAGCACCCCCTCCAAAACTCCTAGGTCATCTTCAGAAAGGGTGGGCATCGCAATGTCGGCCAAGAGCGCGGAGGAGTCCTCCTCCGGCCTCTCCGACCCCCTGCGGTATACTCTTTTGAAATGTGCTGCAAACTCGTTTATTATCTCCTGGGGCTCAGTGAGGATGGCGCCCAGTTCAGTCCGAAGCTCAGGCACCACCCTCTGCGCTCTCTGTTTTTTGTCCAACCAGGCTATTAATTTGCCCGCTTTGTCCCCTTGGTCATACAATCGGCCGTCCCTGGCTCTCGCCAGGTGTTTTGCGGCGTCTGTAGCTAGCTCTTTATATTCGGCCGCTTTAAGCTGCATCTGGTGCAGAGCCCCCGGATTCCCGTTAACTTTTGCTGCCCCCTCTAACACGAGAAGATCGCACTCAATGGTAAGCATTTGCGTCTCCTTTTCTTTGCGCTGTCCGGTGATCATGGAAAGGGCCTCACCCTGCAGCACGGTTTTAAATGCTTCCCAGAGGACAGCCGGGGAGTCCACCGTCCCAACATTATCTTGGAAGTATTGGTCTATCGCTCGGGTGATCTTCGTCTTGGTCTCCGGATTATGTAGGAACCAGGGGTTGATGGGCGCTACACAGCCTACCCTCTGTTCCCCGATAGTAAGGTGTGCCCATATAGGGAATGGTCAGATATACCCCGTGCCAGATGTCTGATCTCTCGAATGGCAGTGTCGTGTTGCAGAGGTGCAAGGATGTAATCAATTCTAGAAAACGTGTGGTGTGGTCCCGAGAAGAATGTGTACTGTTGTAGGCTTGGGTGGCGCATACGCCAGAGGTCAACTAATCCGAATGCCTCCAGGAGATTGGAAAGCCACATATGTCCAGTCGCGATATCTCTGGGTGGGTGCCTATCCATCCCCCCGACACCACTGCATTGAAGTCTCCCCCAAGTAGAAGTTGCCCCTCTGGAAGGGAAAGGAGAAGTCTACCCAAATCCTGATACGACTGGGTTTGAAGACCCGGTGGGATATAAACCGTGACCAAGTTGAGAGTGCGTCCCTCCCACCTCCCCGAGAGCATCGCATAGCGCCCAGCGGGTCAGTCTCCGAGTGTTCAATGACAAATGGAAAGTTACGGCGCAACAGTATGCCCACCCCGCGGGACCCCGAAGTGAAGCCGGCATGCGCCGCCAGTGTGTAGCCCCATCTGTTGAGTGCGTGGCATGTGTTACCGAGAAGGTGCGTTTCTTGCAAGAGGACAACATCTGGGAGATGGCGTTTAACAAATTGTAGAACTATACTCCTCTTGAGCTTGTCCCCCAACCCATTGACATTCCAACTAAGGATTTTAAGACTTTTATCCCACCTTGTAGCCTTCGCTGGAAGTTATCCAAGTACGCAATCTTTAGCTCCTGCAATATCGCACCGGCCCATCAATACATTTCCAACCAGACCAACTCAAGCCCTCCCCCCCACCCCCCCAAACCTTACTAAACATTAGGACATAACAATGCAACTGCTGTCCCCCCCGCCTACCCCCCCACCCTGCTACCCTGCCACGTAGGTTAATAACTACCCACATCCCCAACTAGCAGAGTGCCTTTCGCCCCCAAAAAAGGGGGAAAGAGAGAGAGAATCCCCCTCCCCCAAAGAACTATTAAGCGGGAAATGCGCTGGCACCAACTCCGGCCGCTAAACGCCTATCCCCATACATGTAGTATCTCAGCAGGCAAATGCACACATCTTGCAAATAAATCCAGATGGCACCGTCAGTCCCATCTCGCCCCCCACCATGTGCATCTATCAATGTCCCGTATCCGGCCTTGAATACTGCCTGGGAAGCGCAGAAAATAAAAGTCAGGAGGTATCTCCAGCCCCATCGCCAAGATCAACCCATGCCGGGCATGGAGAGCACATCGCCCCTCCCCGGCTAGCATAACCTCCGAAAGCTTACACCCCCTATAACATATGAAAGATTTATACTTTACAATACTGCGTGCCAAGGTCCGAGAATGTAGTCTCTCCAGTCAATGTGAGTCCACTAGTGTCCCTGAGTGCCGTTCATGTCGGGGCTGCGAGACCTCGATCGCCATGAGCGCTGACTCGTTCTGTCGGTCTCCGGTCGTCCATCCAGTGAGCCCGATGACACGGCCCGGGTGTCTCTCCACTTGTCACCTGTCGCTGTTGCCGACGTCTGTGATGCGCCTCTGTCCAACCAGTCCTGCACCTCCGAAGGCGTAGTGAAGAAAAGGGACTTGCCGCCAGCAATGATTTTGAGCTTTGCTGGGAAGAACATCATGTATTGAATGCCTTTGCTCCGAAGCGCCGCTTTCACCCCATCAAATGAGCGCCGGTCCTGTTGCACTTTAAGCGTAAAATCGGGGAAGAACCTTACCATTGCATTCTCATATTGGAGGTCTCCCATCTGTCTGGCTGCCTGCAAGATGGCGTCTCGGTCCCTATAATTGAGTATTTTTGCAATGATAGTTCTCGGCGGAGCTCCCGGTTTGGGCCTGGGGATCGGCACACGGTGCGCCCTCTCGATGGAGAACATAGTTGAGAGCCGTTTCGGTTTCAAACAGTTGAGGATCAAATCTTCAAGGAAGAGGTCCATGCTAGGCCCTTCTGAACCCTCTGGAACGCCCACCACGCGAATGTTGTTCCGTCGGGCCCTCCCTTCCTGGTCTTCGAGCTTCAAGGCGACCTGGCGGTGTTGGTGTACCAGTTCATTGACCCTCTGTTCGAGCTGTTTGGAGGATGCCTGGAGCTCTCGGATATCCGTCTCGTTGGTCCTGGTTTTTTCCGACGTCTTGTTGAGATCGGTGCGTATAAGGTTCATCTCAATGGACATCTTATCGATTTTCGTCTCGAGAGTGGTCCCTAGTGTTTGAATGGCCGCCATGATGGAAGCCAGGGAGGGCTCCGCCTGCATCAGTTGGCCCCCGGCCGCTCCCTCGGTCTGAGGGACCGACATCGGGACTGCGTATTTGTCGAGCTTGTTCGTCTGGGTAACCGCCGCACCCTTAGGTCTCATTTTGCTGTCTCCTTTGTCCAGGCTGCCTCCAGCTGAGCTCCCCCCGTGATCCTGTGATTTCTTCCCGTGGTTGCTCAGTAGGCTGGTACAGATAGGAATTTTCTGGCCGTCCCAGATAGGACTGCGCCGCGCAATTGCGATCCCCACTGCCACCCAGCCGGGTCCTTGTCCGTTTTAATTGGCGCGCTCACGGGCCTGTACTCCCCAGTCACGAGCGCGCGCTCCGCTCCAGCCAGGCCTCTTTGTCCCACCGCTGGCCTCCAGTCCCACTCAGGCCTGCCAGGTGGGCCCAATGGACGAGGTCTCCCTTGGTCTCCTTTGGCCCCTGTCCGCCACTAGGGCTGTGTGTCCAGATCTCTATGTGGCCGCCAGCATTGGCTTCTGGGCAGGGCCGGGCTCTCTCACCGCTTCATAGGCCACCTCGCACTTCCCGCCTCCGCACCTGGGCTCTCCAGCGTATCCGTCACCGGGGAACCACCCCGATCCTCTCTCACACTGCCCTGGTCACTCGGGGCTCTCCCCGCTCTGGGCGGCTCGTTCGGCAGCAGGTCGTCGGGGTTAAAAAAAGGGGGGGGCCCCACCACGCCGGCAGGGTCCCTCACAGACCACTTGATTCGTCGGCGCAATTCAGCGGATCTCACCCGCAGTCTCCCGCGCCGCGTCGGTCAGCTATACTCCTCAGGCCGGCTATTTCTCCCTCCTTCACCCCCTGTGGTCTCTGTCTGCTACTGGTGCCTCCTTCGGTCCTATATCAGGGTTGATGAGGGCGCCTCCCGGAGTGCAGGATCCCCCACCAGGTTCGCCGTCGGGCTGATTTCTTAGGCGGAGGAGATGAGCGTCCCCCCGCCGTCTCACAGGGCCTTCAAGGCCGCCGCCGCTCTTTCGCGGTCCAGGAGGCGTCCAGAGCCTCCGAGCCTCCACCTCGGGTGCCGTCCAGGAGTTTCTCCCAGGGGCCGCTCCTCGCTGCACGACCCCCTATTAATGTTGTGAGTGCAGTCAGTGGGGCCGTCCGGGCCCGGCCGCACCCCCGATGACAGGCGCCGCCGCCGGCCCCAACGCCGGGGTGTTGCGTAGGCGGCCAACGGGCGCGCCCGCCACCCGTCCTCCAGGCTCTCTCGGCCGCTGCCTCACGCACCTGCTATGTCGTGGTCACCGCGGCGTCCCCGAACCTCCGGATTTCGGGATCTTATGCCGCTTAAGTTCTGGAGGGCATTTCTGCCCCTCCGACGTGGTGCCTGCAGGATTTCCGACGGATTTTGGGGGAATGAGGGCTTCGCTCCGACGGAGCTCCCCTGTTAG
Source organism: Calotriton arnoldi (assembly GCA_963921515.1). NCBI lineage: Eukaryota > Metazoa > Chordata > Amphibia > Caudata > Salamandridae > Calotriton > Calotriton arnoldi. The sequence goes on along the minus strand of CAWUFW010007673.1, from coordinate 753,746 downwards.
GCGGCCATCTTCGCTGGCGCCAAGCCACGCCCCGGAATTAGTAATTTTTAATGTATATTGTATTCATTAACAACCCCTGTTCTGCTCATGTCCAAATCAGATGAGCAGCACCACCATTTGGCTGACTGTCATAAGTGCTGTGTTGACAATTATGTAGCGGTGCGGAGCACCGGAAATCAATTAAGCACTGGTGCCGAGCACCAGAATCACCGACACAAATTAAGCACTGAAGTTAAGTGTCCCTTGTGGACTGAAGCCCTGATTATACCACCATGAGTGTGACAAAGCAAAGCATGACCCCCAGTCTGCCATTGCAGACTGGTAAAGCATTTTTTAAATTTCTAGCTCTACTTTCCTATTTCAACCCTTGACGAAGCCGAAACCTCCCTTTTTAATATTTATAAGTCACCTGAAGGTTCGCCTAAGGAACCCCAAAGGCAGGGTGCATTACATTAAAAAGAAGGATGTGTTTTGATGACTTTGCATGCCCTGACAGTAAAAACCCTACATTGTTGTTTTTGCTGTAGTAAGACTGGTAGACCTATTGGCGAGTGTGGACCAACACACTGACAACTCAGCAGTCCTAACTTCCAAATGGGACTATTAAATCTGGTACTTCGAGGTATCAAATAAATTGTTGCGTTAAACTCAACTTGTTGCTCAAGTCGAATTTAATGTAACTATAATACAAATAGCAACTTTAGAAAGTTACCATTATGGTGCCAACGTTTTCCAGTAGCCGGTTTCTGTTGTAAGCAACAGCTGCCTTCAAGACATCCTTCTTTCCTCCTGGGGAAGGGAGAGCATGACTCTCTGGAAGAGAGACAAAGCACCTGCTGAGGGAAGACGTGTGACTTCCTCATGGCCGGATGGCCAGACTGGCTGTTAGCCCAAATAACGAGCTTCAAATAGGAAGTCGTCTTTGAAGGGCAGATAGTAATCACACTAGGAAGGGGCTGCTTTTTGTTTAGGCATCTCGGGCAGAGAAGGAAAACCTGTTGCCAAACCGTTTTGCAAGGGGTGTGTGGCCCCCGGGTAGCCACACATATGGGTTGGGCTAGGGAGCTCCACTCACCAAGAGAAGGGTCTCGCCATGTTGGGAGTGGGCAGAATAGTTCATCCTGGGATAGCTAGATTCCACACTTCACAGGAAGTCATCATTAGGCAGGAGGGGACCTGGTAACCTATTGGCTATTTAGTTGCTACCACCCCCTATGTTCGTAGAGGACATGTAAGTGGAACCCATGTTTCCTAGACCTCAGATCAGTACTGTATTGGAAAGAAGACCAAAGAAGTACTGTCCTGCTGCTCCCTGGACCCAGCAAGGAGAGGCTGCACCTGCTGAACCTGAGGACTGGAAAAGAGAAGTCTGTCACTGCAGTGCTCCTCTAGTGAAAAAGTTGCCCTAATGTGCCAGACGAAAGAAGTGATTCCAAGAGTCAGTTGGCTGACTCCCTATTACAACCACAGAGCCATAAAAGCAGAGAAGACTGCACCCTTGAGATCTCCACGCCATCAACCCTGTCTGCTGCCGAATGCCTAGATGCTCTTAGGGGACCGAGTCCCACTCCCGACCTTCACAAGGTACCCCCGAGTGCACTGGACCTGTGAAGGCCATCAGAGTGCAATATGGTTTCCCTGCAAGAAGGTTATTGCCAACTAAAGGAATCCACTGAAATTGCTGTAACTGGAGACCAGTAAACCTCTGGCAACTGGTCCCACAGTGGACTTCATCGGGACACCGTGGGAAGCTGCCCCACCTCAACCTTGAGGACCGAGGGATGACCACAGGAAGACCTACCACACAAGCTCAGCATCCCCTGCATCTTCATCATCCTTCAGCACCCTGTATCCATTCCATCAGAACCATTTTCATTGACTTCAATAGCCGTCCTGCCTAAGGATTCAGAACTGGACTGGAGACTGCTAAAAGTGACAGGTAACTGATCCCCAGGACCTATTTGGTCCCTGTGACTGGTCCCCTATCGGAGTTGGCCCATCTAAGAGTGCCCAGATAGTGGTTTCAACTTCCTTGTCGTGGCTAACCATAAACCCCTATTGCGTTGATTACAATGATGTAATGCATCGCGTGAAAAAGCAGTAATTTTTTATTTCTTTTAAAAATCATATCTCTGAATTCGTCCGGTAGATTTTTGTCATTCAGGTGTCTATTGAAAGATAAAAGTAAGATACAAATATTACTTATTTCTATAAATTGGTGTTTGATTTTTACTGTGTTGTGTTTTCTTCTTATTCTACTGTTTTGGTACTTCCTAATGCTTTACACTTGTCATTTGATAAAGACTGACTGCTCTGTTCCACAGCTACCCAGGACTGAGCTAAAGTTTTACAAACAAACCTAACTGTACCTGATACGGTACTATGTCATTATTACACGGTGAGGTTGCACATCCACTCCATATAATAGTACACATTTCTCACACCCTGGTATCAGTAAATCCCAGTGCGTAAGGAGGAGACAGGAACACTAGGACCAAAAACCAGGACATTCATAATAATGCCACAGATAAACTCTGTGTTGTATGCTAGGTCGAATTATGCACAAGATTGCACGTGTCCAGTAGGCCTTAAACCCCTTTGTTATCTACACTTCTTGACTGTAACTAGTGTGCTCCCTTATGTTTCAGGAACTCTACAAAACCACAGTACCTTTCGATCCGGAAGGGGTTTTGGGGACAATCAACTCGGTGCTTATGGCATTCTTTGGCCTACAGGTACGTCAGAACAATGCTTCCTGATGCTTTTTCCACACGGTCGCATCACTACAAAAACAAGCATCGAAAATACCAAAAGGTCTTACTTACCTTTGCATACAAGCAAGACCAATTGGAATTGCCAACGCTTTGATGTAGTCTGTCAAGATCAATGTTGTATCTTCCACGTTTCGGTTGCAGATTTTCTAGTGACCACTAGATGACTAATGTGTGCAGGTCAATCACAGAAAGGGAGGAAAGCAACAAACAGGAGCAAAGCATACTCTGTGGAGTATGTATACAATGCTGTCTCCTGAAAGATAGAGCTGTCTGCAGTGAGATTGCCAAAAAGAAGTCCAAGAAACATAGACTTGCTTCAAGATGAGACTCATGCCCCAAACTGGAGAAGGGCTGCCATTCATGTGGAACTGAGATGTGGACATTGGCACGGTACCTGTGAGAGGCTGCAACACACACATGTTCATTTAGATCTGTGCAGAAAGAGTTGCAATGTGCTGCTCTGAGCCATCCAGGTGAATTATTTATTAGGAAATATGGAAGGATCTTACATAGGAAATTACAGCTTGTCATCCTGCTTATCATAGTTGTTATGCAGTTTGTAACAATAATGCAATTATTTATATGTGAATTTTACAAAACGTCATGCATTACATTTGTAATTTAAGTCTTATGCACATCTTCAAGCAGTATGTTCAGATTAGGGCAAGTTATAGGTCATACTGTAGTCTACTAATCTTGGAGGTCATAATGCAGTTCGACCAGGCAAGGGCTAAGCATGAGCATGGGAAATTCAATTTTTCCCAGATTTTTTGCATTTTGTTGGACTCTATATTTCTGCTGGCTTTAGAACTCTGTGCACTTTACTCCTGCTAACTATTAGTAAAGTGCCTATGGTCTTCCTTTAAACATGGTTGAATTGGCATGCTCCTAATTGATAAATTTAACTTGCCTTTAACCCTCTAGTGTATAGCACAAAGTATACCCAGGTCCTGGAAGTTAAATGTTACCGGTGGACTGCAGCACCCATTGTGGCATCTACTACAGTAGCAGTGCAAACATGACTTCAGACCTACCATTGTAGTCTGACTTTAGCAGTGTAAAAATTGCAATTCAAACTGTCAAAATAAACCTTTTTGAGAGTTAAAAAGCTCACCTTTAAACATTAATGAGACACCTCTATGCAGGCAGTGTAGCCCACAAGGCAGGATGCTTGATATTTAACAGTTATTAAAAATCCAATTCAATGCTGAAGTCAGATCTTAATATACATTAAGGAAAAGTAATTTTTATAAAGTTACCTTTTCTCTGCCTGGGGGTACCTGGAGGCTAATTTGCATTGACTCTCCAGGTTCTGACAACCAGTATTAAGCCTTAAACAGTGACGGCTGGTGACATTTGAAAGTGGTGAGGCGTAAAAGTTGCGGGCAGCGCACTGTGGCGAGCGAGCCCGAACGTATGAAGAGGGGTTCGGGGGTGGGGGGGGTTCTCCCCACGAGAAAATTTTGAAAAAAGAGCAGCCAAGTGGTGCATTTTCAAGGACATTTCAGGCTGATAAAACATTGTATGCTCTTTCAGAATGAAAACATCACAGGGGGCGTGGGTGCCGGGGTCACAATATTCGGTGAAACATCTTTGTAGATTGTGCGACTTGTCCATTGAATCCCACAGCACATAGTCTGCACACACGCAGCTTTAATGGAGTGACGAGGGCTGCACTCCAGACAAAGGTTTCTTGAATATAACCTAACAACAGTTGATACCGCTTTTTACCGTGTCTTAGAGGTTTACATGTCTCCCATTGTGCTAGGATTGTTACATTTAAACAGTATTACCAATAAATTATCAAAGGTAGGATTGCTTATAAAGAAAGTGTTTGTATGTTAGTGGTGTTTAACAAGATTTTTACATCTATTTTTCCACATAACAATAACTGAGTTTAGGAACAAAATGTGTAATTTGAATTCAGAGTGAATATATTACTTGTATTTTTTCTACTAAGGGCTTGCAGCATTCTCCTCCTTTAGCATGTGCAAGGCCAAAAGATTAACCCCCACCATGACCACTCCCACAAATAAAGAGGATGCCGCCAATAAGACTGAGAGTTATAAATGCCCCAAGGCTGCTTTGAACACTAGGTCTGCTGAGGCCGGCGCCGCACAAGGCGACAACACCGACACCTACAAGCCTCCATCAGCCTCGGGCTAAGAAGAACCGGCTCACCCTTCTAAATGTGGGGGCACTGTTACTCCGCGTCTTACCCTGACTTGTAACCAGAGGGCGACGCGACAAATCTCTTCATTTATTTCTTTACTTCATGCTGCATCCCCGTGATTTTCCCACATTCTAGCCGGGTTCCCGCAAACAAACACATCTGCTCTCCTAAGACGCACCTTCCCCAAGAATATTGCTCTGGGGTAATGTCAAGCAAACCAAGTGTTAGTGTTACCCCCAGCGATGCGTCGACACAGGTGACCCCACCCCGCCCGCTGTGCCAATCTACGTGCCCCCCGGCTCCCCCTTTTACTTCGACGCCTGAGTATCTTTTGTGGGCTATATCGGCCCAGCTCCGGACATGCCCCTCGATGGCGCAGCGGGGGTACCATGGGTCTTCATGTAAGCATGGAAAATGGTCCTCCAAGTTCCGATTAAGGTGGGGGATACAGCCACAATGGGGTGCAGAGGGGCCCCTCCCGACTTTAGGGCCCGGTACCACGGAACATGCTGCCCTTTCGATAATATGCCCCAGCCTAGTGTCCCTTCGGGCCTACTTCATACAGTGCTGTCGCCTGACACTCCTCCCGTAGCCCTCTCCCGTTTACCTCGTCGGCTCAGACTTGCTCCCGTGGGAGTCTCCTCTCTGCAATCCCCGGGGTCCCTCCGTTCTCCCATGACAGAAAAAACAGGGATTTGGCCCTTCCTGCCGTCCCGCTAGTGCGTCTACTCTGACTCGAGGCTCCGACGTCACGGTCTTGCTCGCTCCCACCCTGAGGGGGAGGGACTGACAGGCAGCAGCAGGCTGGCTGAACAGCCCAGCAACGTAGAAATGGCCAATCACTGCCTGGCTTCACAATAAGCCATGACAGTGATTGGTCATACACCATGTTAGTGCCACCCACGTGTGGCGAACAATGCTCAGGACTGCAGAGAGGCCTGGCAAACGTGTGCATCTCAGCCAATCCAGACGCTGCTCCAGCAGCGCCAGGATTGGCTTGAGCAGGGATATTCGCCGCTCATTAGGAGACCGGGGGCTGCGGCCAGAAACAACCCTCGCTCTCCTAATGTGCAGTCTAGTGCTCATGTTCTGGCTGGTCGGAATAATTATCAGCCCAAAACTGAACATGCGCACTCTTGCTGTGCGCTAGACCACCCTTGCGATCATCGTGATGTCAGTCATCATGATAACGACTACTTCACTGAACCTGCTGCCCTGCCCCCTTTAGAGCCGCTGACTCCTGACTGCCTCTGGCATGGCCCGGATTAATTTCAAAGTAAGTTGTTAGTGACGGCGTGCGACATGTGATTGTGGCCGCAATATACTAGTGGGGCAACGCCCCAGCGCCCTAATGAACGCACCGCCACTGGCTTTAAATATTTGCAAATAGGTGTGAAATAGCTCCCAGGAGCAAACAATACACTGATCTGAATGGGCAGAAATGACTCCTGTGACCTCCACAGAATGTGCATGGTGAGGGCTGTGGGCATTCTTTTTGACACTACAGTGTGGCATCCTGCTTGAGAGTCAAATCGTGCTTGATAGGTGTGCTGGATTCACATATAACACTTAGGGCACACTTGAAAGAGGAGAGAACAGGATGCCAAGACAATTCTTGTGGTTTCACTGTCTGGTTGCTGAAGGACTCTGTGTTTGTCCTACCAGATTTTTGTCTATAAGTTTGTTGTGAGTACAGTGGCTGCTTCAAACTGGATTTTAGTGTTATATGTGGTTGAACACTAGGACTACCATCGTACACTCCCCCCACACACATCCAGTCCTCATAGCCAAAGTTTAATGTGGCTGAAGACTTTCACCATCTTCAAAATGCCCACAGTGGATAGGGTTTGCCCAAGGAAAGTTTATCTCATTGCTTAGGGCATGTCCAGGAGTCATTCCCACAGACTAGCTAGTGCCAGGCATAAATGTGGCATCTCCATACACACACTTGAGAAAACTTCTGGACCTGATGAAGATCAGAAGAGGACTGGAACTGCTGTCTGTGACCTCAGAGGAGCCCTGAAGTACTGGACATGCTCCCTCTTGTACCCAGGACAAAAATGTGGACTTGAAGGGTCAGTTTGCTGACCTCCTGTGTAACTATAGGCATGCAAGAAGATGCAAGAGTCCTTTTCCTGGAAGTATTCTGCTGGACCTGGACTAGACCCTTCTTTTGGCCTCTGCCTGACACCCTTTGATCCTCTAAATGCCTCCCCAGAGGTCCTGGGGGAGGGGCTTTAGAAGTGTAGTCCTGTGCTGTATTGGTACTTAAAAACACTAAGGGCCTGATTTAGATCTTGGCATCACAAAGTGATGGATATCCTGTCCGTCGTATCACAAGAGCCCTAGGAAATAATGTACTTGTAATAAGGCGGATGAGATATCCGTCACATTTGTATTGGAGTATCCCATCCGCCAGGATCTAAATCAGGCCTTAAGTAAGAAGTTAAAATCTTTGACCAGGGTGAACCTGGTTGATGTATCTGACCCGTGCTCCATCATGGTTAGCCTCGAATTTCACCTAGGTTCCTGTGTACTGTGACTATTGACCATCATTGATGCTTTGTGGTTTTGGGTAATTTCTGTTTAATTTTTTAAAAAATCAAATCTCCATTTCCACTTATTGTTTTTTGTGATTTTTGGTGTTATTTTGTTTATTAACTTCTACTCTATTTTTTTAGCTTGTTTTGGGAATTTTTATTGTTTGTATTCGGACTTTATTTCTGTTTTGGTACTGCATAAATAATTTACACAGTGGCCTAAATTAAGCCTGTCTGATCTGTGCCATAGTTACAAGGGTGTTGAGCTCAGGTTAATTTAGTAACTTTGATAGTTTAGCCTGGTAAGTTTGTTGTGATTGTTCCTTGAGGTGGGTAGTCACTCAACCCCAAATAATCCAATTTCTTAAAATAAGGTGCCATTATCTGATTTAATTATTTAGCCTTGCTATGGTGCAGCTTCCCCGGTGCCCACTAATTCAGCCATGTGTAGTGTACCAGTTGTGCTTTATGGTAGTCTGATCTTCAATCTTCTTGCTGTGACCTCCTTTCCTATGGTTCCCTGATGTCGAATATTTCACAACAGCACTGATAAAGGTCACTATTTTCCCTCTCTTTACAGGGTGTACTAATTAGAGCTGTCTGACCATTTCTTGTGGTCTTTACTAAGGAAAAGGAAAAGTCAGGTATTTTCCGTCATCTTGAATACTAGTTGAGTGGCAGTGGCTCTTATTCTACACAGAGAAAGTGGTACCACCTACAGCATGGGTACTCGCAAACATTTGTACAGGGGCCACAAAGTATGGTCTGTGGTGTGACAGAGGGCCACACAGATGCCAGCAGGGTGGCGGTAGGGAGTCTGGGTGGATGTGCAAGGAGGCCTAAAAAATTGTTTAAAAAACCGGCAAGCATTTATTTGCAGGTTAACTAAAGTTAAGTGGTGCAGGACACCACCGTGGTTACTTCATATCTTCATTTAATCTAAAATAAATGCTAGCCCATTTATTTAACATTTTTTCTGAATATAAGTGCCCAGCAAGTAAATGGCAGCTGGTGCTGCTGTTCATCAGGGGGGCCACATGTAAAGGTCAAGAGGACTGCAAGTGGCCCCTGGCCGTACTTTGAGTATCACTGACTTAAAAGATACTCACCCACGCCTACAGTCACTTTCAAGATACTCACCCACGCCTACAAATGCCTCCACAACACCAGACCCCAATACCTCAATGAGAGAATCTTCTTCCACGTACCCAAGAGAAACCTCCGATCCGCCGACGTCGCCCTCGCCAAAACCCGCGCATCCGCAGAGCCAGAACACGTGGAAGAACCTTCTCCTATATCGCAGCCAAGACCTAGAATGAGCTCCCACTCAACATCAGACGCGTCGCCTCCCGGGACATCTTCAGCTCAAGACCTGGCTTTTCGCTGATAGGGAGTGGCTCACCCCCCCCGTACCCCTCCCCACAGCACCTTGAGACCCTCACGGGTGAGTAGCGCGCTTACAATTCCCCTGGTTGATTGATTGATTGATTGAGTGATTGATTGACCTACAGTCTTTTTTTGTAAGGTGGTATGAGAAGTTAGCAGCAGGGGTAGTCTGGATAGCATACTCCTTCTCTGAGAGTCTCTCCTGAGTTTTTTAATTGCAGGAAAGCTGGACCCTTGCCCCCTATGGCCGGGTTCTCGTCGTTGATTTGTCCAAAGATTGTCACAACCTTGTGCTGTTCTTACTTTCCATCTTCCTGATGGGAAAAGGGATGATATGATTGTTGGAGTTTGTTTACACAAAAGGGGCAGGGTCGTAGTGTAGTCAGTGAGATTCGAAGGGTGTGAATTCCAAATTTCCCATCTAAAAAACAGTATGCTGAAGGGTGACGGAGATTTGGGATACACTGTTCCCATGAGGAACAGGTTAAATGCTGATTTGCATTAGTTGGGCCTCTGTCTAAGTTACTGATAAAAAAAAATATAAGTTAAAACCTTTTAGTTCAATGAGGACAACGAGAAGAAAACAACAAGGCATAGGAGACCCGAATCAGGGCCCCCAGACCCAACTCTCAAGCCAAGAATGCATTTATTTGGGGGTGTAACACCCCAAACACCACCGCTGAAGCTACACCCCTGGAAAGGGGCAATAACAGCCTTATTTTCGCCTGTCAGAAATGCCTTATTCTAAATATAACACGGTTCATCTGTCCTCGTGGATTCATTGCTCCACCGTGAACCAGTTTAAAAGCCCTGCAGCCCAGGCCCCCTTTTTGTGGCTATCTGTTTGCGCAGTTTCACACTGGATTTATAATAACGAGTTCAGTAAACACCGTATCCAGGAAACCAATGGCTCGCTGAAACACAGCTACACAGTTACAAGCAGCCTTTCAGATTAATTGGCGATAACTCCAGACTGATGACTGCTCTCTCCTTCAGCAGTTCCCAACAGCGTTGCCATTTAAGTATCTGTAATATCTAGTGGAAAAACTGTCTTTGCTTACACTCAAGGCTGGTAAAGTCACGTAGCAGGTTAATGCACTTGCTGCAGAGAAGAAATATGCAATTGACCAGGCAAGTACAATAACCTTACCCGCCTATTGAGACTCACTAATTAGTGTTAAAAAAAAGGTGGAAATTGCATTTGTGCCCGTTTTAGGGCCAGTGGCGGCTGGCACGGATCGGGGGTGGCGAGGCGGGGGGGGGGGAATATAAAAAAAAGAATTATGATAAAACTTAATTATCACTGCCAGGTCTCTCCAGTCTCTCCTCCGTGTCAGGACTCGGCCGGAACAGGAACCAGGAAGCACCCAAACTCCCCTGACCAAAGCACAACTCTGCAATCCAGCGTTGTGATTGGTCTGAGCGCCGTGGTTTGGCGCTCAGACGGGGACTGGGGGCCTGGCCATGGTCTCCACCAGGCTGTAATGCAGCCTGCGTGGAGAACATGCAAAGTGCGCATGACTGTTTGGTCGGGCCCGAGAGGTCCGTCCAAGAATTCATGCGCACTTGGAGTAGGCAACCCACTCCTCCCCTGCCCTGCTCTGAGAGCAGAGCAGCCCCTGGGCCGCAAAGCAGCAGGAACAAATAAAATGATAATAACATTCAGTTATTATCATTTCATTTTTCCTTTAGTTACACTGCTTAAAAGCAGTGAGGCGACGCTCCTTCGCCTTAGCAGAGGAGCCGCCACTGTTTAGGGCTAAGTTACATTAGGAGTTGAGTGTAACTTGCACTTCCTCCTGTGTTAGGCCTGACACTTACCTAGAGGTTGTAATCGTGGGTTATAGTTTCACAAGCACACCAGTGGGCGAACAGCAATACTGTATCCAATACAGGTAGCACTTCTACACAGATTCCCCATGGTGCAAACAGTACAAACAGGGTCAACAGTGTGCACTATTTGCATATAGGTTCAAATTACCTTGTTACTAGCACATGCTGGCAATTGCAAGAGTTCTAAAATGGGTGCAAACTTGTCAGGACTTGGGGGGAAATTACGCCTACTCTTACGTGTGGGCAACCAAGTACCTCCAGGTCCTACCTAGTGGTACTTGCGTGTGCAAGCCACAGAGGTTGGACTAATAAGGTAGGTGAAACAGATGCAAAAACTGCTTGGTAAGTTAATGTGTGCAGGGGTATTTTTACGCATAGTATTAGCAATCAGTCTAAACCACCCTGGTAATGTTTTTATGTAGTACTTACTAGCAGGTTTCAACCTGTTCCTAATGGGTCCAAGTGTTGGCAGGTAAGAAACTGAAGTACGAGGCTAGGATCAAGCGGTTCTCTCAAATGAAGAAATTTACATTAGAAGTCGGATGTCCTTGGCCACCAGAGAGGACAACACACCACTCCGCTTACAGGTATAGCATGCAAGCACCATAACATTACAGCAATGTCATATTTCCAAACTCTTCAATACTGCAGTTGATACATCGCTAGGATTTTTCCACCTATGGAAGTGCTGTTTTGCTGCCATCTACCCCCCCCCCCCACCAAGTAAGGAAGCAGTTTTTTTACATGTAGTAATAGTAGGGAACTTTAGGCTTGCCTTAAACCAGTGTTCCATAAGTTCCATTTTATTTCTGTGGATGTGCATATTTATTTAATTTGCATAAAACCTTTAGATAGCACTTTCCTGTTTGTTGATCTACAGTTGGACAAGGTCAGCAAGTGTAGACTGTGCCCTTGGATGTGGCTCTCACTCAAGAATGTCTGTGCCAGTGTTTAATTTGTAAAGGAATAAGTGCTGGGGCCCAAAGTTTTGCTCAGAAACCCGTGGCCAGTGCCATTGAAGGTCGGAGTATCGAAAACCAAGGTGCTTAGAGTAGTATTTATTACACTTCCTGCCCATTGAAAAATCCACCAGACACTCCCAGCTCTTCATCTGTTCTTGCAAGTTCTTTTTCACCTGTGCTTTCTCTGCTTGTCATTGTTTTTCTGTCTTTCTAATCCTTATTTCCCCCTTTTGTGTTTTTCTCTGTTTAACTCTGGATCCAAATCTGTTGAGGGAAAATAAGTGTGGGTCCCCAAAAACTGCCGAGGGGCCCACTTGCAACCACAGGCTCAAATTAAGCACTGTGTGTATTAGAGGCTCCAGGCAAAATAGAAGCGCTTCACATGCGATAATAAAATACTATATTTCCTGACTTTTGTTGCAATCTGGGGCACCTAGTAGTGGTGCCCTAATGCTGCTTCCTTGTTTCTCTTCATTGAAAAAAAGACCTGGAACCTGCTATGTTTCTCGTTCATAAAATCTCTGCTTATCCCCTTCTTGTTCATCAGGCAGATAGGCCTGAGGCTGAGGACGTGGCCAAGGTCAGGCTGAGTGAGGGGAGTGCCAACATAGAGCAAAGTTGGTTAACTGCTCCTTCTTCCTAGGAGCTACGGGGTATATTTATGAGAGGAGTTGCGTCGCTCTTGCACAAGTCCAAAATGCGATTTATGAAGCCATGCAAGGCCCCCTTGCGTGGCCCTGAGTGGCTTCAGAAATCAGAGTAACGCAAGGCAGCGCTAATCGCTGTGTTAATCTGCCCTGGGAAGGCGCATAAATATCTTTATTTCTCCTTGGTACATCCTCTTTCTATGTGTGCCGCAAGGAGAATATGCCTTGCAGAATGGTGCAGGCACCCTTGCACCATTCTGCAGGGGTGCCTGCGTTGGCGCTAGGCAAAAACAGCACCAGCGCAAGGACAGAGGCAGAAATGCATCATATTCTTTTAAATCTGGTGCATTCCTGCCCTTTCCCTGTAATGAAGACACAGCGCAGCAAGGTGACTTGCTGCACAGTTTGACTTTTTAGTAAATATGCCCCATTGTTAGGACTTATTTAGGTCTGTCTGTAACCTGTAGGTCACAGGCTCTAGTTCCATTGAGAACACTCTATGGCCTATTGCACTGATTTCCAAGATCTTCATTCAACTTGTAGGTCAGAGGATCTAATTCTAGTGAGAGCCATCAGGGACTTGAGTTATGCGTTGCTCTTAGCAGGGGCTTAATTTGAGCAGGTGCTTGCAGGTGCCCATTTTTTGGGATTGGCCATTATCTTTGCACATTAGATTTGTTCCAGAGCAAGAGAGTGAAAAACACACAAGGAAGAAAAGGAGGAAGAGAAAAGCAGAAAAATATGACAAAGGAACATAACATGAACGTGCAAGAGTGAGGTAAAGGGACAAGGAGTGGATGGTGGTGGATTAAAGAAGCATGATGTAGAATCAAGTCTACACAATCTTGGTAATTGGCACACTGACATTCAAGAGCACCAGCAGCGGCCATCTGTGCAAAACTTGGACCCTGGCATTTCAATTTTTTTACAAATTAAGCCCTGTTCTGGCAGATCAAGAGAAACCAAGTTAGTCTCAACTTAGTCAGATCAGCTCAAACGTTATCAACAAAGCATAAGTGTATAACTGGCCTACAGGGCAGGTGGCTGTGCCAGATGGGCTGGTCTGACAGATCAGATTGTGGGCTGTTGTTTTGGTTGTTTGTGGGCATGTGTTACGTCCTGGTGAGTCGGTTTTTGCTGTTGATTTCCCTGATATTACCACACACATTGCCTGCAGCAAGTACAGGTGCATGCAGTCTCACATACCTTGCAAAACACCTATTCAGTTTTTACAAGTTCAAAACTGCTCCGAATTGAAATTTTGGGCAGTTTTTTTTACTATTTGATTTGCTAACGGGGCTCACTTTTATTTTGATGCCTGGTGTTTTTTCTGACTCGTTCCTATGTTGAACTCCTCTACAAAATGGAGTCGCTTAGCTTGAGCTAACCCTGCATTTACTGTTATGTTGCCTGATTCTAAAGTGACACGCGTCTTTATAGCCGCTCTGTGCATCTAACAGCCCTGCTAACTGTTTGCTTTTGAGAGTCTTAAATGCTACCTTTTATGTTAAGAGGCTTATATTATTATTATTATATTTTATTTGTTTCAGAATTTTAAATAGCGCTAAACATATCTTCACGATTACTGTGCAGAACAGAATAAAACTTCAATATTTTGGAAAGCAGACATCCAATCGAATGTAGGGCGTGGTCCCTACTCAATAATCCTCACTTGCTACCCCAAGTCTGCGGTAAGGCATCAACTGCAGGACCAAAGCGATCCCGAATTTTTATGCGCATTATCTCTTTAATTCCCTCTCCTTCAGCAGCAATATACAGGGAATTAAAAACAGAACTTTAAATCTTCCAAACCTTCTGGCCTGAGGAACCAATCCTCTTTTATTGATGCTCCTTCAATACATACGTTCTTTTTTTTCCTTTTCCTATACATTTGGAGCGTTGTTTTCACAAACTTTTCCGGTGGCTTAAAGCTAGGTAGCTTTCAGTTCTTCAGCCACACATTACTCGGAGAACCAGCAGAAATTGGAGCTGAAATCTTGCCCAGAGCTGCCTTTTCCTCCCAGTTCTGAACATGCTGCAAGCTAAGTGGCAGATGTTGGCTGGATGCTTCCCTCGGGCAGGGAGTGAGAAAACCCGTGTCGAGCACGTTTCCTGAGTGATTGTGCAGATGGACAGGCGTCGTGGAAACATGGCGGGTCAGAAGCCATTAGGAAAGACTTCGATTGTCTGCCGAGAGGGATCCTGGATTCTGGCCATCCGACATCTTATTTTATAGCTCCCCTGTCCGCAGTGCTCGTTACTAAGATAGTTTTTTAAAAATTTTTTGGTGTAGACCTGCTTCATTTAATTGGATTCTGATGCATTTCATTTGCGGCCTACACAAGGTGTCAGGCATGTCTGTTGGGTCATGGGCTGCAGGATCAGCCAGAAGAGACCTAAATTACCTGTCTTGTGATGGTTTAATGTTGGCTGTCAGCAGCCTTTCAGCAGGATCCTACTGGGTAGAGCGCTCCAGCGGTAACAGCTGCTCTGTGAACTTGCGTAGACCTCTGGCGGGACCATCCAGACCATTTAGATGGATTTGAAGAAAAATACTTTTTTCCAGGTGGGATCATCACTTACATCAGGACTGACTGCCTGGGACCAGATGCTTGTCAAGAGATGCCTAACTATCTTGTGGTCTCCTCTGCGTATGTTTTGTGCTCTAGCTCTATAGGTGGGCTTAGAGAGCATTTTTGTTTTTTTACCTGTCCCAAAGGAATTTTCAAGCCAACTCGATCGTATGGAAGTAGGACTGCAAGAAAGAGAAACGCAAGCGGTGCTCCTGAACATACTTGTAGTGTTTTCTCAATCTTTATGCCTATGTAAATTATTTTCCTATAACTCTCTCCCCCATCTTTGTTCTTTGAGCAGGGTCCTGTGTGTTTGTCCAACTGCCCAGCCTCAAAAGATTTCTGTCTGGATGCTGCTGGATGGATTTCAGTTCCCTTAAATGGATTGAACGCTCCATGTGGAGTGTAGGAGGCTGGCTCAGTATATGGTGTACACCTATTGGTGAGGCATCCTGCACTGAGTCCAGGCAACCCTTAGTGATAGTTGTAGTGGTCCCTGATAACCAGAGCTCTCAAGGGGTAGCTGTGGAGAGCAGGTAAGGCTTCTCCAGGAGGGTGTAAAGTGGGTGCATTTACCACAATAGTCAGTCAGTGAGCTTACATACAAGAAAGAACCACACCAGTGTTAGGAAAATACTTCTATATTTATTAAACACACTAAGAACTACTGGGTATATCTCCTACCCGGAGATATCAATACACAAAGAAATACTTTAGAACAGGTAAGTAAGCATAGGAAAACACATGGGCCCCTATAGGGGGGCCAAACCAGATTCTAAAAAAATGGTATGTGAGGTAAGTAACCAAACGAGACTGATACCCAAGGATGAAGAAGCCAGAGGAAGCACGGAACCACAAAAGGTAAGTAGCTAGGGACCCCCCGCGCCCGGGTGCAGAGGTGTTACACTGGGTCAAACGTCCATAGATTAACACGGGGAAAGTCATGGTTGGTATTTTATGGTTTCAGGACCCTTCCCAAAGGACCCTGAGGAAACCAGTTGGATCAAGGAAGGCCAGGGAACCCAGGTGCATAGGTGCAAAGTGGAGTCGGAACAGCCCGTTGATGTCAATGGAGGATCTTGGAAGTCCGCAGCTACAGCGTCTCCTGGACCAGGTCGGTGGAACCCAATCATGGATTCTGAATGAGAGGTACCTGAAAGCAGAGGGGACAGAGCCCAAACCACCTGGAGGTGTCCAGGAGGAGCAGGAGCACGATGCACCCCTTGTCGGAGGTACTTGCTGTAGCATGAAGGTATTGATGAAGCAGCTGTGCAGCCCAGGCAATGATGCAGGTGCACAGGAGCCTTTTACGAGCTGTTCCATGACGGTCAAAGAATGCAGCAGGGTCAGTGGCCAGCAGGACAAGCAACAAGCCTTGGCAAACGCAACAGTTGGGTTGCAGGAAACGGTGCTTGGTTGCAGACCAGCAAGGTCTGTGGGACTAACCCAGCAAGGTTAAGTCTGTGCCAGTCCTCAGCACGCAGGAGACCAAGCAGGAATTGATGGAGATCCCAGGAGGACCCTCTGGCAGCAGGCACAGATGGAAAGGAGGCCTCAGCAGCCCACAGAAGCTGGATCCCTACATTGCAGGAGATGCAGGGAGGACGCCAATGTTGGAGCTGTGTAATGCTTGAGGCTTCTTGGAGCTCAAAGATCTTCAGTCAGGAGAGTTGACAAGCCTTGGCAACTGCAAACATACGTGGTGCAGAGGGATGTGGTTCAGGTCGGCTGGAAAGGGATTACAGTCTCCCATGTTTCAGGGAAGACTGGTCAGGCCTCTGGGGAGCCAACAAACCACCACCTGTGTTGCAGAGCCAGGAGGTGTCCATGGGACAGCAGGATCAGCAAACCAGTCGATGTTGAGGTGCCTGTTATGCAGGGAAGTGACTCCTTCACTCCAAGGGAGATTTCTTCTTGCTTGGATGCATGCAGAGTCATCGGAGACTCGGGGGATGCACGGCCACGGAGTTGCAGAAACTTGGAAGAGCACAGAGACAAAGTTGCAGTAGGAGACTTCCTACCAGGAGCAATCTTGTCTTGGGTCCTTACTCAATCTCGATCCAGCAGCAGAGTTCCAGCATCCAACAGCAGAAGTGTCTGTAGACAGGTGTTGACGAATCTTGACCCTCAGGGGAGCCCTTAAGTAACCCTAAAAGGGAGAAGGACACCTTATGTGGTGACCCACCTATCAGAGGGGGTCAGGGACACTACTTTGAGGACCTAACGAGTCAGATGCTCCCAGGGGCCAAGATTCAAGATGGCAGAATCAAGCGGCTACCTGGAGGTACTCTGGGGACCTCCTGGGGGAGGAGCTGGACATGGGGGTGGTCACTCCCCTGTCCTTTGTGTAGTTTTGCGCCCAAGCAGAAGTCAAGGGCTCCTGTACTAGTGGAAACTGGTTTATGCAAGGAAGGCACCAAATGTGTCCTTTAATGCAGCCTGGAGCCTCACAAGCACCCCCACCCTACCTAATTCTAAAGGGGAGGTGGTCACACCTCTCCTCTACAGGAAATCCTTTGTTCTGCCTTCCCCTGCCTGAGTTAAGCTCATCATCAGGGGGGCAGAACAGTGTCTGGGGTCGGTATCAGCATGAGCTGGCAAGCAGACCCTGCAAGGCTACACATGTAGGTATGGGGGGGTCCTCTAAGGAGCCCCCCCACAGTACATGGTATCATGCAACCAGTACTGGAATCAGTGTAGTTGCATGATTCCATCATGTTTAATACCAAACATGACCAGGTTCGGAGAAGCCATTATGTAGTTGGACAGCTCAAGTTGCCAGTGTCCACTACATACCTTAAAATATCTTCCCCCACTTACAAGGCCCAGAGATTGGAGTCTGGGGTTTGTAGGGGTACCTCTGCTCATGCAGGGATACCCACACACTTAGAACCATGCACCCTGCCAGTGGGCTGTAAGGCCTACCTTACGGGTGACTTATAGGTCTTAAGTGCAGTAACAGGGATATAAGAAAAACATTATATCTAAAGTGAAAGGTGCATGAACCATTTCACACAGGCTGCATTGGCAGACCTGCATACCCAGTTTGCATGGGCTCCCCTGGGTGGCATTATACTTTGTATGACTGACCGGCAAGTTGCTGTAAAAACATTTTTTTGCTGCTACAGTATTGGGTCTGGTGGCTCACCAGACTAATGCATCCAGTCCAGGAACTTGTGTTTGACCTCGTGGTACAGGTTTGAGTCCTGGTGGGCCCACTTAAACATTTATGCTTCTGAGGGCAATATGAGTACCAATGTGCTGGGTAACAATAAACAAGTGTTATTTGGCACAAAGCAACCCCAAGCGATGAACATGTGGTTTACAAATACCACCTATATTATGTTGCTCCATGACCCTTGGTGAGCAATATGTTCTCAAGATGTTAGCTTTCCACCCATTTTAAATTTACTGTACCGCAAGTACAGATTTTTTAGTTGGGACAAGGAGCAATCTTGATATGTTGGCTTTGTTTTCTGCCTCAAACAACAAAGAATAATTTATCCCCATTGAATACATTGGTTTAAAACTACATTTCTTCAAGACCCTCATTATGTGTGGCCTGATATACGAGCCAGATTTATCCCACTCAGGAGTTGCCAAGACCAGGAGTTCTGGTAACTTTAGGTCTGGGTAAAATCTAGCCCATTCCAGGTTTAACTCTTAGGTTCTACTAATCAGGAGTTACAGGGGAATCGGAAATCCTTCTCTCTGAAGTACTAACGCCATATGGACTTTTACTTTCAGTCAGGTTGCACCAGGAATATTGTGGTTCTGCTTGCAAACAAGTGTAAGACACTTACAAGTGCTCTCATAAAGCTGCTCTTAAGTGGCCCCAAAGATCTGCAGGGTACAGACAAAGAAAGGAAGAGACAAAGGGGGGAAGGGACACATATGGTTCAGCAATATGAGGAAATGAATATTTGTCATGGTTGTGCTTAAACAAGGCATAGCACTGCCTTTAGCAGCTTCAAACCACTGCGGAGCATGAGCGAGAGAGAAAAAGGGGCTGTGAAAGGAGAAAGGCCACCGTAAACAGGGAGCTTGTACTATGCTCCGACTAGTTCTTCTGTCTGTAAGAACTGAAAGTGCCAAGAACAAGGGGCAGATTTATCAAGGGATTGCATGGTAGGGTGTCGCAATTTCTAAGTCAGATTTACGAAGCAAGGCAAGGCCACCTTACGTGGCCCTGTTTGGCTCGGTAAATCTGAAGTAACACAAGGCTGCGCACGTCGCTACCTTACATTACTCTGCCCTGGGAAGGCATTGCATGTTTGGAGCGCGGGTGTTCCCACTAATCCACCCATGGATTTTGCTGCATTCCTAGATTTACCAACACTGGTAAAGTTGGGCATGCATCATAAAGCTACACCTTCCCAGGGAAGGTGCAACGGGGAGAAATATATTTATTTCTCCTCGTAGTTTCCTCTTGTTAAGAGTACTGCATTCTGCAGCACACATAGAAAGAAGAAGAAGCCTCAGAGGATTGTTTTGTGCAGGAAGATATCCCTTCCTGCACAAAAACAATCCTGCCTGCAACGCAGACACCCTTGCACCAACGTGCAAGGGTGCCTGCAGTGGGCCTAGGCAGGAGATTGTGCACCAGCACAGGCAGATAGCAGAAAAGCACCACATATTGGTTGTCGTGCTGCGTTGCATTACATGAAACCTTCATAAATCTGGCCCTATGTGTCTCACTTCGCAGGCTCTGCGAAGAGCAGAGTGCGTAGTTCTGGAGCCCTCCTGAATAATTCTGTCTTGTTTTGAAGATCTCATGTGACTTACTGTGTCCACTTCTGGAGAACTCACCCGGAGTATTATGTTCGGTTCTGGATCTGCGTCTCCAAAAGCATAACAGTGATTTAGGAAGTTACAGTCAAGTGGAAAACGCACACGATATAAAGACCCTACATTGAGCGGTAGCGGCGTAACAAAACATTTCGGGGCCCCTCTGCAAGGTGCATGACAGGGCCCCCCTTCCGAACTCACTCAGGAACTCACAGGCCAGGGTACTGTGCTGAGGGGGCCCCCTGGAGCAAGGGGCCCCCCGCACTGTGGGGCCTGCGGGGGCATTTGTTACGCCACTGAATGAGCGATGTAGCAGCTTAGAGGCGTATAGTCTTGAAGATTGGAGACATGAAAGAGAGACTGTAATACATCGGGTTATTAATACAGTGGCGGAGATGAACATAAGTCGTGGAGGCGTGACGTAAGGACTTTGTTCAGGAAAATTCTATACAAACGCATTCCAGTTCAAGGGTTGAGCTCAAAGTCAGTATCAAAATCTAAAGGTTCCTGAGAGAGGCAAGGTCTTTGTGAGAACAAAGTTAGCAGTGCTTTAAATGGGCAGATACTGCCCGGTACTGAGTACCTGCACTTCTTTAATATGAAACAGAGAGGGCCTGCACTTTTCAGCACTGCCACAATCCATTTAATCTGAGAGTTCCAGCACTTTTCAGGAGCAAGCATACTCTAAGTAGAGGGTGTCAGGACTTCGCTATTTCTATTTAAAGCACTGAAAAGCAGTGCTACGTAATTAGGTAAGATTTACCTTAGTCAGTTAGGGAAACTGACAAAATATGATGGGCGTGACAGGTCTTATTGACAACTACTGATCTATGAGTATCCAACATGTACAACATTTTGCTCTCTCGTCTGCATAATCCTGAAAAATAAGACAGTTTTTGCGCAGCACTGTGCTACAATTCTATGGGGCAGAGTCGCAAACCTTTTGCGATAGGATTGCGTCACTAAAGTGATGCAAACCTGAGCAAAACGTTTTTTGTGAGATTTACTTTCCAGCTAGACTCATGCAGACACATTTGTACTGTGGTGCAAAGGTGTGTGCGTGACGTTTGGTGGCATGATTGTACACCAAAGAAGGATAGTGCCATTTTTCTATAGATATGGCACCTTCCTGCTCTCTCCCTGTCACGCAACACCGCTGCGTTGTGTGACAGTTTGGGAAATCTGGGCCTTCGACTAGTTTCCATTTTGAAACATAATGCAACAACATTATCGTTGTGAAACCGCAGACTTTCTGTGTGAACCATATTCTGTTAGAATTGGAGGTGCAGGAAGTTAAGGTCACCTGACAAAGACGACAGGAGAAATAGTCCCGTAGGGTACCAACTCCCTCTGCCCCCACCACGTGGGGAGGAAGGAAAGGTATATCGAGTTAAGGAGAGCATCATGGGATCAGGATTGACAAGGAGGAAGGGTGGAAGACGCCATATTGTGTCCGTGCTAACTTTCTTTGATAAACAGGCCCACTCTAGGTCAGATTGCACTGAGGTTTTTTTTCCATCAAAACGATTTAGAGAAAAGACTCTTGCAATATACTTTTGAATTACCAGACTAATTCATTCTCAGCCGGCCCCTCCCCCACCGTGAAGCACAAATGCGATTTTCAAAATCTAGATAAAGCCCTGATGGTTTTTAGAGTCTGTTCCTCAAAGGGACGCCTAATGGCCCCTCATTTTCAATTCTCGTCAGGGTGAATTGCATTAGTTCATGGTTGTCCTCTGCACAAGAATGTCATCAGATAAGAACCCACGGTGCACCTTTCCAGTCAGCCTTAACACTGCGGGGAACTCCCTCCCCACAGGCAGCATTGGTGACTTATTCTAAGATTATGTGACTTTCTGGGAAACATTTTACTTGCAGTGCCAGCCGGGCGAGAGTCCACCGGTCCCACTGATGAACTTTTCTTCCTTTAATAAGCCATTTGCTGAGTATCTGAACCGGGTCAGAGGGCAGTTTTAGAATCAGGGATACCGAGCCAGTATCACAACCGAGGATACTTAGCCATCACAGACCCAGGAAAACCAGAGCTATAACCACAGAATAACCACAGAAATAAGCGAAAGATGGGCCAGTATTAGAACCTGGGAGCGGGAAAAACTGGGCCAGTATTAAAACCGGTCAAGGGGAAGTTGGACAGTTCAGAAAAAGGGGGGTCTGGACCTACTATCAGAACCAGGGAATCCTGGGCCAGTATTAGAACCATAAACCTGGGACAGTATCAGGACCAGTAAACTGGGATAGTATAAGACAGAGGGAGCCTTAGCCAGTATCGGAGTGATGATGAACAGAATAATACCAGAACCTGTCAAATCTAGGTGTCTGGGCAAGAATAAGGAATAGGCGGAGAAGCATCACGTCTTAGAAATCAGGCAAGCTTTAGTGCCAGGGCTAAGTGTGCCATTATCAGGAATAATGAAAAACAAACCTTGATCAAAACAAAGGGGAATGTAATACTATCCGAATCTTATGAAATTTTGCATACTTACGCAAAATGCAAATCCGTCATTTAGTGTTGTGTTTTAGCTTGAAATCTTCCATCACGTCAATTTTGGAAGAGATGGATGCATTTTGCAGGAAAAAAAGCACAATAAACACAAGTGGCATGAAAAACAGCTGCTTGCATTCTGTCCGTTTGCATTAGTCCTGGATGCTTGTGGCAAAATCGTATGTGGTGCGTAATTACATGATATGGTGTACTTTCGGGAATTTTGTGTTACAAGCGTAATGCGAAATCCCCCCAAATACCCAAATTACACTGGAGTAGTTTAAATTTTATTAGGCCTAGTGCCAGACTCAGAGGAACTAAGTCTGGTCCAAGTGATGGAAAGTGGACATCATCAGACCTAACTAGAGAAAGTTAGGATCAAAACCAAGAAAACATGGCCAACATCAGAACCTGGTAAATTAGTTTGGAATCAGAATCAGGGCAAATTGGACTAGTAGCAGAGCCAGTAGAAACCAAACAATATCCAATTTGAATAACAGTGTTAGAGTCACAACCTTGTTAACTATACATTGTATGGGACCACTGCCTGCTCTTGAAAAATGTTGGCGCCCACATTCACAAAGGGGAAGGGGTCCCTTTGGGACCCCTTCCAATTTGCGAATGGGTTACCACCTCCTTCACGGAGTCGGTAAAATATGAATGTTTTGTGACCACATTCAGGTCGCGAAACATTCATACATGACCCTGTGGCTCGCTGTTAGGAAGGGACGCCCTTGAAACGCCCATTCCTAATATCGACTTGCAAACACTATTTTGCGAATCAGTTATAGGTGACCGGCTCGCTAAATAGGGTTGGTACATGCTAAAAGCCGTTTTAGTGGTCAACACGGCCCGATTCTCCGTTTGCAACCACTAAAAACAGCTGTACATCTGGCCCCAAATATTATAAACTATACTAAAAAGTAAATGATTATATCAATAATGCTAGCACCTAAAATTAATATGAAAACTAATATATATTAATGTAATTAAAGTTGATATTTAATATAACTATATTAAAGTAAATTATACTAATCACAAAAATATTTTTAAAAACAAACTTATATACTTTTTAAAATGATGTTCTTCCCATCTATGTTCTGTACCTCGATAATTTGGATTAACAATATTAATGACATGATATTCATGCAACTCAATATTTTTGTAACAAAATTCTTGTCATTCACCCTGGAAACTGTGCACTTCCCATCCATTTATTGTTCTATCCTAATGAAGCACTCATCCAAGGAAACGCTATTCACAATTCACTTAATATACTACAACGATTATGTACCTAGCGCACTATATTGCCTCCCATAATTTCCATTTGAAAAACTGTAGCATGATGACAGAAATGCCAGTGCTGGCATTATGGTCACCCTCCAGAAACCCCTACTACCACTACATCAGACACTGAACATATGTACTTCTGAATTCCAATTCCACTCCTGCTCTCACAACAGTGTCTCCCTCTCTCCATATTTCCTCTTCTACCAAAGGTTTCTTTCCCTCCACTCAGTGGTGGCTGCTGCCAAATAAAGTGTTGGTCAGGGGAGAGAACACTAAAAATTAAAAAGACTTACCTGACTCTGATGCCGGCTGCGGTGCTCCTCTGCTGGCCGCCTTGGTGCTCCTCTGCCATGCAGCAGACAGATCAGGCTCCCAGTCCCCCCCACCTAATCCCGATGCTGCTCTCATGCTATACCAAGCATGAGACAAGCACCATATTTGGCCTGAGTGGGCTGGTTTGACGCTCACTCAGGCACAGGGAGCCTGTGCCGTTTCTCCACCCGACTGTAGAATACAGCTGAGTTGGACAAACCTAAATGCGCATGTCTATTTGGCCGGCCTGAGACGGCCGGCCAAACCAACATGAGTCCTTATAAGTGCCCACCACTCCTCCTCCCTGCCATGGCCCGGCCCTGCTCTAGACTGGCATCGACTTAATCAATAAAATAAAATTATAATGCAAGTCTTTTATTATAATTTTATATTTGCTGGCTCGCAGTGGGGCGACGCTCCTCCACCTTTACGGAGGAGCCACCGCTGTCTTCACTTCGCCTATTATCTTTCCTGCCATTCTGCTCTCTGAATATTCCCTCCTTCCTCTCCCATAACTAGACTACAGAGCAATATGAGCTTGAACTGCTGTACTTTTTTTCCTCCACATAACCATCTTGTGGTTACTTCTACACAGTGGCGGCTCGCATAGGGCGTGCTGCGGGGCGGTGGGGTGGGGCGGGGGAGGGGCATGGTGCGGGGTAGTAAACTCGGACATGCGACGGAACGGAGGAAAGTGCCTTGGGCGGTGGGGCGGGGGAGGGGCAGGGAGGGGGTAGTAAACTCGGACATGCGACGGAACGGAGGAAAGTAATTATTACGTTCCTCCGTTCCGTCGTATGCCCGAGTTTACTACCCCCACCCTGCCCCTCCCCGCCCCGCCTCACCGCCCCGCAGCACGCCCTATGCAAGCTGCCACTGCTTCTACAAGTCCGTCAGTATGAGAGAGTTAGTTCTTTCCTTTTTGAGTGATTCCCCTGCATTTCATTGGTTAAGCTTGACATAAGGCGAGCTCTCTGCCCAGGGTCGGACTGGGCCGAAAAATGGGCTGGGGCACCAAAATAAAAGTGGCCCAATCACCGTACCAGAAAGCTATATAGTGGCCCACATTTGCAAACAGGTCAGTTTTGAATGTGTAAAGACACGTTGTATGGGCATTTTGCAAGGTATGGGAGACTGCATGCATCTGTGCTATCTGCAGGCAACGCTTGTGTTAATAACACGGAAATCAACAATAAAAAACCGGCCCACCTGGCCATAAAAACAGGCCTATAAGCTGCTAAAAAACCGGCCCACACCAGTAGCGGCTCCTGGTGGGAGTGCTACCGGGCGGTGACGTGGGGCGGGGGAGGGGCAGGGTGGGGGGTAGTAAACACCGGAATACGGATGAATGAAGGTAAGTAGGCAATTAAATCAATAAAACGAATTTCGTTGCGCGCGCTGCACGGCCAAATGCAATGCAGCGCGCGCAACGTAATTCGTTTTATTGATTTAATTGTTTACTTACCTGCATTCATCCGTATTCCGGTGTTTACTACCCCCCACCCTGCCCCTCCCCCGCCCCACGTCACCGCCCGGTAGCACTCCCACCAGGAGCCGCTACTGCACACCCTGATCTGTCAGACCAGCCCATCAGGCACTGTCTGATTGCCTCAAAGGCCAGTCCTACTCTGTCTGCGCCAGACCAAGAGGATTTTAAAACGCCTTTGTTCAAATTGTCGTGTTTTTACAGACCTGCCAGCTATGCCTTGGGGGTGTACGTCTGTTGTGCACCTCCTGCACTTTCCAGTACCCCTACAACAGTGCGACTTCCGGTCATACGACACCCTTGTGCCCTGTCTCATTATCACAGGGAAACTTCACATGGGTCCTGACGTCTCAGCACTCAACATACTCTTTAAACAGATTCCCCCAAGAACAAGGCTACAGAGGTCTCCATCTACACAGGGCTGCTCCAGCACCTGCTTCTAGGGTTGCGGCCTTCCATCCGTCACGAGCTCGTTGGAGCCCTTGAGCAGGAGCCAACAGGAGGCAACGCAGCTGTTCCGCATTCCCAAGCGAGGCTTGGAAGGGGCGCGAGGTGTGGAGTGAGGGGATACTCCTGGCTCCTCAGCAGGAGAGAAAAGAGATGCAGATTGTTTGGGGCCCGCACAAAAAACTCAAGGCAGTAAAGAATGCAAAACCAAACGATAAATTGAGCTTAAGCAAACAAGTGCGTTAAAGTCACCTCAAAGAGCCATATGTGTTCCAAGAGGGCAGTGCCATTTAATTTTTTCCCCCCAAAGTTATCTGCCCCCAGCAATCAGCTCAGGTCAACAGACAGGAAGGCTGATCACGTGACCCACACAGGTGAAAGGTTCTCCATAGTCACGTCTCTTG
The DNA here is from genome assembly GCA_963921515.1 of Calotriton arnoldi. Lineage (NCBI taxonomy): Eukaryota > Metazoa > Chordata > Amphibia > Caudata > Salamandridae > Calotriton > Calotriton arnoldi. The sequence continues at coordinate 727,628 of CAWUFW010007673.1, read as the reverse complement.
TTAGGAAACCCTTCACCTTGGCTATAGGGTGGTTGGCCAAGGTAGCAGAGAGGCACCAATTGCAACTAAACATTCGTGTTAGAGGCATTAAGGGTGGTTCCAGTGGGAATCTCCACCCCCTCTGGAGACTCAGCTGAGAGTTCAAATGGTCAGTCATCTTGGGCCCTGTCCCAGAGAGGGTGCACTTTTCGTGTTTGCGCTATAGTGCATCTTAAAGCACGTGCACTGGGTGCAAACAGGGTAAGTGCGCCCTATTAGGAAAAATGCACGGCCCCTAGGGCAGCCACGAACTTCGCTGCTCCCAGCGCAGTGCATTCAAGAGAAATATAGAATGGCTGTTTAAAAGTTGCTCTGTGTTTCTCTGTGCAGACCCACCTACACTTTCAAGAGGAGAGCGAGATCCCATTGCAGGTGGTTGCAGTGAGTGACTGTACCCGCCTGCAAGGCGATGTCTGGGGGTTTCATTGGACCCTCTTTCTCCCCTTCAGAGGACTGCCTTTAGGAGGCGCATATTCTTCGCGCCACCTTTTTGTGGCGCACATTCAGTGCGCCTCCAAAAGGCTTGTTTGCCTCTTCACCCACATCAATAATAGGGCACGGCACAGAGACAAAGTGATTCCCTCGTCCCTTGCATGGGGCCACTTCCCCATGCAAATGAAGGAACGCCTCTCTCGATAGCGCTGGCGCTACATGTGCAGCAGCGCTATATATATTACAAAGGGGCCTCACAAGCGTCTGTCATCCCTTCAGTAATACTAAAATGCCCAGGAAGCGCACAAAGCAGGTGCAATCGCCCGTTGCACCTCAGAGTACTTTTGTAATAGGGGCCCAGGCAATTATAAATCTGTGTTACATTTCAATGTATTATTTCTATTTATTTGAGCATACAATGTATGCCTTATGTATCTTATTTATATTTGTATGGGTTTTTAGTTGTTAGAATGCTATTTTTCCCTGTGTCCTTTAGTTAGTGAAGCTCTGTTGCAATGTTCACACCCTGACGGTTATCTGCATGTTGGTGGTGACCAGGTAGATTGCTCATGGCTTGTACTCTTGTTTTATTTACCACTAAACTTCGATTGAAACCCAAAGGCCTCTCACATTTCTATTACACACCTGTGTACAACATTTTGGCAACGAGGAAGGTATAAGTACTGAGAGGCTTTAGTAAAACTAGAAAAAACATTTTAGTGAAGAACCAAATGTGGTTGTTGAAAGATACAACTTTTATTTGAGACATCAAGAAAGTTGTCCTGCAGAAATCAGTCTTTGGAGGAAAACTAATACCATTGCTAAAGGCATTGAGATACCAATGGATTTATCCAAAAGACCTGATCTGGAGTTGGGCGGTCGGCCCACCGATCCGCCATGTTTAAAGATCACTGCCGGCCCAGCGGTGATCTCTATGCCTTCAGAGGATCTGCTATCATCATGACTCATTTGCTTGTTTCTCATCTCATTGGATGGCTTGCCTTTCTCTTCTTGTGTTCGACCTTCCCGTAGACATACTCCTTTATGATCCTTTTGATTGGTTTGTGTTCTTCCGCTGCTCACATTTATGAAACTACTTATTTCAATTCCATTAGAGTGCATTTGTTTCCAGCACTCTCCCTCGTGTGCTGCTTCCCCCCTCAAACACCCCACTGCTCTGTGTTGGTCCCAGGCTCTAACCTCCCAGCTTGTAGGTAATAGCATAGTAACAGGGATATTATTTGCTGGAGGATGGCTGAGGAGCAGACTTTAAGGACCATTTCAATCTTATCTCCAGCATTTCACAAATTGCATGAAAGCACAAACTTTGACACACAAAGGCTTTTATGGTGCTGGGGGAGGGCCATCTCTGCATTCACTCAGTTGTCATATGAGACACGAGATGGAGTTAGCATGGCGCTTCTCCTATAGGCACCTAAATCTGCTCCATGGGCCACTACTAGGGGACCAAATGGCTGAATCCTGTGGAAAGTAAATTATGCCCTGGCAAGCATTTCCCTTTACATCCCGACTATTCCCAATTCTTTTTAAAACTTGTTCAGAGTTTCCTGAGTCAAAAGCATTTGAAAAATGAACCATGATCTTTATAGACTGAAAAGATTGAATTCAGTGTACAGTTTTGAGATGTCATAAGATACGTGTTTGCTTTTTCTCCAGTATTTTGAAATGTTTTTTATTTTTCTTCTTTTAGTCGATATGTTACAGACAAACATTGGCAAAGCCAACAACTTGACACTTGCATTATTAAGGGGAGATCTCTTGGCTTTGCCAATACCTATTTACAATTCAGGATAAAAAGACATCATTTTTGTTATATACTATCTAAAAATCATAGGTCCCACAAGCAGTTCTGTAGGCAAGCTCCACCAATAGTACAATACGTTAGGATCTAGGACAGTACCCAGGAGTATTCTTTCGCCACAATATCAAATATTGTATTTATGACATTTTCTGTCCCACTCTTGGAGCTGCAGGCCTGGAGGGGTATAGGATCCTCAGAAGATCTAGTGCTGAAAGCTGCTCCATGTTACGGACCTACTGGTTGATTTCTGAGTGCCATATGGCCAGTACAGCCCTTCTGATCTCCACAAAAGAATTTGTAAGACTGACCTTCAGAAAATAACCGAAGGCTCACATGTTCCCTGTAAAGTAGGTGTACTGGACTTCAGAAGATATCTCACAACTGTTTTGCTATCAAATCTACATGTTATGTTATGTTATGGGGTATTTGTAAAGCGCACGGCTCCTCCAGGGGGTGTCCCGGCGCTGTCTTGACCCCACGACAGAGCATATGAGAGACCTAACAGCAAAACAACTCTTCTACTGTTTGAAGAGCCAGGTTTTTAAGATTCGTCTAAAGCTAAGGAGATCCTGTTCTTGTCTAAGGGAGAGTGGGAGACTGTTCCATAGTTTTGCGGCTGCGACCTGGAAGGAGCGTCCTCCTTTACGTGAGCGACAGAACTTTGGCCCGATTGTTAGTTGCTGGGTCGATGACCGCAAGGTTCTGGACGGTTTATAGGGCTGAATTTTATTCCTGATGTAAGGGGCCCGATGTTATTAAGGGCCTTAAATGTCAACACCAGGGCTTTAAAACTGACCCTTTTTTTCACTGAAAGCCAGTGTAGGGACTTTAGGTGAGGGGTCATGTGTGACCTGGGTCCGACCATAAGCACGGCCCTTGCCGACGCATTTTGAACTACCTGAAGGCGGCTCAATAAGTAGTCCGGAAGGCCCAAATACAGCACATTTACGTAGTCCAGCCTTGACGTAATCAATGCTTGGACAACAGTTTTCCTATGTGAAATAGGGAGCAGGGGGAGGAAATTCCTCATCGTTTTTAATAGCCCAAAGCAGGTGCCAGCCACCGATTGGACCTGGGACTTCATGGACATGTCAGAATCAAGAAAATGATTTCAGACTTGTCGGAATTGCATAGTAATTGATTTTGCCTGAACCAGGCAAACACCTTGGTCAAGCAAGCATTGACATCATTACCTTTGAGCGCCTCATCCTTCTCACAGGTAAACAACAACTGAGTGTCGTCGGCGTATGATATAATTTTTGCCCCATGTTGTTCTGCTAGAGGAGCAAGAGGGGCCATGAATATATTAAACAGGGTTGGGCTTAAAACAGAACCCCGTGGAACTCCTACATTCAACGGAGGAATGGGGGCTGAGAAAGGAGGGGACCAGACTGTTTGCTGGCGGCCTTCCAAAAAGGAGGAGAACCACCTAAGCACCGTGCCCCCAATACCACTTTCATACATGCCTTCAGAAAGCGAAATAAAGTTAATAGTGGTAGCTGATTAACCCTGAATCAGTTGGAGTGTAAGTAAATATCCCTCCTGATTATAACAATCGAGCAAAGTGTGCAAGTCGACTTTCTTCAGATGTGTTTAAAAGGATGAGAAGGGGTGTGGCCAAGGATGCAAAGATGGCGGATGCACCATGACTGGGCTCCCGACCCACTCTGCCCGGTATCCACCTAACACCTCATCTGCTTGCATCCTTGATGCCTGGACTGTGCAGAGGGCGGGTAACCCAAACTGCAGGCATTGAGCCCTCACGGAGTGAGGCTACTGGCTGGGTGGAAATACTGCTGGGGCTGTGACTGGCCCCAGTGGGCCACATGGTTGGAGCCTACTTTTTGTTCTTTCTGAGAAGTGGGCCTGTACTGATCTCAGGTGTGCTCTGCGCTCCGGGGGCCTGGTGGAGCTGTGGGTGCTTGATCGAGGTTGCGTGGTCTGGGTGAACTCATTGGGCCCTCTCTGCTCCTGGTGTGCTCCCCGACTGGCTGGCGCATATCTGGGTATACAGGGCTTCCCTCTCAGGCCCCCACAGTTGGAATTGGTATCCAGAGCTCTGGGGGTGAAGGAGCCATCCACCACTGCCTGCTCCTGAAATGTGGCACTTACCCGATCGGCCAAGCCCAGGACACGCAATTGGAGGTGAAGATGGGAGATGTGGGGGCCAGACTATGGAGCCACCACCACACCAATGCTTATTATAGAGGAAACTGGCCTTAATCCTCCCCACAATCACCTCATACTTATTTGGTGCATCCCTTTCTCCCCTGACTGAAGTCACCCTTTCTTGCTTGGTAGCTGTGATGAAGGTATCTCATCTGAGATGGGGCCCAAGCAGGCAGAGAAGAAATGTGTAAAAACTGAGGCCTGGAAATTCACAACAGAAACATTAAAAGAAACCGTTATCTGCTGTCCAGCCTTCCCTGGGGCGAGTTGGTGCCTGATACAGAGCCTTCATTCTAGATGTCTGGTACCTGTGTTTCCCTGTGTGGTGGCCGACAGAGCCCTTACAAGACTGGACTGCTTATTGACTGCTTGTGCTGTGGTCGTCGATTGCCCTTCTTTTGGTGTGGCTGGTGGTGGAAAGTGAACCCGGATCGCAACAAGATACTATGTGCTAACTTAGCGTGGCTCATTACTGCGCCCGGATATCACCAGGCTGCTCCACCCCTGCCCTCAGGAAATTGATCATCAACGTTTTGGTTATACAACCTTTATGAAAGCCCTGGAAAGCTGGAGATATGCCCGAGTCAGCTGGCCTCCATACACCACTATTCACTGAACCTCAGGAGCCTCTAGGAGAATCTCCTTGCCCAACCTGGAGATGCTGCGACATTTACCATCTAGCCTTGCTGAACTTTTCCCTAGCTGAGTGGAGTGCAGCCTGGACAGATTGGACTCTCTCCATCAAAACATGCTGCTAACCTCTTCCTGGACTAGGGTGTACTGAGCCATCTGTAAAGAGGTTGCTGGCCTTTCCCATCCTGGGGAATCCTGGTGGTGGCAAGCGGTTCTAATGACAACTGGCTGTATATCATCAAGCCCATTCCTCCACACTCTGTTCTCATGTCTGCCATTTTGGGCCAGGCTATACACGCTACTCCATGACTAATTCCTGTGGTAGGCTTGGAAGCCATTGAAAGTCGGCTAAGTCCAATGCCCAACCGTAAGTGGACTGTCCAGATCCTTCAGTCATTGGCCCTCTTGCCGCAGAACCAAATAAGCTCGACACTATCCTATAAGCCAAAGGGACAACCTGTACTATTTCACCAATCTCCCTATCTTTCTCTCTTCCATGATGAAGGCGCATTACTCGCGGACCTCTTTTGGCATAATGGCTGGTGCAGAATCGTATTCCCTAAGCTGTGGCTACTGGTGAAGCAAGGAGGAGCCAAATTTGGAACATTGCTATTTGGCAGTCCAACTCCAGTGGTTTTGTCTTTGACTTTCTGGTCTTTCCACTGGAGGAGACTTGCACTGACGGACAATCCTTGCACCTCGAGGAAATACACAAACCTTTGCTTCGGGCACCAAGCTTGGTCGAGGATGATCCTGGTTACTTTGCACGGCAGTGAGCTGCTTTGCTAAGAGCTTACTGATCACTAAACATGTCACCCCGTATGCCCTGGCCATCCACTTACTTGTTATTCCTAAATATCAGGGGTGCTTTACTGTTGGTGACCTGAAACATTGGGAAGACGCAGGAATCACAACATAGTGAGATCTATTTCAGGACAGCCAACTCCTACCCTTTAATTCATTTAGGGAACACTTCAATAGGCATGGAGGACAGTTCCTGGCCCTCTTAATTCTAATACATATTCTCCAGACAAAATGGTCCATCACTGACACAGAACCTGATATGCACTCCTGCATCCAGGCTTTATGTGATTGGTAATGGTCAGAGGCACATTAGCTGGCTGGACAAAGCCCTTAAACACTAAACAGAAGCATCTCTACAGTCCCTGTGTAATATTTGGGAGCCTCAAAGTAAGAGCAGCCCCTGATAAGGAATGGGCCAATACTATCACATATCTGCATACTGCTTCACGCAATGCCAAATTTAAATGTATACAATCCATTGCCATGTATAGGGCCTATTTATCTCCTGCTACAATTAACATAATTTTTCCCAATGCCTCCTGTCTTTGCACCTGTTTGAGGACCTACTGGTCCGAAGTATTGGGTCGGCTAGTAACCACCACTGGGTTAGTCTGACTTAAATAATTGAGAGACCTCCGCTTTGGGTCTACTTAAAAGACCTAAAAAGAATCAGGTGGTAGCTCACATCTTAGATCTTGCTTTGTTGATATCCAAATGCGCTATTACTATGAAGTGGAACAGTAACAAGTGATTCCATTATTCTTCTTGTGAATTGACTGCCCGGTTTCCCAGGGATACAGGACGGCCCCACATTTTTTCTACTATAAAGTGAAAGCAGTTCCACACATGTGTGGGACATGGCGCTAAGCCGCTATTAAATCGGCCAAGGCTGAGGGACATATTTATCAATATTTCACGCAACGCAGTAAGACAATTTGCTGCGCTGCTCAGTTTGAAAAGGAGATGGCAGGAATGCGCCATATTTACTAATATATGGGCCATTCTTGCTCTCTTGCTGCGCCTAGCGCCAATGCAGGCACCCTTGTGCCATGGTGCAAGGGGGCCTGCATTGCAGGCAGGATTGCTTTTGTGCAGGAAGGGACACCTTCCTGCACAAAAGCAATCTTTATAGCATATTTCCTCTTTCTAGGTGTGCTGTAGAATGCAACACACTTAGAAAGTGGAAACAACAAGGAGAAATAAATATATTTCTCCTCGTTGCACCTCCCCTGGGAAGGCGTAGCATTTTGACGTATTCCTAGGTTTACCAGTCTTGGTAAATCTGAAAATGTGCTAAAGTCCATGGGTGGATGCATGGGAACGCCCATGCTCCAACCAAGTAATGCCTTCCCCCAGGGTAGAGTAAGACAAGGTAGCGACTTGCACTGCCTTGAGTTACTACAGATTCACCAAGCAACGCAGTGGCACGCTAGGTGGCCTTGAGTTGCTTGGCTAAATCCGACTTGTGTGACGCAAGGGCAACACAACACAATGATAAATCTGGCCCTGAATGCGAACCAGTAGGTGACACATCATTGTATTCTATGCATACATTTTAAGGTGGATGCTTTACACCTACGTTTGTCTGCATTGAGTTTATCTCTGAGAAAGATCCAGATCGGCTGGTGAGAAGAGAGGGGGCTCGCCTCTTGGGCTCTTGCTGTCTTCGGAGGAAACTTTCCATGGTTGCCCCTTCGATCCTGGTTTTAATGAAAAACATTATATGAGATGTACAAACATATTTCTTCTTACATGGCTAACCAAAGATAATGCTCCTTCGATTAATAGAATTACATTATATTTATCATTTACATTGTGTGTTAGCAATACATAGACTGTGACATTGCCATACTGCAGAATAGAAGGCCTATTTTGTTTAAAAACATGCTTATGATCAGGTTGTGATGCTACTGCGTATGTAATGACATATTACCACTACTAACTAGTTACCTCACCTAATTTCATTTAACACTGAGACCATGCTGTGTACCATGCAGTCATTTCGTACTAGTTAGGCGAGTAAACATAAAGTACTGCCCTCTGATGTAAAATGAAACACACAATAAGGTAAGCCTTGAACCCGCACTGTAGGTACAAGACTCCTGTATCAAGACTTCCTGTATAATTTTTTACAAGTTAATCTCTGAGATCGGGAAATAGACATTGTGGGCCACATGTATCAAACAATTTTGCAATTGCAAACGGTGCGAGCCAGTAATTTCAGCCATTTGCAAATGCAAAATAGCCTTTCAAGATGTATGAAAGGCTTTGTACGTGCAATTTTAGGTAATCGCAAAAATAGCGAATACCTAAAATTGCGACTACAAATAGGGAAGGAATCGCAATTTGCAATTCCCTTAGCACATGTACCAAGCATTTTCTAAATGCAAACTGTGCATTTAGGAAAATGCTATTACCATCGACTCCAAGTCGATGGTAACCACGTGCAAATTTTGAAAAATGCACAAAAAGGCATTTTTCAAAGTGCCATGTAGCGCACAAATGCACCTAGGGCATGTGTGCGCTTTACATGTGCACATTTTATTTTGTGGGGTGCTTCAGGGGGCCTTAGGTCCCCGGGCACCCTTGGTTTTGCATTACCTAATTTGCAATTACCAATTAGGTAATCGCAAATTAGCTAATGCAAAACCATTCGCACCTATCGGCCTTTAGGCCAATAGGAACGAATGGAGTAATATTACCTAATAGCGATTACCTATTTATCAAATCACTATTTGATAATATTAAAGAATCACTAAATCTTTGGCGATTCCTTACATACATAGCATTTTGCCATTACCAAAAAGCGATTCAGTAAAAATTGCTATTTGGTAATCTCAAAATGCTTTTTTGATACATGTGGCCCTGTATCTCTTTTTCCTGTGAATAGGAGTGTCTGAGTGCTGGGAAGTATGCTGAATTTCCTTAAGGTCTCTACCCATTTTTATCTTTTTAGGGGCTTCTTCAGTGACACATATAACTTGTCAATTCTGGTGATTGCAGTTACAGCGCTGTCACTTCCCATGATGTAATTTCTTGTGATGAGGGCATAATTTATGGTTCAGTCTAGGCTAACTATACACCTAACTAAAGTCTGGAATTCCATCTGTGAAAGTGCTTGAAATGTTAGTAAGATTGTAGCGCTACATCATAGCCTGGTGGTATATTCCCTTTCTATGAGTTATAGGTCCAAGCTGAAGGGGAGACAATATGTCAAGGATGAGGACAAAGAACATCAATATAGGTCTCTGGAGAAGGAATATAGTGGGTATGGGATGGGATTGGCATACCAGGTGCATTGACAGTGAGTTCTACTACAATACTGAAATTAAAATATCGTGGACAACATATCGACTACCAGAATATTGTGATGTTAATTATATGTATGTAAGTATAGTTTCCTTAACTCAACATAAATGTACATTGATATGCAAAGTACATAGATGTGGAGTTAAGAATTCTATACACTTACCAAAAATCTCTAAATTCTGGTACTCAATCTTTTGGCCACAATGTTTTGGCAGGCATATATGTTTGTCCTAGATATACTGACATACATCTGATCTTTGGTATTGCCGGCACTTGCACTACACTTGCCACTCCAAATGTATTATATTTGCAGATGGGTTGGGGGGGAGACAGTATCACTGTTTAACATCGAGCACTGAGTCCTCTTCCAAAGTCCTTGATTGAAAAACATGACAAGGAGCGGGGAGACGCAGACGGATGGCCTTAGAAACGCCAACATCAATCAGGAAGACGGCCAAGCTAATCCCATCGCCTCGGTATTGAAAAGCAGTAAATACAAAAATTACAGGAAGGTATTGATTAAAAGAAGAAAAAAAACGCAAGAGATGGATGGGACAGGCTGGGCTCCTAACTTAAAGAACCGCCTGATGTGTTCCAGACATGATCTCCTCTGTGCGCGCTGTCCTCGCGGGAAGAGAGGGCTCTGCTCACCTGACGTGATACAGTACCACCTCTTACAGCTGACGAGTCCACTTCCCGCTCATTCCCAGCGGGATTTTCATTCCAAAAATGTCCTGTTTTCCAAAATCAATGCTGTGCACCTATTATTCTTCAAACAGAAGACGAGCTGTGAGTAACCAGTTCCCATTAATGCTATGAGTGTTGTAGGCGTCTATGGTGTTTGAATGAAGCACCATAGCGTGTCAATTGTTAATTTTTTTATTGGTTCCCTGCATCACCTTCAATGAAGGTCATTTATTACATATTACCTAGTGAGAAATACATTGGGCTCTTTCATTCCACAGTGAGCTAAGGATAATTTAATAGTTATGTTAACGACTTTTGTATAGCGCTTGCTCCCACATCATAGCAGATTAATAGAGTTGCAAACAGGTGTTAACTACTAACCAATTTAATGGCACTCATGGTATAGACTTCACAAGGATAAATAGCAAAATCTTCTTTTTATACTTGTAAACCGAAGCGCACACAGTGTCGTAACAAGGGGGGCAGACCGCCACAAGTTTTGGGGGCGACAGCCTTCCCCCTGCTCTTACGTGCGACAGTCGAGGAAATTGCCAGCAATCCCCCTCCCTGCTCTTACACACAGCCGCAGGGCGGCAAATGCAGGGGCCACCACGGGCAGTCATAGGTCTAGCTACGCCACTGTGCGCACACACAGACTCCTGCACCATATGCATCAATGGACCGACTTGTCCGGCTGTTCTGTAAACTGTTAGGGTCTTGATTTTCCACAGTAAAAGGGAAGGTTGGTCGCCTCAAAAGGCGTAAGACAAAGGCAGTTCTGGTAGTACAGTAGAGCTGCCACAAATCAACACTCCCCTGTGCCCCACCGAATTCATGGTTCTGTCGCTCATTTTGGAACCTCAGGAATAGCTTATTCACCACTAGTGGACCCAGTCGTCGATCAAATGCGGCACCCCACCCACCGCACTGTCACTGAGTTTAATGCATTGGGGGGTCCACTTTATTTAGTACAAGTCATGTATTCCCAGTAGAAGCCTCCCTGTGGCCATTAATGTATTACTCTTTAGAAATATACTCCAACTTTGGGGGGTTTGTTTCTGAAAAGCAAAATTTTATGCTGAGCAGTGCACAACAACATGGAAGCCCGCTCAGCATTTAACTGCGATGAACCAATGGATTACCTTTCTTACACCTAGCCTGCAGGGAAGGTGGGGATGTTATTTTATGTTATGTTGATTTGTTTAGCACAATAATCACCCAAGAGGGTATCCAGGTGCTTGGGTAGGTTTGTAGTCCCCAATGTGCTTCTATGAAGAGCCAGGTCTCCAGCTTCTTGTACAACTCAAGAAGTGAAGAGGAGGCTCTGATGTGTTGAGGGAGGTCATTCCATGTCTTGGGTGCGATGGATGTAGGATAATGAGTGACCTCCAGTTTTTCTTTTGCGGATTCAGGTTTGTGTGCGAGTGAGAGTGAGGCAGAGCGTAGGTGTCTGGTGAGTTGGTGAAAGTGCATGCGGCGGTTCAGGTGTTGTGTAGGGCTTTGTATGTGTACATGAGAAGTTTGAATTGGCTGCGATTGTGAATTGGGAGCCATTAAATCTTCCTGTGGTGCGGTGTGATGTGGGTTCTGCGTGGGAGGTTGACTATGAGTCGTGGGGCAGTGTTCTGGCTGGTCTGGAGTCTGTGTAGGATTTGTTTGGAGATTCCAGCATAGAGACTGTTGTCATAGTCCAGCCTGCTGGTGATGAGTGCTTGCGTGACGGTCCATCTGATGTTCTGAGGCAACCATTTGAAGATCTTTCGCAGCATGCATAGAATGTGGAAGAAAGAGGTGCACACTGTGTTGATTTGAGTCGTCATGTTGAGCCTGTCTTCTAGGATGATTCCTAGGTTTCTTGTGTGGTCTGTGGGTCCTAGCTCTGACGGCCACAAGGTGGAGTCCCAACAGGAGGTCTTGTTTGCGAAGACCAGTGCTTCCGTCTTGTCGTATTTGAGCTCCAGGCAGTTGATTCACATCCAGTCTGCTACCATGTTCATGTAGTTGGTGGAATTGGTTCTGGTGGTGGTTGTCTTGTCCGTCAGGGAGAGAATGAGTTGGGTGTCATCAGTTTAGGAGATGACGGTGATGTCTTATGATCGAATGATGTTGGCAAGCTGTGTCATGTATATGTTGAAAAGAGTGGGGCTGAGGAACGATCCTTGTGGAACTCTGATGTTAGTTTCTTGGTCTGAGATGTGAAGTGTGGCAGCCTGACCCTTTGAGTTCTTCCCGTGAAGAAGGAACATATCCATTTGAGAGCGGATCCTTGTATGCCAATCTCATGGAGTCTTCTCTTCTGATGAGGGGTGTGTGGGAGACAGTGTTAAACCTTGAAAAGGTCAAGAGGAATGAGAGCCGCTATTTCTCCTCAGTACAGGATGATTGTGACATCATCAGTGGCTACAATGAATGCTGTTTCGTTGCTGTGGGTCTTTCTGAATCCTGATTCAGTGTTGTCTAGAAGATGGTGAAGTTCAAGGTGGATTGTGTGTTGCTTGTTGATGGTCTTCTTAATCACTTTGGCTGGATAGGGGAGCAGGGAGTGGGTTAGAAGTTGATCAGTTGATTCGGGTTGGCTGTGGGCTTCTTGAGGAGGAAATGGATTTCTGTAAGTTTCCATTCATCTGGTAAAGTGGTGGACATGATAGAGGTGTTGATGATGTGAGTCGGGTCGTGCTGATTGGTGATTTTCCCAGGTTGCAGATGTGGTGGTTGCCCTGTGTCGTTTCTGGTGAGGGTTGTCCATTGGTTGGTAGTGGGTATGTTAGCATTGAGTTCTCTGGGGTTGGGTTGATGTGCGAATTCGCTGTAGATGTTTGCAATTTTGCTTTGGAAGACGTTGAATGGGTTGTCGCTGATTTTTTGGGAGGCAGCAATGTTGTTAACAGTGGCTGAGGGCGAGGTGAAATCCTTGACGATTGAGAAGATCTCCTGGCAGCGATTGGATCTCCTTACTTTGATGCGGTCCACTAGTACTTTTGTCTTGGTGTCTCTTATTTGCTGGTGACAGTGTCTGAGTGCAGCTTTGTATGTAGTTCTGTCGGTGGTGTCGTGGCTGGCTCTCCATTTCCTTTCTAGCTGTATACAGTGTTGTTTGGTGTCTCAGAGGTCTTTTGTATACCAGCTGGACTGTTTGTTTGATCTACTAGGCTTGTTGGGTTTGGTGGGTGGGAGGGAGTGTATGCAGTTCTTGATCCAGTTGTGGAAGTTGTTGATGTCCTTGTCGAAGGTTGTCTGTGGGGCTAGGTTAATCCATGCTGAGGGCGATGAGCCAGTCTGCTTCTGTGATTTTGCGCCAGCTGCGGCTTGAAATACTGAACCTGGTAGGGGTGTTGACATGAGGTGTGTTGATTTAGAAGTGGATGATGGAGTGGTTGTTCCTTGTGAGCGGTCTGGTGGAGTTGCATTTGATGCTGACACTTGTGGTGAAGAAGGGGTTCATTGTGTGTCCTGCGGTGTGTGTTGGTTCTGAGACGAGCTGGTTTTCGAGGAGTGCTGTGGCGCAGGGGTCGTTGCGGTCTTCCAGGTGAAAGTTGAGGTCACTGAGGAGAATGTAGGTTCTGGAATTGATGGTGAGTGAGTGACGAAGTCGTTGATGAGGTTGGCAAAGGTGGCTTGTGAGTCAGGTGGTCGGTTGGCGAGCGTTTCATTCAGGGTGAAGTTTTGGGAGATTTACAGCTTCAAATGCAGGTGTTCCATGAATAGAGTGGCATTCTATGTGGATGTTGTGCATTTGATGGGTTTCTTCTACATGATAGAGAGCCCTCCTCTTGGTTTGTGAAGGCGGTCCTGTAGGGCGATCCTTGTAGCCCATTGGGATCACTGTGGCGATGTCGGGAGCCAATGAGGTTTTGAACCAGGTCTCTGTGATGCAGAGGATGTCAGGTGTGCTGCTGCTCAACAGGTCCCATACTTTGGTTGTGTGCTTGCTGATTAATCATGTGGATCATGTGTTGAGAAGCATGCATATGAGTGGGTGTTGATGTGCTGGTTTGCTGTGGGGTGTGGGGTGTGGTGTAGGGTGGGGATGTAGGCGTTGTTGCTGCTTGTGTGGCATGTGTATTCGGAGGAGGGGTTAAGGGCATCACTGGTATTTGCATGGGGGGTGTAGGTAAGTGGCTGCTGGAGAATCATCAGTGGGTGTAGTTGAAAGCACCTTCTGTGGTTTATGGCATGGCAGCAGTTCGTGGAATTGCTTCTGGGGTCTAGTGACATAACGAGTGCTGCAGAGTATCGCTGGGTGGTGATCGGACCAGGGTTCTTAGCACTGGGTGTAGTCCAGGTGCGTTCAGGCACAGACGGGATTGCCTTTGTAGCTGCCATTAAGTAGGTCCTGGGAAGGAGGAGGAGTGCAGGGTGTTGTGATGTCATTTCCTGTGGTGATGGGAAATGAAGTCCTCTTGCTTGGCTTTTTCTTTTAAAGGCGGTTTTGGTGGAAAAACCAGTAATGTCACTTCGAGTCTAATTTCAATATTGTGCCGGTGGTCCTCCGATAGGAGGGATGAGGCCAGGGTCCCTGCCGAAATCATGGGCTGGAGGGCCGCTCATCAAACAACACATCATCCTTTAATTGTTCAGCCAGATCAGGCTCTGTAAGCCCTGCACAGATAGGGAAAAGTCACACTTAGAAATTATGCCTGCTCTTTGATATCATGCCAAGTGAAACACTACTCTCTAAAAGCGATGTGCAGATATCATTAAAGGGGTATTATAACTGAACAAAGTGAAACAATAATAATGATCTAGATCCTCCAGTTAAAAAAGAAGATACAAATGTAATTTTGTTTAAAACCCTCTACCTCCATCAGAAGCATCGTACCCTAAAAAGAGTGAAACTTTAACTGACACTGCCCAGCATGCAGATGCAGCTATGTATGGAACTTTTGAAAAAAGTCAGAATATGACTTGCAGTCTGTATTTTGCGGAGGGTAAAATTGAAAAGTCTGCAGAAAGAATACAGATTCTCCCTCTGCACTTCCAGCATCTGTCCGACTATTCGGTGGCATCTACCTACAAGTAAAAAAAGCCCGAAAATGGCCAGTTTATAAGGTAGCTGGGTGGTGCTCTCACAATGAAATGCAGATTTTCCAGGAGCACTGAAAATCCTTTCCCTGTTCCTGGCTTACAGAGACTACTACAGCTTTGCCAGTGACTCTGACAATGTTTGGACTGTAGTCATCTTAACATAGGAATGAATGAGCCTTTTAGACTGATTGGTCCTCCATCAT
The DNA here is from genome assembly GCA_963921515.1 of Calotriton arnoldi. NCBI lineage: Eukaryota > Metazoa > Chordata > Amphibia > Caudata > Salamandridae > Calotriton > Calotriton arnoldi. The sequence goes on along the minus strand of CAWUFW010007673.1, from coordinate 712,505 downwards.
GTCCTTAGCAGTCCCCTCAGTGAAAGATGGAATTGTGCAGAAATATCATGTCAACATAAATATTGTATCTTTAACAGGATGCGTAAATCACCCAGCATCGTAAAAAGACCAGAAATGTTGGCACTCACAATGTATCCCACTTCGGGGCACAATTACATATGCCTTGTTTGTTGGTGTCTTTTGGCCAACAGTTGCTGGTGGATTTCCCCCCATAGGTATTCTCCCCAAGGTGGTGCTTCTATGGCAGATATAGCCACTTTAATGGAGTAATGTCTCCTAACTTGTTATAGAACTGTGTTGTGCCAGATTTGCTAGCCCTACATTTGTGTGAATAGAAATTCTGTCAAACTGGCTGATGGGCAACGTGGTTTTCATACTCTAAATCAAACCTTACATTGTTAGATAGAGGGGTGACCAAAACCAACAGGAACCCCGCAGTTTAGAGTCTGCATTGATGAAGAATGACAATCCCCTTCATCTGAAACGATCTATCAGACAAAAGACTGCTATACCAGTCCCATGTGCTGCCAATAATAGAGAGATCGCCTTGGCGATCACGGAGAATCTGGTGGTTCATGGTATCGGAGCCAGTGGAAAGATCCAGGAGAAATAATGCTGCTGGAAAGTTGGCATCTGCACATCTACATAGTTCATCCAAGGTGGACACCATCACTACTTCAGTGCTGCAAATGGTCAACACAGGCAATACGTTGATAGAAAGTGTCCTCTCCGACAGCTGAGCCAAATAAAGCAGCTGCGAGAGTGGAAAGAGCTTGATAACCTGTGAGTGTCCAGGGTGGGTTTTCTTCAATGGAGGACTTACAACAGCAGATTGGAAGCTGTGTGGAACCAAACCAGAGGATTAAGAGTGATTAATGACGGACAGAGACAATAGAGGGTTGGTATATACCAGCTCTAAATATCTGAGCTATAATGGATAGTTGCTTGAGCCATGTAGTACATCACCTTGGTACTATTTTTGGGAACTATGCTTGCACTTAGCAAACGGTTTGACATCTATCTCTTTGCTCTACTTTCAAAATGTATCTTTTATTCTCCAGCATACATTTTACAAAGTTTTATTTCACTATTTCTGCATTGCCTCAGTCATGTGTTACTTGACTTTGCTGGACTGGATCCACTGTGACACAGTATTACTTAATTACCTGATATTGGTAATCCTGTATGTAGTATTACCACCCAACTAATATCATGGGAGCCATAATGGTAGGCTTATAGCTCATTTACAATTTGGATGGTTGGTGCTCCCACCTGGCTAAATTTGTGCTTCCACCTCCGATTTTATTGGTGGAGGAGGCCCTGGTTTTTTAATGGTGGAGCCTCAGTTGTCGCTGCTTTCAGGAATCTTTGACCTGGAGGTTCAAATATGACGGGGACGCAGTATCACAGTGGTAGGAGCCTCACCTCTTTTGAGGGAGGGGAACTACTGTAGGAAGGTGGAATCTGACTATATGGTTGCCCCCACTTTTTTTATGGTGTTTTGCTGGTTTATGACTTAGTTGGACTGGGATCCTGCTATTCAGGGCCCCAGTCTATCTGCTTTCTCTGTAAAAAGGTTTCCATGTGCCTTAGGCACATCACTGATTGGGATCTGGAGTGCCCTTATAAGTCCCTAGTATATGGTATACTATGTACCAAGGGCATAGGTACCTCAGAGGCCTGCCAGGGGCTGCAGCATGTATTATGCCACCCCTGGAAGGCCATCCAAACTGACACCACAGATCTGCTACTGCAGCCTGGGTAAGGTGGTGCATGCACCCCTTACTGTGATATAGGTTACCTATATCACTAAATACATACACACATATAAACCTATAAGTCACTCCTAAGGCAGGCCTTATCAATCCTAAAGGCAGAGTGCATGGTTCCTATGTGAGAGGGTGCCCCTGCATGAGCAGGGCCCCTCTGCAGCGTTCGGAGACCCTTCTCTGATGCTGTTTGTAGTGCAGCCTGACCATATACTCTTAAGCACATTATAACCTCGCGTTAAATGCTAACTTTGGAATGGCTGCCCCTAAACATGTCGTGTTTGGTGTCAAACATCTTGGAATACTACCCCCCCGCCAATTCTGGCGGCGGGGGTAGCATTCCACCCTTCTAGAGGGAAAGACATGTTAACTCTGGCTAGCCCGGTAACTTCTTTCCAAAGCCCTGGCATCACAAAATGGATGCTGCTGCCACAGACACGAGTCTGGCCTCCTGCTGCTGGACGAAACTCCGGCAGGGGAGGCCTGGACAATAAGTTTCCTGTCCCAGGGAGGTGTGACCACCTCCCCAGACAGGATAATGTGTATTGGGGCTGGGCGGGAGCACTTTCGGGTGCTTTGAAGTCCTGCACTGGGGGCACATTTGGTGTCCCTGTGCATACCCCAGTTCAAACTGGATCAGGGGCTTGCAGCCCCTGCTTTGGCGCGAACTGGACAAAGGGAAAGGGGTGTAGCCACCCCTCTGCCCTGACCCACCCATAGGTGGGGCCACAGAGTAGTCCAACCCCTATCCTTAGTATAAGTATAGGAACCCAGTCCTTAGGACTTTAGATTATCCCTGGACGAAACTCTGAAACTGAATCCTGGACCTTCGACGCTCTACTCACGATTAGAGGACAGAAGAATCTCCCTTGGGTTCAAGGAGTGACTCCCCTGCTTGGCAGGCACCAAAGAAGCATCTGTCTGGTTCGCATTTCTGAAGCTCCCGTCGGACACCGAAATCATCGCATCACCAGAGGTGGATTCTCAGATTTCTCCGAGGCTACCCTGAGTCCCCAGCAAAGCTGAGGCCTGTGGCTATCGTGGGTGACTTGAGACCGTGACCCCTGGACACCGAGCACATTTGCAAGTGCATCCTCTTCTGGGACTCCCAAGAAGTCGTGCTTTGGGCTCCGAGTAGCCCTAGCCTCCAGCACCACCTGCACCGAAGATCACTGGCCCCCACTGCACGAGTGTCCTGTAAGCCAGATCCACGTGCGGCGTCACGAGGCTCCTTCACGGTCGCTAGCCCGTTGGCTAGTAGCCCTTAACGAAGGCCAATCTTTTCCTAACTTGGCATCCTGGTTGCTCCAGGCCTGCCCTCACTTACCCTCGCTGGGTGAGTTCCCCAGACCTTGCTGGTCTGCACCATCGACGATCTTCCTCTGCATCGAGACTTGCCGTTGCCAAGGCTTGTTGGGCCCAATCCGGTCGCCGACACCTCAGCACTCGACAGACATCGTGTACCAGCTCGAATCCTGCTCCTGGTCGCCGACAACGCCTCCTGGACCTCGTGGCTGAAGAGTCAAGACGACCGTCAACGCACCTGAAGCACTCGACATCGGTGGGCATCTGTCCATCGCCTTCCTGGTCACTGGCTAGTGACCCAGACTCTGTCCCCTCTGCTTTCAGGTTCTTCAGAACTCCGATCCACTCTTGGATCCACCCGGACACTTTTCTCTTGGTCGCCAGCAGCACTTTGCAGCAGATCGCCATTCAAATCGACGACGAAACCCGACCCCGAAAGGCACCTATGCACCCGGCTTCCCTGGGTGAGGTAACACGAGTACTCCGGTGCTCCCGTGGGTAGAGACTCTTCAAAGTCCTAGATCTCAAAGGGTTTGGTCCAAGTCCTCTTTTAAGTGTCCCTTTTCTCTAATTTCCCGATCACGACTTTCTCCATAGAAGTCAACGGCGTATCGCGGTTGTGTATTTACACTGCACGCGTCTCCCGTGGGTCCCCTGTGTCACTACCTTGGGTGGTTCCTTGTGGTCCAAGCACTTCTAGAGGCTCTAGGCCTAGTGTCTAGTTCAGTCGTGGTTCTTATACCACTTTTTGGTATATGGTTTGGTACGCCCCTAGGGCCCAAACGTGTATTTGTGCTTTTACTGTGTTTAAATAACTTCTAACTTATGTACTTCGAACTCTAGCCTCATAAAGAGACTAGAGGGGTGTGTTTAGCAATAAATACATATATTTTGAATATATACCTGGTGTGGTGCTCTTTCATTTGATCACTCAAGAGATTATAGACTGGTAAAACAAGCTGCTTTATATTCCTTCAAGACTTAGCCTGAAGGCTGCTCTCCATAGCTACCACTAGGATAGCTTTCAATAAGGTTGTCTTTAACCTATCTCCAATAAGGGGTTGTTTGGACTGGTGCAAGGTGCCCACTATAATTAGTGGACAGCATATACCAGGCCAACTTCTCACATTGGTGTGCAGCGTGTGGGATTCCAGCTTGCTATTGTTTTACCAGATAATCTCAATTGAATTGATCAACTGAAAACCACTAAAGGTACCTAAGGTACATATAATTTAAGCTTAGAATACAGTAAGTTCTACTGAACTTAGAGTTGTGTGTAAAGGGATAGCACAACCCTTTCTACAACTCAAGAGAGTTTAGTAGGCCACACTAGAGTAGGTAGTGCATACACCACACCACACTAGTAATGTCTTTAAGGGTAGGATCTAAAGAATCCTTGCAGGAAGCCATTGAGCTTCCACCCTCCAAGTATGATACACTCCCATTCTTGGAACTGAGAGCTTTATGCATCTTGAGAAAAATAAGGACAGGCCAAAGCCCCACCACCCAACACCTCAAGGAGTTGTTGGTGGCTTATGACCTTAGTAAGCCCTTGGGGACTGAAGGGGTAGGAGCTGAGGGTGGGGCAGAAGATGAGGATGGGACCAGGGGTACCAGTACCCCCAGCCCCCCCTCTGAAACTGGCCAGGAGGGCGACAATGGCCCTGACCTGGATAATCCAACCCCTCCTGAGGAAGATGAAGAGGGTGATCAGAATGAGGCCCTCTTTGTCCCCCCAGGAAGGATTGTGAGTGTGCCCAGAAGGTCTAGGTCTTCTTCTCAGGAGTCTAACCACTCTGGCACCTCAATAGGGAGCTCTGTCTCATCTCATAGGAGGGAATCCTCTCATGAGAGAAGAAAGTGGCTGGTTCAATATGAGGAAGCTCAGCTTGAACTCAAAAAGAAGCAACTGGCTATAGACAGGGAGTCCCTAGATCTCTTTAGAGAGAGAAGAAAGTTGGGACTAGAGTCCCATGGTGGCAGCAATATCCCTAGAGATAGGGAAAGGTCTTATGACCATAGAAACCTAAACAAGATTGTCCCTCCCTACCAGAGTGGGGATGACATCCACAAATGGATAACTGCACTGGAGAGGGCCTGTAAAGTTCAGAAGGTCTCCCAGAGGCAGTGGGCAGCAATCTTGTGGCTCTCCTTTGCAGACAAAGGTAGAGACAAGCTCCTCACTGTAAGAGAAGAGGATGCTGACAATTACACAGTCTTGAAGAGTGCTCTGATAGATGGGTTTGGCCTAACCACTGAACAGTATAGGTTGAAGTTCAGAGACACCCAAAAAGCTCAGACTCAAGACTGGGTTGATTTTGTAGATTGTGCTACAAAGGCTCTGGAAGGTTGGATACATGGCAACAAAGTGCATGACTTTTTAGGATTGTACAATTTGATTATGAGGGAGCAGATCCTTAATAATTGTCAAAACCAGCTTTTGCACCAGTATCTGGTGGACTCTGATCTGACCTCTCCCCAAGAATTGGGAAAGAAGGCAGACAAATGGGTCAGAACCAGAGTAAAAACTAGAAATCAGGGTGGTGACCAGAAGAAAGATTCTACTAAGTCCCAAGAGAAAGGTGGGGATAAATCTAAGGATAAGTCCCCTACAGGGCCCCAAAATTCCTCTTCTGGGGGTGGGTCCCAAACTCCTTCCTCTCCTGAAAAGAAACCATATTGCCATGTCTGTAAAAGGCCTGGGCACTGGAAAACTGATCCCAGTTGCCCCAGGATTGGCAATAAAGAAAATGTTCCTCCCACAACTACTACCACCCCTCCTGGTACTACCAGTAGTAATCCTCCAGTTGGGAGTAGTGCACCCAAAAAGTTGGGTGCTTTTGCAAGAGGAACAGAGGTGAGCCCTAGTTTAGACAGGGACCCCTCAACAGACTCCTCTGACTCTGATGGTGGTATAGGATTTGCCACCTTTTCCATGGGTCCCACAGCGTTGGGCAGGTACAGATTGGAGCCACTAATTAATGGTCAGAAAGCTGTGGCATTTAGGGACACAGGGGCTAGTGTCACCATGGTGGCAGGGAAACTATTCCCCCCTCACCAGTTTTTACCTGAGTTTAAATACCAGGTGACCAACATTGATGGTGTCAGAACAGATCACCCCATGGCCATAGTCAATCTCAGCTGGGAGGGGGTCACAGGCCCAAAGAGAGTGGCAGTGTCCCCCACCTTACCTGTAGATTGCCTGATGGGCAATGATTTGGAAATTTCAGCCTGGGCTGAAGTTGAACACCAAACCCATCTTAGGATGTTGGGTGTCCCTGTAAAGGTTAGTGGGGCTGTGATGGCCACAGCCCCAGCCCAAGAATTTGGAGAGATGGAGCCTGAAATAATGGCCCACTCTCCCCCAAAAGAGAGCACAAGGGTTGAAGAAAAGTCTTCTTCCCTCCAGACAGTAGGTAAGGGTCAGCCTCCTCAAGGAACTGACCCTACCCCTAGTGAAGGAACTGCCCCAGAGGTAGTCAGGCCTGGCCTGGCCACACCCCTGATGGCAGAGGACCCTTCCAAGGTGGTACCCAGTCTGGAGCAGGTAACCTGCCCCTCTCTACCCTGCCTCAGTCAGCCCAGGGCTGCAGAGGTCAGGGAGGTCAGTGGACCCCCCAGGGCCCCCTGTCCAGAGGAACCCCCCCATCAGCAGATTAGGGGCACCCAGTCTAGTAGCCCTAGCCAGGTGAAAACTCCTCTACACACTGAGGGATCCCCCATGCCTTTATGTAGGGACCTCCCCCAGAAGGACTCTGGTAGGCAAGGGCAAACCTGGGACCTGAAGGTTCCAAACCTGCCCTGTCCCTCCAGTAGTCCATCCAAAGGGACCCAACCCCCAGCTGTAGGCAGCCAAAGGTTGACCCTTAGAGCAAAGTGCAACTCAGTCATGGAAAGACAGGCATACATGGTGACCAGTGATCTGAGGAAGCTGAGGCCAACATTCCTAGGGCCTCACTTCCCTACTCAGACACCTCACCAGCCTTGTACTTTACCTAAGCACACCACAGGTAGTGATTCCCCATGGTGGAGACCCTCTCATACCCTTAGGGTGAGGGATTGCTTAGTGGGCCATAAGACAGGGGGCAACCATGCTAGTGCAGGTGCTTCCTTATATGACCACTTAGTCAATGAAGGCTCAACTGGCCAAGGTTAGCCTTATCTCCTTTCGTTTGGGGGGGTTATGTAGGAAGGTGGAATCTGACTATATGGTTGCCCCCACTTTTTTTATGGTGTTTTGCTGGTTTATGACTTAGTTGGACTGGGATCCTGCTATTCAGGGCCCCAGTCTATCTGCTTTCTCTGTAAAAAGGTTTCCATGTGCCTTAGGCACATCACTGATTGGGATCTGGAGTGCCCTTATAAGTCCCTAGTATATGGTATACTATGTACCAAGGGCATAGGTACCTCAGAGGCCTGCCAGGGGCTGCAGCATGTATTATGCCACCCCTGGAAGGCCATCCAAACTGACACCACAGGTCTGCTACTGCAGCCTGGGTAAGGTGGTGCATGCACCCCTTACTGTGATATAGGTTACCTATATCACTAAATACATACACACATATAAACCTATAAGTCACTCCTAAGGCAGGCCTTATCAATCCTAAAGGCAGAGTGCATGGTTCCTATGTGAGAGGGTGCCCCTGCATGAGCAGGGCCCCTCTGCAGCGTTCGGAGACCCTTCTCTGATGCTGTCTGTAGTGCAGCCTGACCATATACTCTTAAGCGCATTATAACCTCGCGTTAAATTCTAACTTTGGAATGGCTGCACCTAAACATGTCGTGTTTGGTGTCAAACATCTTGGAATACTACCCCCCCGCCAATTCTGGCGGCGGGGGTAGCATTCCACCCTTCTAGAGGGAAAGACATGTTAACTCTGGCTAGCCCGGTAACTTCTTTCCAAAGCCCTGGCATCACAAAATGGATGCTGCTGCCACAGACACGAGTCTGGCCTCCTGCTGCTGGACGAAACTCCGGCAGGGGAGGCCTGGACAATAGGTTTCCTGTCCCAGGGAGGTGTGACCACCTCCCCAGACAGGATAATGTGTATTGGGGCTGGGCGGGAGCACTTTCGGGTGCTTTGAAGTCCTGCACTGGGGGCACATTTGGTGTCCCTGTGCATACCCCAGTTCAAACCGGATCAGGGGCTTGCAGCCCCTGCTTTGGCGCGAACTGGACAAAGGGAAAGGGGTGTAGCCACCCCTCTGCCCTGACCCACCCATAGGTGGGGCCACAGAGTAGTCCAACCCCTATCCTTAGTATAAGTATAGGAACCCAGTCCTTAGGACTTTAGATTATCCCTGGACGAAACTCTGAAACTGAATCCTGGACCTTCGACGCTCTACTCACGATTAGAGGACAGAAGAATCTCCCTTGGGGTCAAGGAGTGACTCCCCTGCTTGGCAGGCACCAAAGAAGCATCTGTCCGGTTCGCATTTCTGAAGCTCCCGTCGGACGCCGAAGTCATCGCATCACCAGAGGTAGATTCTCAGACTTCCCCGAGGCTACCCTGAGTTCCCAGCAAAGCTGAGGCCCGTGGCTATCGTGGGTGACTTGAGACCGTGACCCCTGGACACCGAGCACATTTGCAAGTGCATCCTCTTCTGGGTCTCCCAAGAAGTCGTGCTTTGGGCTCCGAGTAGCCCTAGCCTCCAGCACTACCTGCACCGAAGATCACTGGCCCCCACTCCACGAGTGTCCTGTAAGCCAGATCCACGTGCGGCATCACGAGGCTCCTTTGCGGTCGCTAGCCTGTTGGCTAGTAGCCCTTAACGAAGGCCAATCTTTTCCTAACTTGGTATCCTAGTTGCTCCAGGCCTGTCCTCACTTACCCTCGCTGGGTGAGTTCCCCAGACCTTGCTGGTCTGCACCATCGACGATCTTCCTCTGCATTGAGACTTGCCGTTGCCAAGGCTTGTTGGGTCCAATCCGGTCGCCGACACCTCAGCACTCGACAAACATTGTGTACCAGCCCGAATCCTGCTCCTGGTTGCCGACAACGCCTCCTGGACCTCGTGGCTGAAGAGTCAAGACGACCGTCAACGCACCTGAAGCACTCGACATCGGTGGGCATCTGTCCATCGCCTTCCTGGTCACTGGCTAGTGACCCAGACTCTATCCCCTCTGCTTTCAGGTTCTTCAGAACTCCGATCCACTCTTGGATCCACCCGGACACTTTTCTCTTGGTCGCCAGCAGCACTTTGCAGCAGATCGCCATTCAAATCGACGACGAAACCCGACCCCGAAAGGCACTTATGCACCCGGCTTCCCTGGGTGAGGTAACACGAGTACTCCGGTGCTCCCGTGGGTAGAGACTCTTCAAAGTCCTAGATCTCAAAGGGTTTGGTCCAAGTCCTCTTTTAAGTGTCCCTTTTCTCTAATTTCCCGATCACGACTTTCTCCATAGAAGTCAACGGCGTATCGCGGTTGTGTATTTACACTGCACGCGTCTCCCGTGGGTCCCCTGTGTCACTACCTTGGGTGGTTCCTTGTGGTCCAAGCACTTCTAGAGGCTCTAGGCCTAGTGTCTAGTTCAGTCGTGGTTCTTCTACCACTTTATTGGTATATGGTTTGGTACGCCCCTAGGGCCCAAACGTGTATTTGTGCTTTTACTGTGTTTAAATAACTTCTAACTTATGTACTTCGAACTCTAGCCTCATAAAGAGACTAGAGGGGTGTGTTTAGCAATAAATACATATATTTTGAATATATACCTGGTGTGGTGCTCTTTCATTTGATCACTCAAGAGATTATAGACTGGTAAAACAAGCTGCTTTACATTCCTTCAAGACTTAGCCTGAAGGCTGCTCTCCATAGCTACCACTAGGATAGCTTTCAATAAGGTTGTCTTTAACCTATCTCCAATAAGGGGGTGTTTGGACTGGTGCAAGGTGCCCACTATAATTAGTGGACAACATATACCAGGCCAACTTCTCACAACTACCACCACTGATTTTCCCTTCCAAGGATCCGGGAAGGAAAATGTAAAAATGTCCTTGACACTCAAGGAGAAATCTCCTGCTGTATCTGGGACATTTTTCTTTTCTCTTTCAGCAACAACCTCTGCTCAACATTTTCAGCTTGTTTTTGTTTCCAGGAAGGTTTGCCTAACAGATCATCATTAGAGTGTCAATTCAAGTTGAACATGGAGTGAACATTAATGTGCTCCTACCAGACATGTTCTCTCACATATGGATCAGTAAAGCTGTGTAGAAGGTATGGCCTCTGGAAAAATGAAGCCCATTAAGTATAAGCCGGCCTTACTCTACTTTCACAAACTGGATAGTTACACTACAGTGTGAAGGAGGAACCTTCCCATACTATACCCTCTGACCAAGAAAGACAAGAGGACAAATCTGTCTCAAACTAGGACATGTTTGCATTTCCAGAACAAAGCCCAGCAATGCACACCACCACTACTGTCCCAAATACACAGACCTGTGTAGAAGCATATAATTATACCCACTTTGAAGCCAAAAACCATGATACACATGTAACATGCTTTAGAACAAGCAATATGTAGACTGATGCCACCATTTCTACCTGCAATATGCTTCTCTTTTTTGACTTTTCATTAACCACAATAGACAACGGACCTTCGTCCCTATGTCATTGAAATAAATATACCTTGGCATGGTCAAAAACTGTTTACCTTATGGCAAACAATACAAATGATCATGGAATGGGACACATGCCTAGTGGGTTCTATGTTTTGAATGGTCGTAAGACCATAGCATTGATTCTGAGGTCGGACGCAAATTTTGGAACTAAGGTTCTTTCATTTTTTTCCCAGTGATCTGAAGAGGTAGTCGCCTAGCACATGATGTACACCAGAAAGACAGTCTTTATTTGTTTGTAACTAAAAAGTTTATTCCAGTTAAGAAGGTTTCTGTGCTTTTTGCACATTAGCCTCTAGGCTCCCTGCTCTGCTCCGGCTTACGCCGTTTGAACAGAGGGAACCGCAGAACACTTTCAGACTACTGCGACTGCCATTTTAAAGCACAGTCTAGTCTTTTTGACACTGAGGGCTGCATAAGAGGCTTCCTGGCGCAGACATGCAGTGCTTAACAGGTTGCTCTTCTCTCTTAATTTGGAAATACTTTGAATGCTTTTACATTTATTTTTAGAAACTTGAATAGTTTGCTAAACATTTAATTGCTTGCTAAAAATTGATTTGCTTGCTAAAAGTTGAATTGCTAACTATCCACATTACTTGCACATAGCCACTTTACCTGGCTCTACCACGCTTGTTCAATCACAGTTTCCCTGCCCTCACTGATTTCTGTGCTTTTTGCACATTAGCCTCTGGGCTCCCCGGTCCACCCCGGCTTACGCCACTTGCGCAGAGGGAACCACAGAACACTTTCAGACTACTGTGACCACCATTTTAAAGCGCAGTGTAGTCTTTTTGACATCTGTCAAGTCTTTTTGACACCGAGGACTACATAAGATACTTCCTGACACGGAAGGGCGCACCAGAGGCAAGCCTGTCTGCGCCCGTCCTCGCCTAAACACGCCCGAACGCCGCCAGCCACCAGCAATCCTTTTCCTTTTTTGAAAAAAAGGTAAATAAAATGCCTCCTCTTTGCTATACCAGTGCTCACCTAACAGACATCAGGGATAAGGCTGTCCTTCTTAGAACCCCAAATCTGCTCTGTACTTCTTTTCTTCCTTTGGAACTGAAGGTCCCCCACATTTGCAGATCCTGTGACCTTGTGTGCTCTCTATTTATTTATTTATTTGTTTATATAGCGCTAGAATCGACCCCCGAAGGGGTATCTCTGCGCTTAGAGCGGACCGTGAGGGTGTAAAGCAATTCCAACAGAGTTTAACAAGTGCAAAAAAGATTGGTCTTAAGCAACTTCCTGAATTGCAAGTGATCCAGACACTGTCTTAAGGTCAAGGGGAGTTCATTCCAATAACTGGGGCCAAGATAGGAAAGAGCTTTTCTTCCTTATCTTGCCTTACTTACTCGAGGCACCACCAGAAGGTGTTTAGCACTCGAGCGGAGGGATCTTAATGGTACATAGGGCGTGAATTTCTCGGAAAGATAGGAAGGGCCCAAATTGAGCAGTGCCTTGTGAATGGTGCAGCAGATTTTAAATTTGACCCGTTGGCGGATGGGGAGCCAATGCAATTTCATAAGAAGAGGGCGAGAGGGGGTCCTGGAAGGAACATTAAGGACCAACCGCGCCGCCGTGTTCTGAACCACCTGCATTCTACTGAGTGAAGCATCATTAGCAGAGACCAGCAGGCCGTTACAGTAGTCCAGACGACTCAATACCAGCGCCTGGACTAAGGTTTTCCGGGTGGAGTCAGGAAGCAAGGGGAAAACTCGACGGAGCAGGCCTATTACATGAAAACAGGAACCAACTGTCTGAGCAGCGTGTTCCTTCAAACTGAGGGCTTGATCTAAACGGATACCCAGATTTTTGACTGTAGACTTGGGGGCAGGGTGGGGACCCAAGTCGACCGGCCACCAATCCGGGGTCCATAGAAGGGGGGCCTCTCCAAAGAGCATTATCTCAGTTTTTCCCACATTACACTGGAGGAAATTATTCTTCATCCAGTGTGATATGGCTCTCATCCCGTTGGAGAAGGCTAGCCGGACCGCCGAGGTGAATTTATCAAATGGAAAGAGTAACTGGGTATCATCGGCATATGATATGGGAATAAACCCATGTGTCCTCAAAAGATTGGCCAAGGGAGCAATATAGATGTTGAATAATGTAGGGCTCAAACATGAGCCCTGGGGTACTCCCTTGGTCAAATCTATAGGGGCCGAACGATATGAGCCTAGGTTGATAATCTGGGAGCGATCAGACAGTAAGCTCCTCATCCATTGTAAGGCTGATTTTCTTAGCCCAACCTCTTCCAACCTTTTGATCAGAATACTATGGGAAACTGTGTCGAACGCTGCGGATAGGTCCAACAGCACCAGAATCATAGAGTGGCCTTTATCTAGGGTCATCCTGATGTTGTCTGTGACCACTAGTAATGCTGATTCGGTGCTGTATTTGGGCCTAAAACCGGACTGAGAAAGATCTAAACATCCTGTCAGTTCGACATAGTTGGAAAGGTGGGTATTAACATGTTTTTCCATTAGTTTGCTCAGGAACGGGAGGAGTGAAATAGGACGGAGGTTAGAGAAATCCATCCATGGTGTTTTAGTATTCTTACGAATAGGTCTAACCTGGGCAACCTTCCACTCCAGTGGTACATGGCCTTCCGTTAGAGAGAGATTAATAAGAGATTGCACCGAGGGGGACAAATGTTTAGCCAACGACGGAATGGCTTTAGCTGGAATATGGTCAGAAGGGGACCCAGACTTTATCTTGTGAATCAGTGATTCAACCTCTGCTAGTGTAATTGCAGGGAAGTTCTCTAACAATTGAGAGTTTGTTAGATTCAAGTGTTCCAAGGCCATAGGGGTCTGCTGCAGATCTCCCATTGCGGTAATTTTTCCATAGATAAGCTCTATCTTTTGTACAAAATAGAGAGCAATATCATTACACAGCAATTGGGAGGGGACCTCTAAGCTTTCACATGCCTTAGGGTTAATGAAAGACTGAAGAATCTGGTACAGGGTTTTAGAAGAGTTGCCAACCTCGGCTAACTGAGCTGTTATATGGGTTTTCCGTGCTATTTTTATGTTTTTATGATAGCTGGACAGAGAGGAATAAAACCGATCTCTGTCCGCCTCATTATGAGAAGCACGCCAGATTCTCTCCAGCTTCCTGCAGAGTTGCTTTTGATCTCGTAGTTGTATCGAGAACCAAGCTGCCTGTGGGCGATTAGGATGGCTCAAGGAGCATTTCAGAGGTGCAATGTGGTCAATGGCTGTTAAAACCGCTGAGTTATATTTAAACAATGCTTTCTCAATGTTGTCCGATGCAGAATTTTGAGGCCTCAAAAAACTGTTTGAAAATTTTCCGCGGAGACTCTCTGCCACTGCCTGCGAGTATGAAATGTAGCTGGTTTAGGTATTTTAAGATCTATAGGGTCCTGGATAAAAAATTCAATGACTGAATGATCAGACCAAGAAAGTTGTTGGGGGGGTTCACACTGAATCTTAGAAGAATTTGAGAATATAATATCCAAAGTATGACCAGCTATATGGTCTATCCATCTCTGGGGAGATCTGCAACATCCGGAGTGGCTTTAACTCCAGTCAGTCAGAGCGCATGGACGTGTCTCCTCCTCATGGCTCTGTTGCAGGTCCTTCATTGAACCATGCAGCAGACCAGCGTCTGTTACGTGGCCTCTACTGTAAGGCTCGATCTATCCCCAAACATGCTGTTGAACTATGGCATCTTATTGCCACTAATCAACCTGACATCTGTTTCATTACTGCAACTTGCCTCCATTCCTCAGATTTCCCAGTTTCCTCCTGAGCACAGGTTGCTCAGAGTAGATAGAGAGTCTAAAACTAGAGGCAGAGTTGCTATCACTTTCCGCAATCCGGAAAAAATCATTTTTTTTGGGTTTCTCGTCTTACAGACTGAGTTGAGCTCTGTATTTATAAACTTGAGACACTTTTGAGTGTTTTCTGTAAGGGCGCTTTAGTTTACCGCCCTCCGGGACCTAACAAAGATTTTAGTTCATTGAATGCCTAGCACTGTACGTTCTAGCCTCTGACTACTTCATGCTGATAGGTGATTTTAACTACTATGCAGAGATGAACTCCGATCCAGAAACCCTATGTTTGCTTTCAGACTTAGAGTCACTAGAACTACATCAAAACGTATACGGCTCCACCACCATAGCAGGTCATATTCTAGACCTTATTTCATCAACTCACCGAATCTACAGGTGGGTTCACCAATCCCAATGGCCTGGATGCATCATTCCTCGATCAACTTCCAGCTGCACCTAGGGGAACCAATAGGCCACAAGATGATGGGCCCTAAAATGATTAGGCCTTGGAGGAAGGTCTTGCTTCCCTCTTTCATGCCTTTCTTTCCTACCCAACTCTCCACAATACACTCAGATGATAATATCGCCCTGGAAGACTTCCTGAGCTCCTTTTAACAGGCTTTAGATAACATTGCCCCAGCTAAACTTAGCTGAACAAAACCCTTTCCCCCTGGTATTTGGAGGAACTTAAAGTGGAAAAATCGGCGTGCAGGAGATTTGAAAGTAAATGGCGCACTACAAAATCTCCCCGCAATAAAGTTGCCTATAAATCGGCATTAGGTACCTACCACAAAAACATTAGGGAATCTCGGAGGTTCCATATAGTGAATCGGATTAATAATGCTGGAAACTCAACCAAGAAATTATATAAGGTTCTAAAAGAGTTTGCCACACCTACTGTATGCACCTCTTCCATTCCAGCATCACAGTCTCTGTGGGATGCCATCACAGATCTCTTCAAAGAAAAAATCTCCAAAATGTACCTTAACTTATCCAGCTGCTGTACACAGGCAGAATTTCCCCCCCATGTTTCCTCAGCCACTAATCAGGTGGCTCGTTTAGAGGAATTTGAACCCTTTACATCAGAACAAGTACTACCCCAGATGACAAAAATGTATTCAGGCGCACCATCTGACCCCTCTCCCCCACACATTATGGCAGCCCTGGCTCCAGCACTTATCCCGGCTATTACTTGTCTGGTTAACTACTCTCTTAGTATTGAAACCCTTCGAGCTGGAAAGCAGCTCAGGTCATGCCAATTTAAAAAAAAAACGTAATGCAGACACCCTTGAGCTATCCAACTAAGTACGGATATCACTGCTTCCATTTCTCAGTAAGATAATAGAGACTCTGGTAAACAAACAACTTAAGTCTTTTCTGGAAAACTATTCCCTTTTGAACTCTTCCCAGTCAGGATTTCGTGCCTCCTACAGC
This sequence comes from Calotriton arnoldi, assembly GCA_963921515.1. Taxonomy (NCBI): domain Eukaryota; kingdom Metazoa; phylum Chordata; class Amphibia; order Caudata; family Salamandridae; genus Calotriton; species Calotriton arnoldi. Next base: position 696,581 of record CAWUFW010007673.1, on the reverse strand, counting down.
ATATATAAACTGCTCTGGTGGCAGTATTAGATCTCAACAGACTCTCTCTTGATGAAGGTTATTACTCGATTTCTCCGCAGCATTCAACACCATCTCACACTATGTTGATCCAAAGACTACTTGAGATTGGTGTCGGCGGAAAAGCTCTTGATGGCTTAAAAACTTTCTCAGTAACAGGACTCAAACTGTGCATCTAGAGTCCTTCAACTCCTGTACCTTGGTCGGTCCTCCTTGAGCCCTACACTTTTTAATATCTACGTAGCCCCCTTAGCTTAAGTGGCAAGATCCTGTGGTTTTGAATTCATCTCTTACGCAGATGGCACACAATTGATCATCTCTATGAGACCCAATCTGAAATCTACAAAAAATAGATTTAGCAATTGTATGAGGAAGATAGCATCATGGATGACATCAAACTGCCTACAACTTAACAGTGACAAGACAGAAATTCTGCTTTTTGGTAATGCCCATGCGCACTGGTCAGATGAAAGGTGATCCCTGGAGCTGGGCACGGCCACTCCTCCCTAAAAAGGTAGTGAAAAATCTGAGCATCCTGATAGATGAGAATCTTGCCCTGAGAGAGCAGGTTAGCTCTACTTATTGTGCCCGCTGCGGGATCATGCGCCTGCTCAGGAAAGCTTTTCAATAGTTGCCCCTCCAATCCAGGAAAACCCTCACACAGGCACTGATTGTTAGCCGCCTAGCCTAAGGCAACGCCCTCATGGTTATGGCAAATGAGGCTCTTTTGACTAATCATCAGGTGGTTCAGAACACGGCTGCCCGCCTGGTCTGTAAACTCCCTCCTCGGACCGCTTCTGAGCCCACTCTGAAATCCCTGCACTGGCTGCCGGCGAGAAAACTCTCCCTGTTTTAATTTCTCTGCCTAGTTCACAAGTCTCTGACTGGCAATGGCCAGCTCTACTAACAAAACAAACTGCAGCTCTATCTGTCCAGTTGCAACCTCAGTTCCAGTGGACAGTCTCTGTTACACCCTCGCCGCATTCGTATGGTCAAATGGTGAGAGATCTTTCTCTTAGCTCGCTCCCCACCACTGGAACTTTACACATGCGGCTCTGTCTTGATTTTGTCAACTTTAAAAAACTGCTCAAAACTTGGCTCTTCTGACTCTTTCTCTAACTCCTTCATCCTGTTTGTACGCCAGAGCGCAGAGAGACCCTTTCGGGGGTGATTAGTCCAGCTCTTTACAAATCCCTTTAAATTAACATAATATAACATAAAATAACATATTTTGACACTTACATGACATCTTGTCCAGGTGTCTCCTCTTAACCATTGAATCAAATCAGGTCTACCACTTCTTTTGGGTTATGTGCCATATTAGCAATAAAAAAAAAATATCTAGACATGTACATTGTGTTGAAACAATTGTTTAAATTATTTTGCTTAATTGGGCATAGATAGTGTATTATTTACTCCCATGGAGTCATATTTTTGTGAAGGATATTTAGGACACTATATTTCTGTCTGACTATATTTAGGCCATGCTGTTCTGGTACCATGCCCTTCTGACCCTGTTCATTGGCCCAGCTTAGTCCCCTGGTTGGAATCCAGGAAAATCCTTTAGTGTGTATCTTGACATTCTGGAGGAGGCACAGGGGTTTTGTAAAGGAGACTCTTGGGTTTGCTCCCATACTCTTGCTCAACATTACTTACTAAAGATTGAGGATGCAATGACAACCCAGGCCACGGTTTGTCTTCGGCTGGGCGTTTTGAAGAGATTTCTTTAAGCGGATTTGGCATTGGTATGGTTTCATGCTGTAATTATATTCTTCCAAAGACTAACCCTGCTTGAGCATGCCTCATTTGTAAGTAGTTAGGTAGAAGCAAGCAGGATATGGGGATAATGCCAGGATTACTTTTTAGTAATCATTATTACTACTTGTCCGCCTCTTTCTTGTCACATGTCCTAAGCATTGTCCAGGAGAACCACTTAGTTTCCACCGCTTGGAAACCTGGATATTTTATGGACAATTATGCTAAGCCCAGGTACATCAACCTCAACAGGCAGTGGTGTATAAAAAACTTCGGGGGTGCCTCCCTGCAAAGTACACGGAGCTCCCCTCTGCCTGGCTCACCACCTAGCACTTTTGCTGAGGGGTCCCGTGGAGCTCATGGGCCCCCATACCGTGGGGGCTGCGGTGTCTTATGTTACGCCTCAGAATAGAACTAGGTATATTCAAGAGTTTGTGGTAAGTAACTCAAGGATTTCAGTTGTTGTGATCAACGGTAGACCAAGTCACAAATTTTACCTGTAGCCGTGTATATTGCAGCTGTAGCTACTGAAAGAGAGGACGTTCCAAGCAGTAGTTTTGACAGGCTACAGGGGTCCAGAGGCTCAAGGATGAAAATGTGTCATTGCTGTTTTGAAAAGTACATACTAAAGGCTAAACTTTCCTAGGTCCTTTTCACTTTAGAGGTGAGCTAGCCAGGAAAGAGGAAGTAAAGTGCTTGGCCAAAGAAAGCCATGCCAAGCTGGTTGAGTTTTAAACTCCTGATTCCATAGCCACAGCATTAGGTGCTGCACCTAACTTGCTCGCGAGAAGTATCTGGTATTGTGTGACATGCAAAAAGGATATTACTAGCTTCAGTCTGTGACCACATGAAACGAATTGGCTAAAGAGAATGTAGAGAAGAAAAAATGTTATTATACAATTTAGTAATATTTTGATCACTTCAATCAATCAATCAAAGTTTATTCAGAGCACAACCCCTTGTAACATATACAAATGAACTTATAAATTCATTTCATCATCAAAGCACAAACAACAATTAATAATTAAAATTGCATGTTTTTAAGAACTACTATGTACAATAAAATCTTAATAAAACTTTACTTGATAGTCTTTCTACTCTTTTTTATTTGTGGGTTTCTTCCTCAAACACTACACAGCAAGGAGAAACTTGGCTATACTGAAAACTAACACTTCACTAGTATCAGATCTAAGTATTGTTAATGCTACTGCATATTGGCTTACGCTGATAAGGCGAGCCATATCGGAGCTATCCATTTCTTGCATGGATGCTCATAAACTTTGCAAACAAACAGATTCCTTCATCACTTTACAAGCTAGGCAGAAGTCAGTCTTGAAGTTGTTGATCTAGAGGTTCTCAGTATCCCTGATGTGCTCTGTGGTAATTTTAAATGCAGCCCATTTTCCTTGAAAAAAAACGGGATGCGTTTAACAAGAAAAAAATGAAAATTTGCAGTTTAATTTTTTAAGAGTAGGCAGTGGTCCGTGAGACAACTGCCTGCTCTTAAAATATATATTTTTTAACATTCTCAAAGGGAAGGGGTCCCCAAGGAACCCCTTACCCTTTGCGAATGGGTTATCACCAGTTTTAAACTGGTGGTAAAGTATTACTGTTTTGTGACTGGAATTTGGTCGCAAAACATTAATGCACACCATTCTCATTCGGTATTTGGAAGGGAAGCCCTTTCCAAATATCGAATAGGTATTTGGTAGGAAATACAAATTGTGATTCAGTAACAAGTTACTGAATCATAATTTACCTTTTGTACTTTGTAAAAAGGTTTTTTGCAATCGATTCTGAGAATTGGGCCATTTGCTACCGCAAAAAGCTTTGTACATCTAGCCCTTAGAGCGTTATTTATATAAAGGGAGAACACCGTTGGCACCCTGACACATCCTTGTTGCGGCCCAATTTCAATTAAGATTCAGTTTGTCAGTTCACCCTGGCTACCCCTCTTACCTATGCGTAGTTCTCACTGTGCAGCAGTATAGGTATGGACAGGAAATTACTGGGAATCCCCATTTGTCCCAAATACTGACCATAGTTTTGAACGAGGTTTCAAGTCAAAGGTCCACAAATGCCATATAGAGGTGCCCCTTGTTTAATACCACCATTTTCCAATAAATTATTTTACATTTTGATCGACTGTGTTGACATTTGCCTTTAAATCAGCCTGTTGGGGTGATAAGATATTATGATCTTCAATCCATTCTTGCGGCTTGTCAAGCACTCGTCAACACAACTTTTGTGACAGCTATCTAAGAGGCTAATTACATGTGTTATCCCTCTGGCCCTTTTTATAAATTAGGATTATCTCTGCCCCTTTCCTTGTAGTTGGTATAGGGCAGCTTTCCAAGATGGCATTTGAGGAGTAGTTTATGTATGGTGCCGAAACGTGTAATTTGGATATAAAAATATCCTGCAGCATCCTGTTGGGGCAGGGAGCTTTACCCCACCTTGGGTAGCTTGAATAATATAATTGAGACTGTTTTTTAATGGATCTACAGGAAACAAAAGTAAAATTTGGTCTGGTGACCCAATGCAAGTCTGTCCTCCTCCGTGTATGTACACAACTTAGAAAAATGCTCAAAACATGATTGTGGCTGAATATGGAAACCCATGCTTGTTATACTACCGCCGCTTCCATGGGCAGCTATATGCCAAAAGGCCTTGTTGTCTTTAGGCTTGGCTGCCTTAAGCAAGTCCTGCCATCTGTTCTCATCCCACTCTCTCTTAGGTTTTGCATGTTCAGATTTGTACAATTTCCTAGCGTCTATTACCAAATACTGTTTTTTACATCTAGTTGCACAGATTAAATCATATTTACTTTCTCTGCATTTTTTATTACACCGTGTAACATTCCTATTGTTATTAAGATTTGTGTTACTGTGCCCGTGAAATAATTACTTAGAGAGGCAACTAGATTTGCGTGTATGTTAGCAATAATTTCCAGGCTCTTCCCAGTAGGAGAGGATATCGGGATGTTCCAGGGCCACATCAAGTACTTTGTTTGAGGCTAGCCGCGCTGACGATTGGTATATATGGGAATTTTTGATTGTCCGTTTATTATTCGAGATGGATAATTCCTTACTTGCCACTGGTGCTAGTAGGACCTCTGCATACTTAAAGATATCTTCCATAGTTAAATGTAAGGCATTATGGTCACTACCCTTATGATGTAATGCTCCCATATCTATCAGATACATCCAGAGTTGGTGATCTAGCAGTATATAATCTATAATGCTAGTTTGGCTAGTCCTATTAAAAGTATGGTGTCCCGTAGGATCTGAACGGTGTGACCAAAACATTCCCTAACTCCAAGGGCCGTGGTTAAAACCATCGTCTTTGCAGATGTAGACCGTTTTTTATGGAGGGCAAATCTAATCTGGGAATTCCCCATGTCTCATCTTTCTTTTCCATATCTCCTGCCTCCTCTGCCATGTACTGGACCAGCAAATGCTTGCTGGGGCTTGTCGTCAACCAAATCCGGCAACCAGATCGTCCTTTGTATAGAGCGCACCACAAGCCGAAGGCTTCTGTTCTCCTGCATGATAAGTGTTGGCATTACCCTCAGCTCAGGGGTACTTTCGGCTTCCCAGCGATGAAAGGATGAGTTAGTCCTCCTCGGCTCGAACCTGTGGAACACAAAGGGGCATATGTACAAGCCCCTATCGCCACCACAACGTCACTTTTACCGAGGTTGTGGTGGCAATAGGGGCTGCGCCTTATGTACAAGGCAGCGTTAAGCCACTTAACGTGGCTTAATGCTGCCTTGTACATAAGGCCCCCTTTCACGCTATGGTTAGCGTGAAAGGGGCGTGCAGTAGGTGTTGTGGTGGGCGTTCCACCGCAACACCCATTGTATTTGGCGCTGCCCCCTATGTACAAGGGTGGCGTACATAGGAGGCAGCGCCAAAATTAAGACCAGGAAAACCCTGGTCTTAAGTTGGCGAAACGAGGAGAAATGCATTATTTCTCCTCGTTTTTGCTTTTTCCATGTGTGCTGCCTTGTGCAGCACACATGGAAAAAGCAGAATGCCATGGTTTGTTTATGTACAGGACAAACCTTTAAAAAAATGCCATTTTGACACTCTCATGCACACATGAAAGTGACAGAATGGCATTTTAGGATTGTTTATGTGCAGGAAGGGACACCTTCCTACACATAAACAGTCCTCCCTTGCACACAGACACCTTTGCACTCTGGTGCAAGGGTGCCTGCGTTGGCGCTAAGTTGCTAAACTTAGCGCCATCGCAGGGGGAAACGCAAGGCTGCACCACATTCTTGTAAATATGGTGCAGCCTTGCATTTCAGAAGTGGCGGAGCGTGTCGTTAAGCCAAGGAGGCTAACGACACGCTCCGCCACTTCCTTGTACATATTCCCCAAAATTTGCAAAAGCAGGGAATACCAATTTATAGTTCAGGGCACGCTGGAGCTAAGCTAAGACTCTCGTTGGACAATTAACCCCTTGATGGGTTTGTCGTTGTTAAATTTACTCAGTGCTCTGAAGTTAGTAGATTGACTCAGTGAAACGCCTGAGCATTATCCACTTGAAATATGCCCTGTGCCCCAGGCACCCGCTAAAAGTCACGAGAGATCAAAGGTCAAGGGGTTACTGTTTTTTAAGAAATGGCTTATCCCTCGGGTCAGGATTAATTTAATAAGTTTTCTGTGTAGTAAAGTGATCACATGCTGCCTTTAAATAAAAAAGAGAGTCAGAACTGCGTGTATGTTTGTTTTGTGAACACGGAACAGTACAAAACAAAAAGCTTAAATTTATATTTGGTCCAGGATGTGTGCTTCCTAATTTATTATTTATTTTCCTCTCTTGTCATTTCAACATCAAGAATAGGCTTAAAGAGAGTGGACTAACTGAAAGCAAAACAAAAAGTTGTATTGCTTAAAAAAAAACGGCATTCTAAGAGACATACAAAAAAAGCAACATCAAGCACTGGTAAAGCCAATGGATCTGGAGTTGGCAGCCAGCTTTTTGGACTTGTCAATGCTTCTTTTGATTTGGCATGTTTTTTGTAAATCGTTATTGTTGGAGGAGCTGCCAGGCACACACTAATAAAAAATGTTTTTAAAAAATAGGAAAGCAAAAATGTTTTTTCGTCTCCAATAGAATACATTGCCGTAGTAGTCAAGGGCGCGGTATGGAGCTACTTTGTATGTTGAGGTGCTCCTGGTGAAATGGCAGAATGCAGTTACTGACATTGAAGTTAGCGAATGACAAGAGTGGGCTGACTCTTTACCCCATGATGCGTGCTGTAGCGGGCGGAAGAAAAATGTGAATGGCACAATAAAAGACCAATAGGTGAAGAGGGTCCGGCTACAAGCCCCTACAGGTGTGTTATACATATAATTGTATAAAAGCAAACAATATTGGCTGATGCCAGATCCAAAAGTGAGACCATCTGAGTAATATTTCATATTTGTGGCTAATCCAAAAAGGAACGATAGTCCCTTGATTTGCACTTTGCTATGCGCTGGATCTGTAATATGACACGGCACAAAGGCAAAGAATTCCTCATTAACATAAAGCCATGTCCCTATGCAAATGAGAGCACGCCCTTTGGAATCACATTGATACACATTTAGCGCTGACCCAATCTATTTTACAGAAGGGGCCAGACAAGTATCTGTGGCCTCATTTTTATACTGCAGTGCCGGGGGTGGAAAAAGCAGGTGCAAATGCCCAATGTGTCCCCAGTGCCCTATATAAATTACGGCCTCCGATGTCTCTCGGTTACCTGTATCCTGCTAAATGAAGACGTAACATTTGGTGGGCCATCCTTCATGCTCATCTGAATCTGCAAATTTGTATTAACTAGCATATTGGGAATGCCTGAAATCTCTTTTTCTCAAATTAAGAGGCCTTTTCCTTGCCATTCGGTCTGCCCTCTCTCCATGTGTACTTCAGCAATGCTTATCAGGCCTCCCCTTCCAATGCAAAAAAAATTATAGCACCCCAAACTCACAAGTTTTGCAAAACTCATGAATTCAAGATGGTAAAAAAAAAAATCCAACTCTTCATTGGCAATCTCATGTCTTGATATGTTCAAATTTGATTGATGGAACTTGCTAGTTTCATGATCAGAAAGTTAACAGACAAAATAGACAGAAGAAATGCTTTTGTTTGACACCCTTTTAACTTCTCCCATCTTGAAATAATCTCTATGAAACTTGGATGAAACAAATAGTGCCAAATTTTCTGCAGATTCGTCAAACAGGCCAGGCCCTGGGCCACCCACCGTTCATCTTACCTGAGCCTCCGCCCAATCATAGCCATGATGGCTTTACACTTTTTTAAATTAGAATTTGCGAATTTCAGGAAAGTCGCAAATCATGGAATTTGCGGATTATCTGAAACATATGAATTTATTAACATGCTGTCCATTTCTAAATACAAAATGGCAGCCACATACTTGTGAACTTCATAAAATTCATGGATTTATTGCTTGATAAGTGCTTTGTGACTATTTGCTTATAATTGGCCATGCTTCTGTGATCGTGTCTACCCCACCCTCTGGTTCCTAGTACCAGTCATTGTGCCCCTATTGTCTGAATAATTTTTTCCGATTGTGCAAAGTTCACAAATTTTGCTGAAGTACGAGAATTTCACAATACTGAACAAAATTATTGAAGCCTTTCATAAGTCAAACACATTCTTGAAAACATTCAAATGTGATGTACAGACTGCACAGGTTTCTGTCTCCTGGGTTTAAACAGGAAAGATCTTTCTACATTTTAACTTTTCCATGCCAAGTCGACGATTTAAACCAATGAATTTAGCACACTTTCTGAGTGAGGTTCTACCGTCATATCATGTTAGGTGTAAATCAGTTCAGAGGTTTTTGCTGTAGCAGAGAGCAAAATTTCTAATGCGAGTTTGGATTTCAAATCCAACTTTTTGACACCTTCCCGTTTAACTTTTTTCCTTGCACTTATCTGCACAAAACTTGCCATGATAAACATTCTCTAGTTTATTAAAGTAAACAAAATTCAGTGCAAAATCAGCAAATACACCAAAATTATTAGCAATCCAGAAAATGCTTTTTTAATGTAAAATACTGTTGAACCTTAACTACAGAGTTTGTAGTGGGGCTGTCTCACACACACACACACACATACACACCCTACACACACATACACACACACCCTACACACACCCTACACATACACGCACACACACACCCTACACACACATACACACCCTACACACAGACACACACACCCACACACATATTTCTGCCCAGTACTTTGGAATGTTTGTCCTCTGCAAATGGGAATGTGGCAATGGTCTGTCTGTGGAATACTTGCACTCCTATGATGTCAAAATAGATTATTTTTCGGTTCCATCAGGCACAAACGCAAAAGAATTAAGGATTTGGGAGAAGTTTTTAGGTATACATGCTCCCAGGAGTGGAGATGGCTGAAAATGACGCCACCTCTTTGCCTGGGCCATTAACATACACTCAAGGCAATGACATCCTCTATTTTTATCACTGGAGTGGGAAAACTTCTTATGAAGAGGTAATGGAAAAACGTGATCATAATTTTTTACCTTGTTCGAGCCTTTTCCAGTCTGCTGCAGGCGGGCATTGCTGTGTGCAAAGGCCAGGAATGAGTCTGCTTTCCCACGCACTGCGCCACACCTCAATGCAGAGGGATGTTGGTCAGGCCCGGAGCAAGATCTATGAGGGAGGCATGGCCCTCAGCTGTGACCAAACATTAAAACTGTGGGGCATATTAGCAAGACTGGCGATAAAATTATCGCCGTTTTAGCGGCAGGAAACTGCCGCTAAAACGGCGATAATTGACTTGCTAATATGCGTTAAAGAATTCCAATAGAATCCCAGGTTAGATGTGCAGGACATCTAACCCGGGCTTCTATTGGAATTCTATAACGCATATTAGCAAGCCCATTATCGCCGTTTTAGCGGCAGTTTCCTGCCGCTAAAACGGCGATAATTTTATCGCCAGTCTTGCTAATATGCCCCTGTGTTCTAAAACGACAGAGAGGACTTAGCAGTGCTACCCGTATGGAATATAGAGCCTGAAGAACGGGGGTTCTCGAGGGAGGGGCTTTTCTGACAACGGCGTGGGAGGGGGAGGGATGGCTACAAAGTTTGCCCTGTTTCCATAAAGAATGCAATGTATAACGCTATAGATGTGATCCTAACAATTGTAAAATGGAAAAATAAACATTCTTTAAAAAATAAAATTGTGTTCTATAGATGCATTTTCCCCAAAAACTTGTGGGGAAAAATGTACAGTGTGCATGGTTTTGCAGCATCCATAGGTTTTTAGGGCTTTTTTTAAAATTATTGGTGTGATTGGATACACTACTCAATATCAACCACCAGAATATAGTAGTACAAGAATATCAAGAACAGAATATCAAAAGGTAAGTGCATAGAGGGAAGTATAGCTTTACTATTCCTAACTTCACATCGACATACCTTGAAGGTATATATATATCAAGTGGGTATATATATGTGGGGTAAGGTATAGAAAATCTATACTTTTGGTTTTGATATTCTGTCCTCGATATTCTGTGACATTGATATTCTGGCTTCCATATTCCGGGTGCACACGGTGTGATCGCTTGTGAAAGAATACGTGGATTTTTTTACGGTACATATTAAAGCATACTCGATCAACTTTACACAGTCCAACTTCAAATCCTATCAATTAGAGGTGAGTAAAGTTGTAAAGTCAGCTGACTCACAACTCTTTTCAAGCTTTGTGAAATGCAAACCATATCAAGTTCTATTAGTAAAAAAAAATAAGTTGGCCTCAGCTCAGAACCCTCCCTCTCACACCACTTACCTGAGGCGGCGGATGTCCAGCCTCCACACTCAACATTTCTGCGCTGGAGGATGTCCTACCTGAAACATTCTCTATCAGGAAATAATCACAGCTGGAAGGCCGAAAGGGATAAACCTTACCTCAAGTAAAGTTAGGAAATTTAATCTGCTTAATAAAGTGTGGAGTTTTTTTATTCTGTCCAATTTCATTAGTGACTTTGCCTTACTGCTAATTTAAAATAACTTTACAAAGAGCTTGCTGCATATCCATCAAGGACATTGTCAGAAAATAGTGGCAAACTGTGTGTTTTAAACATTTTATTGCTGCAACAATGGTGAAAACTAAATTGAATTTAAATATCATTTTTACAGTGGGTAGGTCCCACAATGAATTTCACTATAAGGTTGTGTCAAAAGACACATAGTTCAGTTACATTTGATCAAAAACATCAGTAAAAACTGCATGGACTCTAAGCAGGCTTTGACATTGACATACACCCCTCACAGTTACAAGCAGGTGCTGTACAAAAGGACACACTTTGTCAGTTATCGACCAACAAGACAGGTAGGCATGGTAAAGGATAGGTGATTATATGAGCCTGGGATGGTTCCATTTAAGACCTGTGGCCTGGCTGAGGACACTAGTTCCATCTCCAGTTAGAGAAGCCATAGATGGATGTGCAGCAGCTCTGCCTCTAAGGCTCTGAATGTTGGTTTCACAATTTGTATCTAGGATCCTGCTCTGTGATAAAATCTCTCTTTAATGCTGCTTGTATGCCCCCATTTGGATGCTACAGAATCCCCCCACTTCCAGAGTTATGGACCTCTCCTCTCTTTCACATGCAATAGACTTCTTCCATAGAATACTCAAGATGGCACCCTCTATGTGTCTAACATTGCTTGGACGAGCATGCACTTTTCTAAGTGGTGAATGTAGAAAGCATGGATACTTGCCATGTGTACCGAAAATAAAAAATATTTACTTGTAGAGAGATTATTTGGCATTACTACAGGTGTAGATAAAAGTCAAGCTTCATGTTAGGAAACCGTTAAGAGACTGCCATATTTAAATGTACACTAGAAAGCTAAATCACCTCCATAATAGAACTTGGACTTGTCAGCAAGTAGGTTGCATTTTCCAGCGACTATATCAGCAAATGTAGACATGGCTGGCATGCAGTAAAATAGAAGGCGTCAGCACTTCTCACCAAGAGCATGTAGTAACAAACAGCAACGTGGTGCCATTATTAAGCACTTTCTAAAAAGCAACGTGGATCAAATGACAATGGTTAGACCTTAGTAGGGCTCCAAAAAACACTATGCAAGGGGATTTTTGGATCTTATACTAAGATCATTTTTAAAAATAAGTGCTAATTTGTGGATTAAAATCACACTGGGCCAGCTTTACTGGCAAAAATATGATAAGCTCTAAATTCACTTAAAATCTCCAATCACCTTTTCTCCATGCCTGCCTAGCTCTCATTTTGTTACTTGAGGCCATATTTTACTTTCTCTCTTCTCTCCTCCTCTCCTAATCACTGTCACCACTGCCTCTGTAACCCTTTTCCCCACTTTCTGTTTGCCGCAGCATCTGTCTATCTTCCTCTGCCTGTCTTTCCTGCACTCTCTATTGCCTTCTCTATTTGCTCTCCTTTCTTTCTTTCTCCCCTCTACTTTTCTAGAATCTCTTCTTTCTATCATCTCTGTACTTCTCAGTAGTTATTATTCTCTCCCTTGCCCTCGTCTCCATAGATCATGTATGGCAACTGAAACTTTGTCTTGGCTCTACATGGCCATTAGCAGCATCTGCCACCTCTCTTTGGTCAATGTGCTTTTTGCTGTTCTCCAGTCTCAGAAGCCTACCATCTTCCTTCTGGAAACTGGAGAAGTCCCCTATGTCCATAGAACAAAGTAGTTAGTGTGATGGCGCCATAATATCCCTACAGCTTCTTGTCCATTCTTGTTGGACAGGACATTAGGCTGCATCAATTTGGTGGGTTTTAACTGTTTGACTTCCACCCCACTGTTGTCACAGTGCAGTGGACTTTAACGGGTCATCCACAGTACTGGAAAAGAAAATGTTTCTGGTAAAAACCCAAGAAACATTTTTTTTCCAAAATCAAAGTCGGGACATGAGGGTAATTCTCACCTCGAGTTTGATTTTTTATGTTTTGCTGTATTGTGCAGTGCACTGTGATGTCACAGCAAAATAACCGCGAAAGCATACCAAGCTAATGGAATCTGCAGAGATTCAAAAATGTCCTAAAACACAGCAGTCTTACTCTTCTCCTAATAACAATAGTACCCCGCTTGTAAAGGTGTTGGCTGAGACAGTGCGTGGGCTGTCACTTGCAAGACATTTTGTTAGCTTACAGGGGACTTAAAGCCAACCCATTGCTTACTATTGGTTGGCTTCATCATTAGTGTAATTTCCTTGCTTCTCTTTGGTCAATGCCTACCGGCTTCACTTCTTCTTCATGTGTTTGTCCCTCCCCTGGATCTTGGCTCAAGTACTGCTTCATTGTTCGACTGTGTGTCCTTCCACTGCTCGTGTATTGGAGATTTTTTTCCTTGATTGCCATTGTTGTTGCTTGGCCTGTTGTACTTGCTTGCCTGTCTCTTGCCCTGCCACACTCCCACATTATTGCTGTTGCCTTGTATCTGCGTTGTGTTCCTTCTCCAGTCCCTCCCACTAGGTCTGGCCTAGCCAACAAGACCCACAAGCAGTGGCCTACGCCCACTCAAACCATATACACCTTATCTCTTCAGTACATCTAAATGCACAGTAACATTTCCACCTGTGATTCTCCTCTTGTTGCCTACTACTTCTGCGAAGACAAAAAGGCAAAGAAATTGCAATTTAAGTGAAAAACTGACTAGCTCTTTCCAGTGACTGCCGACTCATTCTATGGACAGAATCTGAGACAAAGAGCTCCCTTAGATTTACGTTAAAAACTTTGATCTGATTATAGAGCTGCTTAGAGTTTTTGAGCAGCAGAATCTTAGGTTGACTCTATTTCTACCACTTTTTTAAAAATGTACTCCACTTAACAGAGACCGAGTTCCTTTATATGTATCTAGAAGCTGATGTTGTTTGCCTTTTGGTATTAATTGAATTGATGAGTCTCTATGTTGACTAAATTGATATGTTAGTCTTAAGGCATATATGCATAATAATTAAGTGATGAGTTGGAAATTCGACTGATTTAAAGGCAACATATATATTTTTTTGCCTTTACCAGTCCAAAATGTTCTCCCTTTTGGCAAACGTTTTAACAAACGTTTCACAATTTATAGGAGAAATTGTACCTGTCAGGTGAGAAACCATATGTGCAGAACACCAGTAGATAGCACATCTGGACCTTTATAAGGCCATCCAAACCTTTCATCCTATCAAGTTCGATTAAATGAACAGTCTCACACCCTGAGTATTTTACGAAAAAGGGGTTATAACATGTAAGGAAAGCAGGCTGAGAAGTGTTGTTGCAGTTCTAAAACCAAAAACGCAATAACTTCATGAAGGTATTGATGATATTGTGGTGGAAGTACTATTGTTTGTCCTTCTAATAGTTATTGTCTAGCAGGTTATTTGTAGAGGCACTTCTCTATAATGTATTAAAGATTAACACTCTTTAAATAGCGAATATTTAATGCATCTGAATATTTACTTTGTCAGTTTTAGTTGCTGCATATTGACTTTTGGATTGAACAATAACATCCTTTTTCTTATTCATCTAAACTTTTCTAAGAAAATGTATTTTGGTCCACTTTATTCTCTTTCTAAATCCTACCAGTATTTTATTGGGGTTCCTTTATCAGTGGTCAGATCCTCTTTAAACCATTCATCATTGCTTTTTGGGAGATTTAACCTTGCCCTTCTTTGAGCTCTAAGACCCAGTGTGTCTGTTAATGTTCTGTTTAAAACCAGGGTGCCCAACACAGGTCAGGGGAACCCCATCCTAGATTTTCAGAATATCCGCATAAGATACATGTATATGCAGTGAATTTAAACGAAACTCATTTACATAGTCAGCCCTGGCCCTGGGATGAACTGGAGCCTATGTTCGGCACTCCTGAATTAAATATTCTAAAAGGAGCTCACGACCAACTTGTGTAGTAAAATCCTTATCAGCTAAAATAAAGGTTGACTTAAAATTATTTAAAGAAAACTTACTGTGTGAGATAAGCAACTATTGGTGATGTCATGGTCAAGAGATCCTTTTTTGTCACGACGCAAGCAAACCAGGCATCTACTTCCTCAGCTCATGGATTTTTGATTCAGCCCTAAGCTGTAGCCTAGAGGGTGCTTTGTAGTTTCCATGTGCTTTTTGCAGGCTGCCACCTGACCTGCCGTCCCTATTCTGGGACAATTCTAGCAGCAGCCACGAGGGTATTTAACTTTGACAGTGTTATCGAAGACCCGGAATTATGTATTTACTGTTTGTGATATCTTGTCCAATAAATCGCTCCTACACCTTTTGTAGTGTGAACAACAAGAAATGCTCCATTTACTCTGTGTGATGCCGTTTGACTAAAAAGGGCTGAATGACTATAAGGGTTGTCACTGCGGGCATTGATAGACTGGCTGTGGTGTTTTCAGCCAGAGTGCTACATTTACTTATATGAGCCATTGAAAGGAATGCCACATCACCAAGGATTTATCAATCGCTGTCTGTGGTGTGTCTACAACGATGGTACTTTGTGATGCCATCAAAAAGCAATACAACATATAACTGTGCAATCAAACTAGAGGGCAAAACAGTCTACAGGGAAACGTGAGCTAGGGAAAGTATTAACTCAATAAATGATGTGGGCTCACGTGCAAACCCCATCCCAGTCTCATCTTTGCAGCAGAGTTTCAATCTCCCAAACATAGACTTCAATAGATTTCTGAGATCGAAAGGTGCATTGAGCGGGTTGAAGCCTCCACACCACCCAGATCTACCTGGAACTCTAGGAAAACTTGGAAAGGAGGGTCACAGTGCTTCACATGTATACAAACTCCTGGAAACACCCAACAACTCTACACTGCGACTCTTTACACGTAAATGGGGACCGCATATACAATCAACACGTCAAGCGGATTTAGCAGACAAAAGTTGGGATAATATTTGGCAGTTCCCCTTTTTCCGGGAAAATCACACCAGCTCTTGCACAGTCAAGGTTCTGGTCAATTCACAACACTTACTGGACCCCACTGCATAAACTGGGGCTTAGAGAGTCAGACTTATGCAGGAGATGTGAGGAATGCACAGGTGACCTACAACACGTTTCTTACAAGTAAAATGTCTCACCCACTATGGTCAAGAATTCAGCCACTGATACAGAAAATCTCAGGGTCAGCAATAGAAATTGACTTCTTATCGACAGCACTTGGCACCCGCACCAATCCCCTTTCTTCTGAAATTACTGGAAATACTGCATTACTAGTGGATCTCCTCATCTCATTGAGGACTAAGACTATACTCACAGACTGGAAAATGACCTTCCCAAGCTCCTTTGTCAAATGGTGCAACCTACTATGTTTGATCCGGGGAGCAGACAATAAACTATACTCCAAAATCTACACCCCTGCCAGACCCAGACATCTGTGGGATGCCCTAGACAAATACCTACAAGAAAACAAACCACCCTCAATTTTCCCCAAGCTCTAACCCTACTATAAGGATTAATAAAGACCTCTCTCCCCTCTAGTTGGGCATATACACCTGAAT
The DNA here is from genome assembly GCA_963921515.1 of Calotriton arnoldi. Taxonomy (NCBI): domain Eukaryota; kingdom Metazoa; phylum Chordata; class Amphibia; order Caudata; family Salamandridae; genus Calotriton; species Calotriton arnoldi. The sequence continues at coordinate 680,279 of CAWUFW010007673.1, read as the reverse complement.
GATGGTACCCCCAGTGTTAAGTGCGAGCCCAACCCAGTGTTACGTCCCTTCCCCTTCCCCTCCGTCCTCCCCTCGCCTGCCTCTCTTCCTTCCTCTTCAATCTAGCTATCCCTCTATTCGTATCGCTCTTCTCCTATGAGCCACTCAATATGCCATGTTACACTCCTGTTGAACAAGGCTTCATAGTACACCATCGCAGCACCTTTTACTGTACTCTGATTGCAGATCTTGATGTGTCTCATTAGTTCTACCACCATACTTGCTTAAGACTGCTGTAACAGGAGTGTATGGTATACAGTCGTTACTTACTTTGCCTTTTTTAGGTCGAGCCTGGGCAGCTCATGAGCTGCTCTGCGAGGCATGCTGTATTCGAGTATGGACTTGAAGCTGCACCCACTCTCTGTCCATATTTGTCATTGGCTTGTGTCATTGTCCTTCGTAAATGCTGGCTTCTGATTCCTTAATAGGCTTGTTAGTCCCTCCTTAGTACTGCCTTGTCTTCATTTGAAACCTCCCATGAGGACTGGCCCTTTTACTTCTGTTGTTACACTGTATATCTTACTTAGCCTGTAAGCATTATTTTCTTTAATGAGTTTCTCCTACTGCAGGCCCGACATGCTTTCCTGCAACATTCAGCACGCCATGCGCGCTTTCACTTTCCAAGCAGCCAGGGACAATGGCGGCCGCTTCTTTGAAATGAAATAGGTCTCGCATTTACAAGAGTTTGAGCTATTGGCATTGTGACATTGCCTTTTATTTATGTGTCAATTATCAAAACAGATAAATAAAAGACATTGTCATTTGCAATGCCAATTGCTATAAACTTTCGTAAACGAGAGCACTATTGCATTGCAAATGCTTGTTTTAATATGAAAATAAAAATTTGAACAAAAAAAGCAATACAACATTGAATGCTCATGATGTCATTAACAACAATTGATGATGTCATTGATAAGACATGCTTACATAGCTGTCTGTAATTTCATTGATAAGAAATGCAGTAACACACTTGCCCGTGGTTGTCTAGAATGGTTTCTTTGACTTTGATACTATTGCAAGGAAATCTATACAACTGCGTGTGACATCATCAGAAGGAATGCTACAGTGATTGCCCCTGATGCCATCCACAACGCCTGGTACATTGACTCCTGTGATGCCATTAAGAAAAAATGCTATATTGACTGTCCATGACGTCTTCAAGAAGGAGTGGCGTATTATCTGGCTGTGATGTCATTGGCAAGGAATGACTTATTGACTGCTGTGTTATCCTTTACTAGAAATGCTTTCATAGCATATTAACTGTCAACAAACACACTGGCCGCAGTTCTTTCTTTGACTGCTATATCATTGCAAGGAAAGCTATATAGACAGCCCATGATGTCATTGATCATGTAAATGACAAGGAATGCTACAGTGACAGTTCAGGATGTCATCAATAAACATTGGTCCAGTAGCTGTGATAACATTGACAAGAAGTACTTCATTGTCTGTTATGTAAGTAAAAATGTGTGGTCGTTGACATCATATTCAAGAAATGCCACATTCACTACAAATTATACCTCAGCAGTAAGTGAATTCATAGACAAGGAATGCTGTGTTACTTTACTTGTACATGATACTCTCAGCAAGGAATGTCACATTGATTTCCACTTGTCTGGATTTTACCTGCACATTTCAAGATTTGGCTACCACGCTTTGGTCAGAAGCAACCACACCACTTACTAACTTAAGTTACGGCGGGATCTATAAACATTGGAATTCTTGTCAAAGACCACTGGTCACATGGGATCTTTTCCCCACCCCGTGGGTGTGTCTAGTCTGGAGGTCTAACCTTATTCATCTCCGCCTTAAACCAATTGTGGTGGTTCTAAGATTGGTGGCCTGTGGACTACTTGGCTTCAGGGCCAGGGTGAAAGTTGACAGACATGTACAAAGGATTTGTTTTATTGCCTGATGTTCAATTGCAGGGCACCCTGAGTAGACTAGCCCCTCTTTACAAGTGCCCATGTAATTGCAGAGAGATCCATGGTAAGTTCCAGACCATATGAGTTTCATCTGGACACTTCAGCTGCTTCTGAAAATAGCGAAGATGTTCAGGTGAATCTCTGGGGAGAAATGAGGAATTACATGGGGAATTCAGTGTGGTATTCCCAATTGCTGGTTCATTTCCCACTTCTGAAGGAACCATCTGAGTACACCTCTTAATATCTGGTAATCCCAACCCAGTTACCTGCCCTAAGTTCCCGATGTGGTACCTCCAAGTCGAGGCACTATTGGGCTTGTTATGGGGGCTCTTTAATGAGGTCCTAAGTCTGAGCATGTGCACGTTCTCTGCAGTTAACAGGGGATTCTTAACGGGATCTCGATGGAACACTGTGTTATTCTGACTCTTCGAATGTGTGATGTCACAACAACCACATGTTGCTCCATGAAAAGTGTAAGTGGCGCATGTAGCTCTGTTTTCCTTTACAAACTTCCACTTCTAAGATAGGATTTGTAATTGGAAAAACAAAACTATATGTACCAGAATGCAAAGAAAACAGGTCTGAAGCACCTGACATGGGGACGTGATGGTCCCTTCTTGAGCCATTTGGAGTCTGAATGTTAGAAAGTGACACGTGGGTGGTACTTTCATGGGCAGGATTGAAACAAATTGGGGTCAAAGAACAGGGCGAACCTAGCTTCTGGCTGGGGAATTATGTGTAATGGAGAGTGATGGATTACTGCAGATAATTACAGATAAGAGGCGGGGGGAGGAAGCGGTCTAAGCGAGAGTAGACTGCTCAAGTTTAGAGCTAATGACCAGAACAGGCCAACAACACACACTGCAGTTTTTATTTCCAAAAGGTATTTTGGACTAGCAGGTCAAGACCCTACTTTGAAGGCGCACGGTAAACAATTTGAAAAAATAATAGTATAAAAAATTATAGAAACAATAAATTCGAAAATAAAAAAATGTAGAGTCATTTGATAACTTAAAAAACATCGCAGAGAGATAGGAATCACCCCCCAGTCGCCCAAAAAAAGACGCAGGCCAACCTTAACAAAAGTAACAGGCAGGCAATGTGTCAACTTTGAAAGATGTGATAAACTCCACAAATAGAAGGCAGCGGATATCGAAGCAGATGCAACCAACAGAAAATAAGCACTGGCAAGGTCAACAGGTTTGGCCTTAGCAAGAGTTTTTTTTTTCTTTTTTAACAAATGCAATGTGCAAAAAATGGCAACCTGGAAAGAATATAAAGATATAATACTGCCCCAGCAGCCCTGGCACTCCATTTCAGATAGCTGTGCACACTTGTTCAGGCAAAATGTCATCACTCACAGTGCAAGACAGTGAATGGCAGTTGGGCTGACCTATTGTCCATTCTTTATGCTGCAATGGGTGGATGCAAAATATGTATGACACTTGAAGGCACCAATGGATGAAGAGAGCTGAGCGAAAGCCCTATCTATGTTTCTATATGTGTGTATTCATATTACACGTTTTTTGGAAAACATGAAGCTGTAAAGACACATAGAACTGTTTCTAGGCTGGACATAAAAAATGCCAGTTAGGGTGTGAGAGAGCAGACAGAGGTAGAGAAGAGAATAGGAAGGAGGCTGAACCCCCATTTTCTTTTTTCAACAAACCTAATAAATGAAAAACCCTCTGAAAATGAATGTAATTTTTTACTATAAATTCAAACTGTTCTTTTATCTTTTATAGATTTTTATTTCAAATACATCATACAGGCCTGTCCTTCATGCAGGAGAACGTTCTCTACTACATCGTTGACCTTTGCAATTTTGGCATAAGGCATTCCACCAGTAAGACATGGTGTATGGTCGACATAAAATGACTATGCTGGGCAACGCAAAATTAAACACAATTTAAGGAAGCATTGGCAAATCCAACAGGCATTGCCATGGTAAGCTGAGGCCATGGTTATCATTTCTATTTTTTGCAAGCATATTGCAAACATATCCACAAAATGAAAAGAACAAAATGCCACATAAACATGGTGGTTAAATTCCTGCAATAAAAATGGTCAATTTCAATGAGAGTTGCCCATTGCCTATAATTTTAATAGTATGAGTACTTCATAGCAGGCAGCTGACTTAGATCAGGTATAGATACCCATTTTAGTTGTGATGCACGTCAGGAAAATATGATTCTAATTGATGCAAAGAAAGGGTACTATTGGATTTCTGTTACTGTCAGGTTAAGACATAGTTAAACACACAAGAGTGGCTAAAAAAAAACCTAAAAAATGATGAAGAATGTAAAGAGGAAACATTAGCAATGTAAAATGTTGACCCACCAGCATTTTTTTTTACAAATTAAGCACTATCAGCCATATGAATCAACGATCTGCAGGCAGATTTGGGTCAAGTGGACAGTCACTTTCCCATTTATACTCTTGCCTGCCCAACTCATGTGCACCTAACGTGCGTGATTGGTCCTTCTCTGGCACTGTCATCGAAGATGTCATTCAAGGTACACCTGGCTCATCCTCACCTCTTCTACCACGCCTGATATGCAAATGGTTCTCCCCAGCTCTAAAAACAAATCTGATATCTGACTGTTTACCTAGCTCTCCCCACCAGGGGGCCTGACATGCGTCTGTGCAAGACATCCCTGCCTGACATTTACAGACCTGTCAACTTATGCTGTGCCACCGTGTGTCACACGGCATCGGCATCCTGCACACGGTCACCCAGTCAGAAGTCCATATCACAAGCCAGGTGAAATGAGCTGGAAGCCACTGCAAGGAGTAGGCGTCCGGCTTGCCTTTGTCCACTAAGCGGTGGGGCAGCATCAGCCTCTGCAAGCTTTTTTTGTGGTAGATGGGTTCGGAGAGGGGAGGAGGCAGAGGAGCAACAGAGGTAGTTCGCATTATGAGGCCCCGTCAAGGCCCACTCTCCCCCCCCCTCCCGCACAAGGGGAAATATATATATTTTTTTGTAAGTTAGCAGGTATGTATTTGACGGATTCCTCTCCAGGTTTCCTCTGAATCTGGGCTCCACTTGAGACTTTCCCAGACCTATCTACAAACCTTACATGTAAATGAATGACTGTTGCAAAGCCCTGTCTGCACGCACCCAGGTGAATAACTCGGCTTCAGTCTTGCCAGCTTTCCAGAAGCAGAGCTTGGGTTTCCCGCTAGGCCAGTCCACCTGTAGGAATAAAATGCAGCTAAAAAGTGTTATTTTTCTGTAGCAAAAACCATTCTTTATATAGTATTAAATATCAAATGTCTGCCATTTTGAAGTGCTGTAAACAACAGACGATACTATTGCACAATTTGTGCTGTTCAAGTTACACACATTAGAAGGGCAGAGCTCCTTCCCTAGTATTCAAAGGTGTGATTTTCACAAGACCGCATGTATCAGCAGCGAGTGTACAGCTCAGTGAGGTATCCTTTTGGCATTTGAACTATGCAAGCAATTGCTTTACTCTACGCCTTCTAAAGAGTCGTAACCAAACAAACCTATATGCTTCATTGTGCCATGTCATCACCTATGTATGATTATATGCATATATATTTTAGTTCATGGGTAATGAATTGGTTTTGTTTTGTTTTTTATTATCAATACAACCTTAAAAAGCTTTCACTGTCAATCAGCTATCTTCTAGGTCCATATTAATTCGGTCGGTCAGTGAAACAACTACAAGCCAGAATCAAAAAAAGGATTCTTTCACTGCCAACTAATCAGCACAAAACATAGAAACAGGAAAACAGTAGTAAGGGGAAAGTGCCTCGTCTGCCCTGTGTCACACAGTCCATGCCCTGAATGAGGCCTGACCTTTAGTCTCTGTCTGCCCTTGGCTAATGTGAGGTCACTTGTAGTGATGAGCGAGGTGACCCAGCTGAGGCCTGGCTGGTAATGTCAAAGAGGGCAGAGAAGGGCCAAAACAGGCACATGCAAGAGGTCCCTGGGATCTCTGCCTAAAGTGCAACCAGCCTTCCAGCCCCCATCCGCACAAAAAGTATTTATTCATTTTGATCTGTCCTAAAGCGCCTACATGCCTCAGTATGGTCACAACGAACTGTTTAAGCTACTGTAGTCATTCAGAAATATGAATAATACTGTACTCTTGAAAATACACAAGAAGTCTGCCAACTAGCATTCATCAAGTGTATATGTGAGGCGGAAACTAAGAATGAGGCATTAAGGGCTTGATTACGAGTTTGGCGGTGAGAGAGAGGACCGCCATGCTAGCGGTCCTCTCCCGCACTGTCAAACCTGTGCAACACCCGTCTGCCACATTATGACTTTAAAAGTCACTGTCGGGCGGGCGGCGTGTCCGTCCCAGGGCGTTGTGTCTTTCAAAGGCGGCGGTGCCTTTGAAAAAGGCAAAAGAAACAATTGATGGACGGAGAAGGGTGATGCCCTGAAACCGGTCCCAGGATGCTTGTTTCCGGTCCAGGGAGGACCTGGCTTGGCAGTTCGGGCTGGACTGTTCCCACAAGGAACAGGGTCAAGACTGATTTGCATATGGCTGGGTCCAAACTGGGGTGGTGTGGTGAGCAAAAGAATGATGGATTTAACCCAGATCCTTGTGACGGGGGTGAATGTTTGCATTGTCCAGCATTCCGTCCATCAATTGTTTCTTTTGCATTTGTCGCCCTAAGTGGGAAGGGTATGCCCAGATGTGGGTCCCGTGCTCACTACAGCACTGGATTCAAGCTAGCCTGGCTGAAGAAGGGTGATGCCCTGAAACCGGTCCCAGGATGCTTGTTTCCGGTCCAGGGAGGACCTGGCTTGGCAGTTCGGGCTGGACTGTTCCCACAAGGAACAGGGTCTAGACTGATTTGCATATGGCTGGGTCCAAACTGGGGTGGTGTGGTGAGCAAAAGAATGATGGATTTAACCCAGATCCTTGTGACGGGGGTGAATGTTTGCATTGTCCAGCATTCCGTCCATCAATTGTTTCTTTTGCATTTGAAAAAGGCACCACAAAGGTCACTCAAGGTTCCTGCACGGCATGGACTCGAAAGTCCATGCCATGCAGGAACTGGTGTGCTTGCACAAAGGGGGCCAAATGTTATGCCCCTCCCGTATGCATCCACATGTGGAGGAGACACAGGGGGCCCTATAGGGCCATCTTCCTCTCTGCCAGGGTAGGCATGGAGGAGGAACCCCCATGCCACCGCCGACAGAGAGGAAACTCATAATATGCCGGGGGGGGGGGCGGCGGTCCCGCGAGCATATTGCGGCCTTATTGCGGATCCCAGGCGGCGGCGGTCCCAGGGCTGTCTGACCGTCCAACTCATAATGAGACGGTCAGACCACCGGTGCGGCAGTGGCTGGACCGCCACTGCCAGGCCCCTACGAGTCTGGCAGTCATCAGATCGCCAGACTCGTAATCGGACCCTAAGTGTTGTTGCTTACAGAAACGTTGCACTAGTGCAAAAAAAACCTTGGGTAAGTCGGTTTACACCATTTTATCTGCATGCGTAATAGGCAACAAACTGTTTATGCACCAGGGCAGACATGGCACTATCTGATTTTACATTGTTTCTACAGAATTTGTATAAGAAGTGAAGAAACTCAAATTTCTCCACTTTTGAAATATGGCATACTGGACTAGATTTGAAGTGAAAACACTTTATTCTATTTGACGTACACAAGAAATAAAAGTGTCCCAAACCAGTCTGTTATATTTATTATTAAAGTACTAGGGCAGCGGTTATTAACCTGTGGGCCCTGCACCCTGTGGGTCTACACTGCCTACTAGGGGTCTGCGACTGTTTACAAAATTAAAGAATATTAGCATATTAGTAGAGTACATATACATGAAAAGCAAAATGTAAAACTGAAAATTTTAAAACTCTTTGTAAATGTGAAAGAATTTGAAATTATAGGCTAAAAATGTTGTTGGTATCCTCAGCTTGATTTGTTGGAGCAGCGCAAGTACAGTACACACAAGTATGGACCACTGGTATCCTCAACTGAAGCACTGATATACACAGATAAAAAGAGAGCATGCATTAGCAGTGACAAATACGAACTGATTTGCTAAAGATTAGCATATTGCTTTGTCTTTCAGAAATAACGCTAAATTTTGAAAAGCTGCTATCTACCAATTACAATTACAATTTTGATTTTTTGTATATTTGTTTGGTTTGCGCATCAAACTAACTACTTCATAATTTGCACATTTGTTTGCTGTATATTTGTTTTCATATTTTTGTGTATTGGTTTATGGTTAAGATAGTAGAAATTGCTTAGGCTGAGGTCCACATCAGTCAAAAGAAATGCTGGACTAGGATTTCTTATTTAACATTCAGTTACATATGTATAAGCAATGCATGTGTTGCAAATGGTTTCAGACTACTGATAAGTCGGAATCAAAACCTTTTGTCGTGCTCCCTAAGAATTCACCAAAATCTTGGATTGGTGAAGATGCAATTTTAGCCTAATTCATGTATAAATTTTGCGTAATCACAATGTATATTTGATTTATCTTTCCATATTTCACACGTTTTTCAAATAATTTTCACTGTATATCCATCGAGTTGAATGTGGATTGTCCTTTCTTTTATCGCACCAAATGTGAAAGTTTAAAAAACGTTTGTGTTCAATCATTACTGAAACAAATTTGAGGTCATGATTATTGAGTAAAATGTACCTCATGCATAAGTAAAGATGTGTTTAAATCTCACAACCACCAGATTTTGTTTTGTGTATACAAGGGGTAGCAGAAGTGACATCATACACAATTTGACCGTAATGTCATAGCAGGAAGTTGCATCATATGACCTTTGTTCCTGTATCGTCCCAAGAAGTGATGTCATATGACCTTAACTTTGAAGACGTCACAATAATTGACACTGCTGCAGTTCCACAATACCGGCATGAATAATATAACTATACAACACAAATATCTGTGTTATCAACCACCCATATCAGGGTGCTGACAAGGTCTTTGGTAGTGGTTTGACATTATATAATCCTTGTAGAGATGGAGTGAAGTAAGTGAGTCAGACCACTTCTAAAGTATTCATAGGGTTCTCTCCTGAGGAAACTTTGAAAAAATTGAGTCAAATAGTTCATTCTAAAGAGCAATTTTCACAAAAATTTGCTATGAAGTCATGGGATCTGAAAGGGGCAACCTTTAAATCTTCAATTTGTGTCAAGCCAATATAGACTGATGCTATAAAATGCGCTATGGGTACCCCTTGTATGTCAAAAATTAACGCTATTGTGCTGAGTCAGCATGTTGTTATGCCCCCCCCCATATGCCATGAATGCCCAATTATGCACATAATAACATGCAACATGCCAAATGCAGGACCTCATTTATGAAGCCCTACCGGCACTACTGCACTGCCGGAACATCACTTTTTTGACTTTCCGGTGGCACAATGTGCCACTGGAATATTTATAAGGCCACGTAAAGCCATGTTACTTGGCTTTTCATGGCCTTATAAATATGTGCCCCTTTCACGCAGAAAACTGCATGAAAGGGGCACTCCATGGGTGTTCCTGGGGGAATTCTTAGCAACATCCATGGCTTTTTGACACTGCCTCTGATTTACGAGAAATCATAAGTCTGAGGCAGCGCCAAAAACGTACGCCTCCCCAGGGAAGCCGTAAGGGAGGCACAGCGAGGAGAAATATCTTTATTTCTCCTAGTTTTTCCTCTTTCTATGTGTGTTACATTTTGCAGCACACATTGAAAGAGGAAAAAGCCTCTTGTGATTGTTTTGTGCAGGAAGGTTTCCCTTCCTGCACAAAAATAATCATCCCTGTGGTGCAAAAATAATCATCCCCATGGTGCAAAGGTGCCTGCGTTGGCGCACGGCAGCCCATTGTGTGCTGTTGCAGGGGAAAAGGACAGGAAAGCTAATAGATACGGCACATACCTGCCCTTTTCTTTTGCCGTAGGGCAGCGCAGCAGGAAGGCCCTACAACAAAAAAACCATAAATGAGGCCCGCAGAATTTTTCCAAGTATGCCATCCATACATCATGGGTGACCCTTATGTCAAAATGTACCTCCAGTACACAAGGACCAGCATTTTCTCACGGTTGCCTCAATCCTATATGCTACAATGGTCCTCCTTTATGCCAGGATTTACCTCTAATGTGGTGGTGTCAGAATGTTGCCACGGGTGCCCTCATATCAAGAATTTCCTCAAACATGCAAGGCTAGCTTTTTTCTACAGGTGCACGATATGCAAAGAATTACCTCTAGTATGCCAGTGCCAGTATTTAACCCTAAATGCCCATTATTCCAAGAACTACCTCCAAGATGTCAGCACTTTTCTATGGGTGCCCCTATGCCAAGAATTTCCTCCACTAAGCCAGCATCAGCCTTTTGCCAAGTGATACATCTGATATGCCAATGCAGGTATTTTCTCACATGTGCCTCTCATGTTAAGAATTGAGTCCAGTCTGGGTGCTTCTTGTAAGCCAATAATTGTCTTCAGTGTGCCAGGGCCAAATGCAGACTCACAAGCACGACACCACAACGCTCACTTACTTTAATTCACTAACACTAATTCTAACTCACTCTCACTCAATCATTCTCACTCTCTTGCACTCACACTTACTCTCAGACACGCTCACACAAACACACTGCCATGCACACAACATTCATTTAAAATAATGTTGCTACTTACCCCAGCTGCCAGAGAAGGCCTTGTTCCAGGTGTTGGTTCTCTATTTTTCATTACACTAATAGTGAACAGTATACCACTGTTCACAATTAGTGCAGTGAAAGATGTGCAGAAAACAAGGGTAGAGGAGGACAACACTGATAAGGGAGAGCTGGTCCTTTATTCTTGGCACTGATTTTGTCCCTTTTGATGCCAGGGGAAGCCACGTCAATGCCAGTGGTCGCAAGGGCCAAGCCAGACAGGGATTGCACCTGAGGTCACTGACGTCCCCTAAATGACTTCCATTCACTTACAGTTTATTTCTCTTTTTCTGTGGCTAAAGGATGTATTTACTCTCCAGATTTATTTTAGCAGCCGTCTGCCCACCACCGTTTTTTTTTACTGCCTCCACTTTTTGTATAGTTTTCATTTCCTTCCTTAACACATTCATTTTGCCTACTACACCTTGCAAAGGAAAATCTCGTCCCAGGCACCGTTTGCTTCTCACACCTACGAAGCACTCCCTGGCTTACAACTGATGCGTGCAAGCTCAATAATTGAGCTTGCACTGCACTCACTCACCCCAGCCATATTAAAGAACCCAACATGTGACAGGCTTCTCCAACCCTAAAAGCCTGGGTTGTGGCTGACTCTGCCCCAGACCTACGAACAAGCTTGGCATTCCAGCTGGCTCTTCCCTTGCATGGCTTTGAGCTGCTCCCAGGTGAGGCATCCTAATAATAAAGAAAGAAATGGGCTTGGCATAGCTCATTGGCATGCCAGTACTTGTAAATCATAGCACAAGATGTTTATGTATTTTCTTATATTATTTATTTATTTAGTTAGTTAGTTAGTTATTAGTAAGGCTCCCAGTTTTCCGTTTTTACTGATTTTTACAGATAAATACAGACAGCAGACAATGGGGCACATGCATCATTGCAAATTGCGGTCGCAAAGGGGCAGATTCACAGAATCTGCCCCTTTGCGACCGCAATTTTTGCTTTTGGGATGCATCATCCCAAATGCAAAAATCGCTATTTGAGTAATCGCTAAATTTGCGATTACTTAAATTGTGATTGCATTTAGGGAATCGCAAATTGCGATTCCTTAAATGCAATGCAGCAAAAAAAAAATAGCAATTTCGCATTTAAGAATTGCAAATTACCATCAACTCAAAGTTGATGGTAATTTGCGAGAACTTTGAAAAATGCACAAAAGTGCATTTTTCAAAGTTCAATGTTGCACACATACATGCCCTTGGGGCATGTGTGTGTGCAACATGTTTTTAAATTGCAATTTCAGGGGTGCATCAGGGTATCCTTTTGGCACCCTTACACCCTTGAAATTTCATGCGCAATTTGCAAGTACCTATTTGATACTCGCAAATTGCGCATGCAATTCCCATTGATTCCTATGGGCCTCTAGGCCCATAGGAATGAATGGGAAGCAATTCCTTTTTTGCGATTCGCAATTTGCGAGTTGCAAATAAGAAATGTGTAGGAATCGAACATTTTTTTGCGATTCCTACATGCATAAGGAATTGTGATTCCTAAATTGCAATTTCTTAAAAATCGCAATTTAGGAATCGCAATTCCTAACTTTGATGTATGTGGCCCAATGTGTTTCCTGTCTGTATTTATTTTTTAAAGTAGAAAAATACTGAAAATTGTGCTTTCTGAGAGTGACTTTCGACACTGTGCTTCATGAATTCCAATCAAACATCCGAGCAGAGAGACAGCATGGGGAGTTAAAAAAACAGGATGGGATTTTCTTAAATGTAGGCATATGTTAATGTACATATTGCTAATATTTACCTGTGGGTGTAGTGTTCTGCTATATTGGCTGCTTAATTTGCTAAAACGCAACAGGCATTAAAGTATGAGAGCATATTTACCAGTTAAATAAATGTGGAAATGCACCATGTTATGACTCCATTTATTATTAAAACACAAAATAAATATGGATAAATATCAATAAGCTGGTCGAAAAATAAATATGGATAAATACAGACGGAAATGTTGTAAAAATAAAGACCATAAAACCAGGAGCACTAATTACTAGCAATAACATTTTGATCAAAATCACTTCACATAAAAGCACCCTCAATAGGAGATGCATAGTGAATAATACAAATTCATAGAAAAAAAATCATAGTTTTGAAGAATTTCGCTATTGTGAGCAAAGGGCTGATAAGAACAAAAACATATTTAGTGCCGTTCCCATTCTAGTTAGATTAAAAAAACGCTAACTTAGTATGCATACTTGTAGCAAAGTGATATCAACTTAATCTCTCACTTGTGCCCCTTCAACAAGGCACTGAAATCCCACCTTTCTCAATCAGTAGTTCGCAACTTATTTTCCTTCTTCTGTCATAGAGCCATGAAGCTCCAGTGCATGTAGGCTTGATACATAATAACTTGCAATACAAAAACAACATCTTTCTTGTTTTTCCAGTGTTAGCTGAAGGGTTTTCATTGCTGTTTGAACTCGTGGAGAAGGGTTCCAGCGTCGGGGAGACGAGTTCCAGAGTAGGGGACCTCGACTGTAGAAGGCCCAGAACACGGAGGTCGCCCAACCTGGCTTTGGTTGCCCTCTTGGCAAAATATGGCCTCTGAAATTTTACATTTTATTTACGAAGGTCGCTTTACAGATGTACTAAGACCCCGGCCTGAGAAGCGGTCTCATAATGACTAGGGGCCCCAAACAACATAAGGTCTGCGGGGCCCACACTACTTCCTTGCAGTAGCGGCTCCTTGAGGGAGTGCTGCGGGGCGGTGGGGCGGGGGGTAGTAAACTCCGGCATACGGCCGAACGGAGGTAAGTAAATAAATAAAACAAATTACATTGCGCACGCTGCAACGCCAAATGGCGATGCAGCGCGCGCAATGTAATTCGTTTTATTTATTTACTTACCTCCGTTCGGCCGTATGCCGGAGTTTACTACCCCCCGCCCCACCGCCCCCCAGCACTCCCTCGAGGAGCCGCTACTGCTTCCTTGGCTCTGCCTACTTCTACTGATCGGCAAGGGATCCGGCACGAGAAGATAACACATGTGGTGGGGTGGCACCACATGCACGTTGTGATTGGGCTCATCATAGAAACAAAAGAGGGCATTGGGCGACCTTGAAGTGAATGGCGCCCTGCGAGTCTGGCAGAGAAGGGTCCTGCGTTTACAGCTTCCTGGCCGCGCGGGTAGGGTTACAGGAAGAGGAAGCCGGTATTAGGAGAAATTTATACAAAGTATTTGATCTATTTTCAAAATCCTGTTTTATAAATGGCCATGGAGGTGCTATAGGTGGGGGAGGGGTAGGCTGTGGCCTTGGTGGGGGGAAGGGGAGGGGGGGGGAGGTCTATGCTCCATCCCTGGCTGTAAGGTATATTTTGTCAGGGCTATTGCTTGTATGTCAGTATGTTATACCGTTGTATACAGCAGAATATTAGTGCAGTCCAACAGCTTTTTACTGGTGGTAATGGGAAAACATTGTGCACCTCTGACGCAGTTTTACTGCAGCTCTGGAGTATTAAAATTGCATCCTGATGTGAAATTGCTTCATCCACAGCAAGATTTCCACTACAGCTTGAATGGCAATAATGAGAAAAAAATGTGTGCTAATCAGAACACAACATGGCGTAGGGCCAAATGTGCACATCCTTTGTAATTAGAATAACACACACTTTTCCTGTTGTATAAGGTTACTGCTGCAACCTGAATGAGGCAGTTTCTTTGCTGTAATTGAATAGACATAAGAGTATTTTGTTCAGCGCTGTTTCTATCTTTCGATCTATAGCATTCTAAGGGGTATATTCACAAGAACGTGCGATAACTACCGCAAGAGTAGCGTAACGCAACTTTCAATATCGCAGCCTATCGCGGGAAAATAACCCCTTGTCAACGTGGAATTCACAACAAGGCGGTAGCAAGCGATAGTCTGCCGAAACCGCGGACAATATCCGCGATACAACCACCACGATGGAGATAAAAACACAAACCACAACACCAAAAAACACGCGATGGGCCAAAGCGCGATGAGGAAATCAGCGGCAGGCCTGCAACACACACCTGGCAGGTGTCAAAAATCACCATAAAAGTAGAAAAAACACCCACACACAAACTGACCAACACCCAAGCACCATGGAGGCAGCCGGAGCAGGCGCGGAGGACGAGCGCAACCCCACAAGCACCCCGGACGACCAGCCTGGGACCTCGGGGACAGGGCAGGGCAAGGAAAAGAAGACGAGGAAGACCAAGTTCAGTCCGCAGGCAAACAGGATCATAGTCACGGAGGTGATGGAAGACCATCAACAACTCTTCGTCACCTCCAACGTGTCATTGGGCACCAAAAATGGAATATGGCGGGACATCGTCGACAAGGTGAATGCCGTCGGAGAGCACAAGCGGACAATGGACGAGGTCAAGAGGCGATGGAATGACATCAAGCGGAAGACCAAGGAGAAACTCACCGCCAACCAGAAGGCAGCAACGCAGACCGGAGGTGGGGACCCAGCACCACAGCTGGAGCTGGATGACATGGAGGAGCTGGTGTCGACAGTCATCAGTGTGGAGACTGTGGCTGGAGTTGGGGGACCGGACACTGCTCGACAGGACACAACACAACCGCAACAGGGTGAGTGACCACCAGGTACTGGGGGACGGGTGGAGATGGCCACAATGGCACACATGCACAAGCAAGCAGGGCACAGTGCACACCCACAATGACCCTGGGTCCTCGCCCAGACCCACAGACTGTCACAATGTACAATGCCATGCTGTCTGAATGTCAACCTGTACCATGCGGCTACATACATGTGGACACATTGTAATACACCATCTCCCCTTCACATTGCAGGGGCATCGTCAACACCTCCTGCAGAGCAGTCCCAGCCACTCTTCACTGATGACGAGGAGGACAACACCAGCATCGACACCCAAACCATCCAAGACATCATTGACCTCATCCGCCACTCACCTCCAGGATCAGGGCAGCCCAGCCACATCGATGAGACCCCACCCACCACCCAAACCACCCAGCAGGAGGCACCCACAGCCCCGGCACTCTCCCAAGACCCCCAGGAACAACACATGGCCTTCCAACGCCGTGTGCTGGAGGGCCAGAGGGAGACGGCTGAGCAGGTGCGGGTGGGGTTCGACCTCATGGCTACCAAACTGGACGCCATCCATGGGTGTCTACGTCCACCCCATGGTCTCCAACCAGCCCTGACTGACATCGCTGGAGTCATGACGCGGAGAGAAGAACACCTGTCCGCTCAGAGTGGCTCCAGCGATGCCAGCCGTGAGCTAGCACACATGCGGCGGCTCATGGAGGACATGGTGCGGATGGAGGCGGAAAGGATGGCAGCCACCGCTGCACACCATCGAAATGTAGCAGGGATCTACCATGCCCTGCAGTACTTCATCATGACATTGCTGCCACAAGGCGTGTCACTGATGAATGCGGCTGCCCCCACACCATCCACATCTCCGCCCCCTGGTGTGTCAGTGCCTCCCAGTGTGGCAGGCGTATCCACTCAGGCCACTGATGTGTCAGTGGCACACAGTGCCGCAGCCGGTACTGCAACACCCACAGGTGGGGCAGAGCACACATCCGAGGACGAGGATGTGGATGGGTTGGCTCTCAGAAGGAGGCACTAGCATACATTTCCGCCACCTGGCCTGTTTCTGCTTGGTCCCGCACATGGCCTCATGACCTTCCACTGACCCCCGATACACTCCGATGCACTCACCTTGGACAGCGACATGGACTGCCACATCCTGTTTGACGACCAATGACACGGCGACCAGACTGCGGACTGTACCCTTCCTCTTCCGCAGTACATGTCATCCCCGGATGGACTCTGGCTGGCCCTCCACGTGCCCATATTGTGTAGTGTGCTCGGCATTGCCCTGTACCGCTCCAGCTGCATAACTGCACTGGATGTCAGTGACGCACTGCTGTGTCGTGTCTTTCATCATTCATGTGTGAATGTGTGGATGAATGTAGGGACAGTGACTTCCCTTGCGTCAATGATGTCAATGATGTTCATCCTGTGGGATGCCAGTCAGGGGGTACTACATTGCATTTTGTGTACCGGGTCCCATACACACTACAACAGGGACTACAACAGGGACACACGCATCTGTCACTTCCTTGTCCGGACATGGACTGAACCACGCCCAGAGCCCACGAGTCATTGTTGCAAGCCCTGCGCTGGTCCGGCGTACGGCAGGCCAGACCACTCCGCTAACGCTCCGAGGGGGGGCCCTCATTGCTACCCGTCGCAGGCATACTCGCTGGTGGTGTGCAAGTCACTGGTCTAGTTGTCAGCATGTCACAGCCACTCCCTGAGGGCAGGTTTGCACGCACACCACACCCATCCGGCACAGGCGTCACAGGCCATGTGACTCCGCCAACATAAGGGGCCGACGACGTCACATTCCCCTCTGCCGGTGGTGACTGGATGACGGACGCTCCACGGTTCTCAATCATTAAGGGCCCATGAGTTTTTGCGCACAGGGTTAGTGTCACACGAGGCCTTGTGGACGGCACGGGCCTACCACCACGTGGCTCAGACTGGGGTTGCACAGGGTTAGTGGCACACGGGGCCTTGCAGACGGCACAGGCACCCCGCCACGGGACGGTGACTTTGGGTGCACTGAGTCAGTGGCACCTTAAGCTGCTGAGCGGGTGTGCAGCCTGTGATGATGCCCCGTCCCGGCGGTCCGGACAGCTCAGGTTTTGTGTGCCCTGCTGGACCGCAGTGTAGGCCAGAGCCAGCGGGCAGCGCGGGCCTACCGCCACGTGGCGTCGCTTCCGGGATCCCAGAGTTGGTGGCACCCATTGGGCTGAGCGGGTGTGCAGCCTGCGATGGTGCCGGGTGCACTGGTATGTCCTATGCCATGGAGTAATCAAGACCCAGCACCAAACGTGAGACATGGTGGCCTGCGGAGCGGGGCTGCATGATGTGGAGGGTGCCATGTCCGCGGGCCCCGGGCTTGTGTCTTGCAGCGGCACGTGGTGGGACCTCCTGTCTACTGGCCGGTGGCGGAAGGTGAGCATTGAGTCCTGGGTGTGCATGGGCGGGCATGCTCCGATGGGCGGCGGGAGGGGTTGGGGTGCCTCTGCCTGGGTGTGCATGGGCGGGCAGGCGATGTTGTCTTGTGCAAGTGTGTGTACTGTGCCAGTCATGTATCTGGACTCTGTTTCAGCTGACGGCTCTGACTCAGATGTGTGACCTGGTGTCCTGCTATACATACCGGCACGTGGTTGGAGACACACCGGTGGCAGCAGGTGAGCAGTGTGGCCTGGGTGCGCAGGGGCGGCACTCTCTCTCTCTCTCTTTCTCTCTCTCTCCTCTTCTCTCTCTCTCTCTCTCTCCCTCTCTTCCTCTCTCTCTCTCTCTCTCCCTCTCTTCCTCTCTCTCTCTCCTCTTCTCTCTCTCTCTCTCTCTCTCTCCCTCTCTTCCTCTCTCTCTCTCTCCCTCTCTTCCTCTCTCTCCTCTTCTCTCTCTCTCTCTCTCTCTCTCCCTCTCTTCCTCTCTCTCTCCCTCCCTCTCTTCCTCTCTCTCTCCTTCGCTCTCTCTCTGTCCTCTGATGTGCGCAGGACACACCTTCTCATCATGTTTTTTGTCTTACAGGCTGTGACCTACGTATTGTCCCGAGGGGAGCGGCCATGTGTCTTCATTTCGTTTCGGTGTTCATTTTAATAAAGTTTCATTTGTTGCTTCGGAAGTGAATGTGTGCTGCTCATTTCTGTGACGACACATGCATGTCACCAGTTATGATTGTGCGACATCAGGCGGAATATTTTGTACATGTTTAGGTGTGGCTGATGTGGCATGTCTTTGGTCGGGGGGGGTGCCAGGGAGGGGTGGTCCTGGGGGTGATGGCGGTGGGTGTTGTGGCCCTCTTGGGTGTCCGGGCCGCATGATGGGTGGCTCCATGGCATCTGTTGCCCTTCCGATGTAGCCCTGGGCTGTGCTCCCTTTTGGTTTGCAGGCTGCCGTCCGACTTTACACCAGGTCAGAGCAGGTGTAGATTTCCTGGTGCTAACGCGCCTTATCGCCTGTTTTGTGTTTTTATCGCCGATGTGGCTGGTCGTTGAGAATGTTGAGGTGTGATGTTGTCGCACCTTTTGGCACGGGAACGCCCACTCTGCATCTCATTAGCGATAGTTGCGCGGGTCCTCTGTGGCGATGTTTTTTGCGGCTGCTATCGCGGGTAAACTGGTGCTGTGGTCTGTTTGCACCAGCTTGTGAATGGGGAGGTATATTTATCACGACTTTGGCTGCGATAAAGTGCCGTTAATTCGGCGATAGCTCCTTGTGAATATGCCCCTAAGTTTTTTCACCAGATGTGTAGATTATAAGGAAAACATAGCCCTGCCAAAGGTCACAATCTGTGGAGGGATGGAGAAAGGTCTCCTGAATGACTCAGAAAGCATGCACAACTACCTAGAGCTCATCATAACAAGTAGTACATTTTTGACCCCTCCCCCCTCAGCGCACACAATGATCATAGTGTGCACTGAAGTAGTTGTGACATGGCTTGAGACCCTGAGTCAGAGCCAGAACCTGGCATGGTTATTGCATACAACACAGTTATTCCCCCTTCTGAGGGGTCCAACTCGTAATTGCCCAGTACTGGCAGGGAGTTGGCACACAGTACTGGTAATTATGGGTGAGGATTTTGCATCCCCTCATTATTGTGCAACTCACAATCAGGATCTTAATGTGAACCTAAAAGATGCAGGAAAAGGATGCTCAAATCCCATGGTCAAGTTATTTGAAAGTTACAATGGAAAATTTTGTACTGGATTGTAATATCTAGGCTTGCACGGAGTTGGAAGGAAAAAAATATATACCACGAGTTTCACAATGGTGGAAACGTTTATGACGTTTTTATCAGCTTGAAGCTGCAATTAATGGAAAGGGAAAGTTCATGAACTAAGTTTCATGAACTAAGTTTCATGAACTATGGGGCACATTGAAACGATGTGGAAGGGAATGCGATTAATGCCAAATAGATTAGATTTGCATAAGATTGATTATGATGTAGTGTGTACTCGTCTTCTTTAAAATGAAAAAGGAAAATACTGAAATGAGCAAGAAGTGTACATTTGGTGACTATTATTCGTATTTTAAAAGATGAATGTATAGCAGAACCACCTCAAAAGCAGTGGTGCTGGAAAAAAAATTGTGGGGAAGGGCTGCTATCAATGTTACAATACTGCAGTCATCTAGACAGTGAAAAATCCTCACACAAAGAATAAATGTAGCAAATGAGGCACACCCATTCAGCAGGAGAGTGGTAAGTGTTAAGTTGGTGATGCATTTTGAAGCACATTATAAAATATATTGCTAAAGCATGGTGTGGTAGCACACTGTCATTTACAGACAAAACATTTTCATTGAAATGACCACTAAATATGCAGAGACATACGGTTGTACTGATAAAACTATATAGCGCACAAAAGATGATGTTTGGAAATGGGCTTTTGGCGAATATTTATCATTTGCACATCAACAAGTAAAGTGTTTTGATTTCTTTTGTTTCTATTGAAACCTTTATTTCCATCACACTTCAGAATGACAAAAAAGTGCTTCATTTGTGTTTTCCTAACTGCTATTTCTAAAAATATGTGTACAGTTTATTTACAACTATGTACATTTTGTTGTGTGTTAAAAATGGCATCTTATAGACTATCATTTTACACTCCCAGTGCCCCAATAAGATTATCACAAAGTTCAGTTTACAAAAGCCTCTCAATTTGTAGTCAGAGGAAAATATGTAAAAGCCAGTGTCCATGTTAAAAGAAGTAGCAATATTTCAGAAGTCATAACCTGACATTTGACCTCTGTCTTTGCGTTGCAGAGAGAATGTGAATAGGTAAAAATGCATAGTTATTGCTCATTCGCCTTCTGAACCTCAGCATGTTAATTGTGGGAGTGCTGCAGCACCCCCAGCACCCCTACTTCCAGCGCCTATGGTCAAAAGTTTTGAATTAGATTTACAGGACTTTTCAAATTGGGAACACTATAAATATATTGTAGGCACAAATTCACCAGCAGTTATATAGGATTATCTTCAGAAGTCAGTCTCAAGATAAGTAAGTTATACATTTCTATGAATAAGATTTCTCATGTTTCTACTTCACATGCTAAAGTCAGAGATATTACAACTTATTGTCTACCGACACCCACAATTTTATGTGGATTTTAGACAATGGTAGAAAACGATCCCGAAATCACTTGGGTTTCATTCACACTGCTTGAATGACAAGGTCACACAGAAGGTTGAGGTACTGGTAAAATATTTGGATGTGGTCCCCAAAATATGCTTACAACACAATGGTGGTGTTGGGTGGCAGAGGTAGAGGGATTCAGAAGTTTAGACAATTGGTTTCAGGCCATCTCATAGGATTATGATTTCATTAAACACAATTCAATAGTACTGCGTTTTATGTTTGTTCTGAACTGACTGTAAATTGATACATTTACTTTTAATTTGGTTTTATATCTCAAATTTCTAATGTAGACACTCACTGATTGCTGATATATATATTTACAGACAACATGAGACAATTTGCCTATGTTGTGATGAATTGTTTTCGTTGTAAATGTTGTTAATTGATCCACAATAAACTTCTTTTAATTTGATGGTTACAGAGTGGCTGAGATGCTTACCAGAGTCTAACACTACCTGAAGTTACTAAGCATATTTTCTTAATGTAAATAATGTCCTAAAAGATTAACATTGCTTTGATGTTATACTTATTGTGACTGATACATGTGCTACTTGCACTATGGGGTGTACCTCACATAATCCTCGAAGATTATGGACTGTTCAGTCTCAGAGGCCAAAGATGAAGTACTTAGTAATTTAGTGAGCTTGCATTAGTACATGGTTCCTGTGATTCCAGGGAATTTGGCAGTACATGTCACAAAGATTGCCTAATTGACTTCAAGTCTCACATTGCTGGTCATTGTTCTACTGTCCAACAGTCCATGTGGCATTTCATGATGAGTTGTTAAAGCATCACCCACACAATGTGGCATGCTTCATTATAGGGTCCTTCATCTCGCACTAAGGAACACACTCAAATAGTTGTCACTTGTCATATTATGTCTTATTTCTTGCCCTCTTTAACTGTATGAGAATTCCAGTTCCCACTACGTTTGTCAACTAATGGTTTGTAAGAACAGGATGCTCCATGAAGGTAGTTCTTCAAACAGAAAACGTGTATGATAAGCAATGCCAAAACACTGCAACAAAGCAAGATTTTCACAAATCTTAAGCTAGTCAGAAGGAAGTCATGCATAAGACCAAAGTTGGTGAATGAGATGATACACATTCTTTTTTTGACTCCATGAAAGAACTGCTCTGTATTAGGTGTATTGTACAAACGTGTTGGCCCTGATGCTCCTGATGAAAGCACTTTTACTTTAAAGAGAGCTGAAACATGTTGATGCATCCTACAACATGAAGAGTAGAAACTAGCATGTCTCTGCTTTTTTAATAATGTAGAAGGGGGCATTAATACATTGTGTGTTGCGTCTCCTCAAACATTTTTACATTTTACACAGGAATACACAATAATGTGTTTAGGCACATATAGTTTAGGTACATGAGGGGTGAATGGCACAAATATTGTTTATAAAAATGCAGAGTTGTAAGAATATCATGTCAAAAATATTAAAAAGTCAAAAATATCCAGGAACAGAAAATAGAAGGTAAGAATATTATTTGTTATGTATGTAATATTTGATTAAATAATGATGTGTATAATACTGTTTACTTTAACATAGTTGTATTAGATATCATGTTTATAAATTAATTTAAAATATATTGCTTATTATATTAATTTTTGCCAAGATCATTATTATAATATTTTTTTCTGCATATTTTGTAAGATGTAATGAGTAAGTATTTTTGTTTTTACATGTAATGTATAATTCATAATTTAATAGTGAATTCTTGAGTTTGTAGGGCAATAAAGTGAAAAGTTATTTAAATTTTTAAAAAATATTTCAAACTATTTATATATTAATTTATTATTTCATTTGAAACTATTTATGTAAATGATTAAATTGACAAATTATTATTTAAATATTTAATTGTGTCATTTTATTTTTCCACTGTATAATTACTAATTTATAATTTAGTAGCAGGTTGCTGGGATAGTAGGGAAATAGAACGGAAAGTTGTTTAAATTATACATATATTTTCTAAATTAATTTTTCGGGGAATTAAATATTTAATTGACAATTATCTAAATAACTTCATTGATTATTCGTTATATCAATTATTTGTTGTATTTTAATGAACTTTTAAATCATCGATAAGTGTATTTAGTAATAAACATTTAACAAATTAATGTTATACTTACTATTTGTTTTAATGTATTAATTTCATTTAATTACTTTTTTGAGGCCTAATTACGACTTTGCAGGTTCTCCAGCTGTACCGCCACCGCGCCCTCTGCTGGAGGACTGCCAAAGCCATGATGAGCCCGCCCACCGGATTACGATTGTAATCCAGGTTGGGCGGGTGGTGCTGCGGCAGTGTCACAGCTGTGGGCTGTTAGGCTTGTAGGAGAGCCTAACATGCAGCCCGCCATTGTGACAGCACCTGCAGCACATTCTTGCATGGTGTAGCATGCATGTCACACCATGCAGGAACGGGGGTGCAATTACAGGGAGGCACAACATGTGCCCACCCGGCATGCACCCCAGGCCCAGATCCAGCAGGTAGTTGCTTCTCTGCCATCCTTTTCAAGGCGAGCTCACCGCCCTAAAAATGGCAGTGAAAAGGCAACTCAGAATATGCTTAGCGGTGCCGGCAGCGGCACCTCCAGCAAATTCATGCCGGTAGCAGACCGCTGGCCCAGCAGGATCCTTGATCCCGGTGGGGCCGGCGGTTTCATGGTGGTCCGACCACCACATTCTGAATACTGCTGGCGGACCCGGATTGTGGCGGTGGTCAGACAGCCACCACGAGTACGGCGGACCTGTGGACCGCTGTACTTGTAATTAGGCCCTTAATGTCATTATTATTTTATTTATAATTTATTTTAAATTTTTTTGGGGTCGTGTATGATTTTTGGGTGGTGTTGGGGAGTGAAATGTACTTATTTTAAAGCTGTGTATTTTGTTTTCAATTTGTTACACAGTTTTTGTAGATTTGCATTTAAATTTTTTTAATGATGTGTATATTTTTTTATTTTAA
Organism: Calotriton arnoldi; assembly: GCA_963921515.1. Taxonomy (NCBI): domain Eukaryota; kingdom Metazoa; phylum Chordata; class Amphibia; order Caudata; family Salamandridae; genus Calotriton; species Calotriton arnoldi. The sequence continues at coordinate 656,467 of CAWUFW010007673.1, read as the reverse complement.
ATATGTTTTAATATTTGTATGTTGTTAGCTATTTAATTTTTTTTAAAAATGATTATGAACTGGAATAGTAAATCTAACCCCTCCAAAGCCCAGCACTTTCCCTACTTTTTCTTGAAGTGGAGTGGGAATAGTAAGTATAACCCCTACAAGTCCAATACTTTCCCTACTGTTGCTTAGATTAAAATGGGAATAGTAAATCTAACCCACAGAAAGTCCAACAATGTCCCCACTATTGCTTAGATTGGAGTGGGAATAATAAATGTAACCCCATCAAATTTCAATGTTTTCCCTGATTTTGCTTACGTTAGAGTGGGAATAGTAAACCTAACCTCTCCAAAGTTTAACATTCTTCCTACTGTTGTTTGGGTGGGAGTGGGAATAGTAAATGTCAATAGTAAATATAACCCTTCAAAGAACTACACTTTCTCTACTGCTGTTTAGATTGCAGGGGGAATAGTAAATCTAACCACTCAAAAGTCTAACACTTTCCCTGATTTTGCTTATGTTAGAGTGGGGATAGTATATCTAACCTCTTTAAAGTCCAGCACTTTTCATGATTTTTCTTACGTTGGAGATGCAATAGTGAATCTAATCCTCCGAAGCTAAACACTTTACCTACTGTTGCTTTTATTGTAGTGGGAATAGTAAATCTAGCCACTCTGAAGTCCAAGACTTTCCCTGATTTGGATTATGTGGAGTAGGAATACTAAATCTAAACCTACAAAGGCCAACACTTTCCCTACTGTTATTTAGATTGGAGTGGGAACAGTAAATCAAGCCTTTCCAAAGTCCATCACTTTCCCTGCTTTTGCTTAAATTCGAATTAGAATATTACATTTGAAAACCAACTCTTCTGCTAGTGCTGTATATTTTCGATTGCTGTTATTTCTTTATTATTTTCCCCAATATTTATATTATTGTAAAAATTAATTGTTTTTTTATTTACATTTTTTTGTTTTTAATATTAATTTAATGTTTTGATTAAGTGTGTATATTTTTTTATGTTACATTTTTTATGCTATTGTTAATTATTCTAATGCATTTTTTAATTGTTTATATATATATACTGTTTTTATATTTTAGTATATATATATCTATATATAGTTTATATTATTAAATAAAACTATTTCGATTATTAATTTTATATTTAAATTAAGTATCATGTGTGTTTTTATTATATATATATGTTTGGTAATCTTTACTTTTTAAATTATTGTTAATATTTTTTATGTAATATTTTTTACATAGTTTAATTGTTGTTTTTATATTTTTTAGAGAATATATATTTAAATCGTTAATTTCTATTACTAATTTAAAAATATTTAAATCATATTAATATTTTAATAGTTTAAATATTTTACAGATAATGGTATATATATAAAATGTTTGGATATACTTACCCTTTTTTGGCACTATGCTGTTCCACAATATTTTTGATTCAATATTTTCGGAGTTTTCCTACAAAGTATATAAACTTGATCTTTTTTTAGACAATATTTTGACTTAATATTCTGGTGTGAGGATATTTTTGTTGTTGTTAGTCTCTAGTATAACCACAGTAGGACAAGAGAGAAGACATAATAACTGTACAACCTTGAGTACTTCCGCCAGTGCTAGATTATGGACCCTTTGATGAAGCATGCCCCACTATGCGGGTGAAGGAGAGGACTTTAAGCACCTATTGTATTGCTATATGGACAGTTGGACAGAAGTACAACGACTTGCATGTCTCACCCAGTGACATAATTAGTTATATGTGCTAAGATACAAGATTCCCTTTATTGTCTGCACTTACATATTTGGGAGAATGGAAAATGGCCATATGAAGTAAAATCCCTCTTACATCTGATTACGAGCAATGCAGAATTCCTTGCAGTGACGCTAATTCTGGCTGACATCGCTGCAGTAAATTCCTGCAGTAATGAGTTATACCCGTACAGAATGGGGAATAACGGCTTGAAATCAGATTTCCAGACGGAATTCCCCATGAAATTCTAGTTTCCTTGGAGTTTAGCACAGTCATTCACTATCTGCTTTAGGGAGGAGGAAAATGTTTGTGAGGGTACCTGTGTGGGGTAGGGGGAGGAAGATATTTGGGAGGGGAGGCAAGGGGAAGATATGACATCACCTGGCAGCGTTCGTGGGCTGAAGATCAGGAGGGGACAGAAATAGGGTTCAGGCTGCAAATCTGCCCTTTATCAAAGCCATTTTACAAGCTGACAGTAATATCGAGTCCAGTGTTCTCGCATGTAGAAAATCCAGGTGCTGCAAATCCAGTCAACATATAATTGTGCAGAGCAGACTTCCACACAGGAATTACATCCCCCACAACTTGTAATCAGGGCCTTAGTGTGGTAAAATAGACAGAACACCTTGACTTGATGCATATCTATTCAGAGACGGAGAGAATGTTTTGAAGAAAATAAATATCAAAGCTCGTAACCACATATACCTCTGGGGTTTAATATTTCTTTCAAGCAGTGGTTCCTCAGGCTATAAAAAAACAAACCTGTACGTGCTTTCTTGCCTCGTGTCACAACCTTGCTTTTTCCGTCTCCCCACTTGCAGGCCGGTAAGATCATCCTGCTGAACCGGAAGCAGCCGAGCAGCATTCTGAAGCGCTTCGTGGTGTGGGCCGTACTTCTGGTGAGTAGCATAAAGCTGACGTGCAGTGATGAATACATTACTCTAGATGCTGACTCCTTCATTTCCATTAGTGCTGGTCGTAAACCTCTTGTATTCCTGGAAACACATCTGTGTGTTTTAAAATGGCGCGAGGAGCCGGTGCTGCACACCACACCTCCTAGCTGCTTGGAGTTGGTACCTTCCTTGATGTATTTGCACTTAGGATCACATTTTACTTTCGCACTAACCAACACAAACCATTACTAAGCACTTAGCAACTCTATTAACCATAGACAGCCCAACAACATACCCAACCTATCAATCGAGTGCCCAGAACCGTATGAAAGGGCATCCATATTAACAAAGTACAGCAGTGCAATACTAATGGTAGAAGGCACTGTACAAATAATGATAACATACAACTAATCATAACTGTAGGGTTTGGCTGCCTACATCTGCACACCTCCTCAAAGTACAGATGATGCTATGAGGTAATCTGAAGAGGGTAACAGGCTCTCTCCCATACAGATTAGTGGATAAATGGCCTGGATTTTTATGTTTTAAACACCCTAGACATTTGTCACGGTGTGGAAAGTTGTACAACAATCTTTATTTTACTTTTAGAATTAAGTTCTTCCAATTCACCAGCTCTTTATAGTGAAAAGACAAGGCATCATACGTATTTTAACTCGAGGTAAAATGATACCAAAAAAGAGATGTCCATTTTATTTACAACTGAGTATAACTCTCTTTACAAACATAACTGATCTCATTTTATGTTCAGGAGGAAACCAACATTAAATGAATGATTTGCCCAACAAATAATGCTTTGAGGGTTTGTTTACAATCCCAGATAGACAGAACAATTTAAAAAGTATACTGATGTTTCCAGTTGCTCACTCAGTATAGGTGTCATCCCATATGTGCCCTTTACCTCTTAAAGCGTGCACAACAGCAGTTTCCAAGCCGGTATCAATATATGAAGAACCACAGTATGAAACTTTATTACTTATGTTGATGCTATCTTTGATAATCTGTTAAAATAAAAGATAAAGTTCCTACGCGGGATTGGGGGGTATGTTATCCTCAATAGTACCTGCGGTATTGTGCCCTAAATAGATCATAATTGTCAATAAATGAAATAGCACAATCAAAGAATACGCCTACTTGAGTTAGCGGCGTATTTGAAACCATGTAGGATTATTAAATCATTCAAATCATTACAGAAAGAAAGAATTATGGATAGTCGGTCAATAATAATCAGGCATGAGTAGGTTTAAAGCCTACTACAGCAAAATTCAAGGATGATAGAATAACTCCCAAAGACGGGCAAAGCAAATCACAGAATCCTAAAGCAAGTCTGGTTTCCTAGATTGAGAGAAAAGGTCCTTACTTTGCTTCATAACGACCCCTCGTTTATATACAGTAAATATCACACGGTCAGCATGACGTGAGCAAAAATGTTATATACATTCCAGGTCTTTATAGACCTTACACTTGCAGCGAGAAACCTAATGTCATACAAGCATGTGAAACACTTAGAGACACCAGCTAAAAACTAGCAAACATGAAGACACAGCTTTAGTCATGACAGGCACAATCTCAAAGCCCTGCCACAACAACCGGGGAACCCCAGCTGGTACATGCATCTTGGCCTGAAATCAGTAGAAGTTCTGTGTCTTCAATGCTTCTATACACGTCATCAAGGATGCTCTAGGGCACAAACTGTATTCTAGCCACCCAGTGCAAATAAAAAAACATAAGATACCTTGTCACCAACATCAACACACAGAGTGCTGTCTGTGCCAAACCAGGCACATCACACTTTAACCACTACTCAAATAACTCAAGTCAATCAGGTCATTTCAGCTTATTAAACACTCTCTAAAAAACAATAAACATGCGGTTGGAAAGAAATGCCAGGTCCTCAGCACCATAGAAACTTGTTTCTCGACACACTGCTTCACTGACCGTAATGTGGGTCATGTACACAGAGGGATGCATAGAGTGCAGTGGTTATCAATTGAATGGTCTAGGAGTGTTTCTTCTGTGATGTAGTACAAGCCAGCATATGAACCTGCATTCTTGGGAAAACCTCTCCATTACTACACATTCATTATCAATATCACAAATTCAGGTTCCTCCCTACCGTCCTCATCACCAACTCATCTAATGTGTATTTTAATAACTACAAATGATGAACCAATTGCAGTTGCAGGTTACTCTCAATGTGGTATGTGTTCCACTAGTGATCTTGTGCTCCTTCACAGTGGGTAGGGGCACCCATCGAGGATGCCCTCTTTCGCGATTACTCTCTGCGATCGCAATGGAACTGATAGTGATCAAATTGAGACAAGAGGGTGAGCACTGGGGTATAACAACCAGAGACGTTCTTCAGGCAGAATCACTGTATGATGATGATATCCTTTTGTATGTCAAGGATGTCCAACTGGACCTTGCCTCTATAGGTCGTCCCTTGACTGACTTTGAGGCGGTTTCCAGACTTAAGGTCAACGTGTCCAAATTCTGTATGTTCCCTCTCCGTGCTAGGTATGCACTCCCACCTCCTATTCAGTTGGACCCTGAGCTTCACCGAGAAATAGTCACATTCAGGCACTTTGGGATTAATGTATGTCATTTTGCGATGACTCTTCGTGACAGCACTTCGGTCTCTGAAAGCACAGTTCACTTGCTGGGCAACACGATCCATGTCGTTCATTGGCCTGAGAGCATTGATTAAGATGATAGTGCTCCCACATCTCCTATAATGTTTTTGTTGATCTCCCTTTGTCACTTCCCTGTTCCTTTTTCGAGACTTGGATGTGATGCTAGGCCAACTTGTTGGGCACAGGGGCCGCCGACGAATGGCGCTGTCTACTCTTAAACTTCCCACTGAGGCTGGCAGCCTCGGACTCCTGGATTTAGAACAATATTATCTCAGGGCACAGCTTCAGCGGTTGGCTTGCTGGTTAGCAGGCCACTCCGTCTCTGAGACGGGCTTACCCATGGGGATCGAAAACTGGGTCAGTTGAGCTCTGTGATTCTCTCTCTGAGAACTCCCTCATCTGTTGCTTACCCGCTATTATCCACTGCATCGTACTGTTTCCTGCATTCACGAGCACTTCACAGAAATAGGTCCCTCTATGCTCCTGCAACGCCCTGCTGGATTGGTAGCCCATAATGGCGCTATTCCCCAACCCGTTTGGGATTGTGGACTAAATGGGGAATTTCAACCATCTCTGACCTATTTTCAGCAGTTGAACTGCTAATGTTTGACACACTCAGGGTAGAATTCACGAACCCTCCCAGTTACTACTTTACTTATGCCCAAATTAAATCAATAGCTGAAGGATCTGTTTCTGGTCCGGGACATGGAGCCTACCATTATTGCAGTAATTCAAGTGCTCTACACCTTAGGGGACAGTACACATTGATGGCTTTATCAAGCGCATGTCCAGCACTGGGATCAGGCGAGAAATTCCCTTCGAGCAAAATGTAAGGGTGACATAACACCCATTGCTTTATTTGGAGTGGCACTGAATTGGTCATATCCCTATAAGGTGTCTTGCAATTTTCACTTTAAATATATCCAGTTGAACATCCTAAATAGGGTGTACCTTACTCCATGTCACATCTCCAGGTTCTACCAAGGAGCATCTTTGCTCTGTGTCGATCTCCTGATGCTGATTTGCCCCACTTTCTTTGGCCGTGCATGTCACTGACCAGCTATGGGGTGGGGATCATTGATCTAATCTACCAAGCTATAGGGCGTTGATTGAATAATTCCCTGGAGGAACTGGTATTGGGCCTCTTCTCTCGGCCAAACTTAAACAAGACCTTGACTAAAATCCAGTAGCGGCCCGTGGTGGGAGTGCTGCCGGGCGCTGACGTGGGGCGGGGGAGGGGCAGGGTGGGGGTAGTAAACTACGGATTACGGCTGATTAGAGGTAAGTAAACATATAAATAAATAAAACGAATTTCGTTGCGCGCGCTGCATCTAATCGGCCGTAATCCGTAGTTTACTACCCCCCGCCCCACGTCAGCGCCCGGCAGCACTCCCACCACGGGCCGCTACTGCTAAAATCTTAGATCTGACCCTTATGTTTGCGAATCATCATACTATGATGCATTGGAAGGACTCTATCCCACCGTTGGTACAGTCCTGTGGCAGGATGTCAATCCCCTGGTGGTCATCCAAGAGTGTCCACCTTCATAGGGAAAAGAGAGCTGGCTTACACAAGCACCAAGTTTGGGATTCCCTAGTCAAAGCATTTAATCAGTGCATCAAGGATGATACACCCCCCCCTTGAGCATTCCTCTACTGTTACACTATATCATTGGTCTTCTTCTTGGATAGGTTCTAACTGACATATTTGCTTTCACAGTTTACATTTCGGACATTGCAGCCTATGGCTAATTTCTTAGGCTAGACAGGGATGCCGGCAATACACTGTCCCACAATACTTCTGCCTATTAGGCTTGTCAAGTGTGGAAAGGAATGTGTTAGGGTGGAGTGACGGGAAGATGTCACAATGTGGGGAGGGTGGGTTGGTCGACTCAGGGTGTTTATAATATAGGGAAGGATGTGCACTTAAATAAGAAAAATGGCATACATGAAACATTGTCTTCTGGAGTGCTACTTACCTTGATTGTGTACTACCTCGTTAATATTGGTAGCCGGATCTGTTTAAAAAACTGCCAGTAAAGAGATATTTTAAAACACGTGTTCCACCATTAAATAGGAACTGATCCAGAAGGGTTAATTATGGATCTTGGTGCAATAACACAAGTGCCAGGGGTGGTGTGGCAGTTCTCATATTGAAGAAAGTGAGATCAAAATCTCTGGTGGCCTACGAATGGAAACCTGAAATTCGAAAACTAGAGTAGAGCACTGGAGGAAGTGGGCCAGGACACCTGAGGACAATGATTGGGCTGAATGCTTATGAAAGGCCGATACAAAGCAGTGGTGCAAAGAAAAAAGGCCACCCTGTCGCATGCAAGTTTCCTTGTGAGAGATTATTTAAAATCTGCTTTGAAACCACAAACATGGCACTCACCAAGAATGTACGTCAGGACATGCCCCAAGGCTGTGAAAACTTTCTTTCCATGTTTGACATCAAGGTCGCAGTGATCCATTATGGAATATTGATTAATTCTGAAACATTGCCTTATCTACCCAAATGTTTTGCTTCTAAACACCCAGGCGTAATTGCCTTCGAACTTTTAATCATATCCAAGTCTTTCATGGCACAGGCATAAGATTCAAAGTGTTTAAATTCCAGTTAGAATAAAGCCCAACAACCTTCATCACAGACATATTGTAATCATACATAACAGCAGTACGGACAAAAGTGGTCGAGGTAGGAACAAACTTTGTAGTAAAACAATATATAGTAGCAAACACAGATGGTTCTAAACATGGGTCCTATTTATTTACTTCATTGGACCAAACAAATGCAATTTATATTCTAAGCATTGGTTACTAATGGCAATAACACTGCTCATTAAAATGCAATATATTTACAATGCTCTTGGTTCGGTTGGGAATGAAGGAAGGGAGTGGGTGTTGAAGTGGAGGACAGGGAAAAAGTGTTTGTGACATATATACATCAATGTTGCATGAAGACAAAACTTTTCCAGTCTGAGGTAGGTCAAATGTTCCTGAATACACACATAGCTTTATGGGACAAGTATATTTTAAACAATGTCGCCAGAGTTTGTGTCTGTAGGTTGTCGACGTTTCGACCCCTGTTTGTAGGAAAAGTCGGTGTCCTTACGGTGGGGTCTTCATCAGGACTGAACTGTGAAGAGCACCTATGAACAATGATAAGACTGTATAAGGGCGAAGTAATGTGATCGTGTTTGCTACTATCAACACAGGTGATGAATACCTACTTGTATTACGTGACGGGATGCCTCCGTCAGATGCTAAAGGTGGGCTTGGTGTAAGCTCCTGAAAGGAAGAGAGGGGAAACTTAGAAAATTGCTGATTGCATCAGCTCATCTCAATGCCTGGGAGCGGAGGACTGGTACTTACTCCGCCTTGTGTTAACACATGCAGCGCTTGGTCAGTGGCTTGCAGTATGCTGGGAAGTCAGTCCCATGAGATCTATCGATAAAAATCGAAGGCGGTCACACCGACAACGTGACAAGATTCAGGATACTGTAATTTAATTACATGATACCGTGTTATGCGATTACACTTCTGATATCATGTTCATGTTTTCTATACACGATGCTTGACATTTAACCTTGCCAAGAATCCGGCATGTTGTAACTTTGCATTCTGCCCTCATGGCCGTGTTTCGAACTTGATGGTATTATGCTGTGTATTGCTGTCTGCTTTCTGTTGAACATAACGACGTAAATGCTAGTCTTATTATGCATGGTTGCCGGTATCTATCGATTACCATACTGCCTCCTCAACGTGGCACATGACACAGTAATTGCGCACACTGCCCTTCTGGACCAAAGGGTATTTTGTAGACATCCCCTCCCATTGATCATACACCAAGTTTTCCATACACTCTCTCGCCGCTAGCGAGCATGACCAGGCGATTTCATCCCACTTGTACATGATTGGTTAGTCCCAGACGAGCCGCCTGACGAAGCGAACTGTGAACGTGTACGTACGTCACGTCTAACTTCACTTTTTAACACGATTCCTCCCAGCGCTCTGCCTTCATTCGGAGCTCGCGCCAGGAATGACAGGTAAGCGTGCCACGGGTTTTACGTGTTTTGTGCGGCAGAGATCAGCTTTTTGATAACTCACGGTTGGCTCACAATACATTAATGATTCACTACGGCCGACTTAATAAGTGATATTCAACCACTGTCTCCGTGATCCTCAGGCGTCCTTTCACACTCCACATGCACTCTTAGCCCGGTAAATGCCTAATCGCCGACACCACGAGCATGAATCATTTCCATCCCATCTGTCTAATGACAGCATCCGAGCCATACGCATTTATACGTGTTTGCTCCGCACTCACGGTTGGCTCACAGTTTATTTTCGACTCGATTTACTTTACGGCGGGCGTGTTAGACGACCACTTAACCATTTCTGCCTAGACCGATACCCAGGGCCCGAGGTACTCTTCACACCCCTCCAGCACCCCCAGTCGGATAACAGTTACACCGCGAGCATGTGTCTATTCTAATGAGCACGCGCTGTTAGAATTCCCTATGCGCTTATTGAAGCTTAAGTCCTACCAGTCTCCACGGGGGTCTTACCGTACGATTACATCATGACGTGACGACCCGTCACTTTTAACTCTTTATTATTCTACAACTCACCTTTCGGTAATTTAACATCCTACATTGTTAGATTGCAGTCCTGTCATTAGTGCCACTAGGATCACGACCCACCACGCAATGACCTAGTCACTTACCACGACTTGCTGCATGAGTCTTTTTGACCATTAGACACCCGTTGTGTACAGCGCACCTTCTTATTCCGCCTTCCATTTTTATCGATAGATCTCATGGGACTGACTTCCCAGCATACTGCAAGCCACTGACCAAGCGCTGCATGTGTTAACACAAGGCGGAGTAAGTACCTGTCCTCCGCTCCCAGGCATTGAGATGAACTGATGCAATCAGCAATTTTCTAAGTTTCCCCTCTCTTCCTTTCAGGAGCTTCCACCAAGCCCACCTTTAGCATCTGACGGAGGCATCCCGTCATGTAATACAAGTAGGTACTCATCACCTGTGTTGATAGTAGCATACACGATCACATTACTTCGCCCTTATACAGTCTTATCATTGTTCATAGGTGCTCTTCACAGTTCAGTCCTGATGAAGACCCCACCGTAAGGACACCGACTTTTCCTACAAACAGGGGTTGAAACGTCGACAACCTACAGACACAAACTCTGGCGACATTGTTTAAAATATACTTGTCCCATAAAGCTATGTGTGTATTCAGGAACATTTGACCTACATCAGACTGGAAAAGTTTTGTCTTCATGCAACATTGATGTATATATGTCACAAACACCTTTTCCCTGTCCTCCACTTCAACACCCACTCCCTTCCTTCCCAACCGCACCAAGAGCACTGTAAATATATTGCATTTTAATGAGCAGTGTTATTGCCATTAGTAACCAATGCTTTGAATATAAATTGCATTTGTTTGGTCCAATGAAGTAAATAAATAGGACCCATGTTTAGAACCATCTGTGTTTGCTACTATATATTGTTTTACTACAAAGTTTGTTCCTACCTCGACCACTTTTGTCCGTACTGCACTATTGACCCAGGTTGGGTAGTATGTAGGGTTGACCCTTTTAATACTTAATCATACATAACAGAGCAGAGACTTCTTCATAGAGAGAGTGGCTATGGAAGATTAGTCCCTTGTGCCTTCAAACTCCAGTTCATAACATTGAAACTGAGGGAACTCTCCAACTGCAAGTCCTCATCTCATATTTCGTACCCCAGGAAGAAATCACAAATCAACTCCAAAAATGTGTGGAGGTCAAGCTTGTACTAAATGCCCAGCAATGAGGCCTCAGGCCCATCAGGGACACAGAAACTAACCTTCGCCAGCACCTAAATGGTGTAGGACTGGTTCATCCTGACCGCTTTCTTATTTTTTGCTTTTTAGAAGGGGCTTTAGTCGAGTGTGGAGGGTTATGAGGAGTAGTTTCAAATCATTTTGAGGCAGGACAATTAAAGATAATCTATTATAGGTTAGTCCCGTCTCTTACAAGATTAAAACAAAAAAAGAGTGGGGTGTGTAGTAGATATTATGGCACCTCTCTCACTGCTTTGCTTGGGTCAGCATGTTTCAGCTCTGGTGTTGGCCTTGGCCCTTTCTGCAGGGTCATCCCTAAACTTTTGCCTAAAGGCCTCTGCGCACTTTACCACTGCTAAAGTGCCTATGTTCTCTCCTTAAAACATGGTAGAATTGGCTTACACCCAATTGGTCTATTTAAGTTATTGTAAGTCCTAAGTAAAGTGGTACTACAGGTGCCCAGGTCCTGTAAATTAATTGCTACTACTAGTGGTCCTGCAGCACCAATTGTGCCCCTCCCCCTTAAGTAGCCCTCTAGGCATGTCTCAGGCCTGCCATTACAGCCTGTGTGCGGTTTTAAACTGCGATTTCGACCTTTGCAAAATAAATCTTTTGACAGGCTCAAACCTTCTTTTTTTCTTAAAACATGTAAGTCACCCCTAGGGTAGGCCCTACACAGACCAGAAGGGCAGGGTGCAATGTATTTAAAAAGTTGGACATGTACTTTGACGTTTTACATGTCCTGGTAGTGAAAAACTCTTACATTAATTTTTCACTACTGCAAGGCCTACCTCTTCCATAGGATAATATTGGGTTACCTTATTACATTTAATAAGTGAAAACTTTCAGTTAGGAGCAGGTACACAGGTCGGGTTTGGCATCAATAGAATTGCATTTAAAAGCTCTCTTTAATGGTGAAGTCAGATTTTAAATCCCAATTCCGAAAATGACACTTTTAGAAAGTTGGCATTTTCTTGTTCTAACCATTTTTACCTGCAACATGATCCTTGGTCACATGACTAGATGTAGCTGGCAAGTTATTTGTGTATTGCTCCCAGACAGTGAGACAAAGGGAAGCTAGGTGTTGGCAGGATGGGCCACTCTTAGTTGATGAGGAGCAGGGGCTGTTATCTGCCACACTTGCACATCACAAAGGCTCTACCTGAACACTCTCACAAAGGGTTTGACATTGTTCTATTATGACCCTAGACAATCTGGGGCCAGGGCAGGGAGGCAAGAAATTCCAAGCACCTCAGAAGCCTCCCTCTACAAGCTTCTCCAACTCCAAAGTGGGCACTAGGTATATATATTGTACCCTTAGACTCAACTCTTCAGTACACTCTGGGCCAGTGGACGACTCTACCAGTAAACAGTCCTGCTGTGCTGCTGAAAGGACTGCCACTCTGCTGGACTGTAGCTTGAAGGACTGCTGCCTCACAGTGCTGACCTGCTGCCCTCTTGCCTAGGTGAGAAAGACTGGATCTGCATCAGCTGAACGCAGGATCACGTAGAGTGACTCCAAGGGCTAGTTGGCTGGCCTCCTGACTAGAGCCTCAGGGGCAGAAGGCTCCAACCATCTTGAACCCAGCACCTGGACTCTGCCATCTATGAGTCCTTCCTTCCCGAGTAGTGCCATTCCCAGCCCTGGACCCTTGGAAGTGGCCCATGAAGGTGCTCAGCCAGCCCTAACTGTGGTCCCAGCAGAACCAACGCATTGGAGCAGCAGCGCAACACATCACCAAGCAGAAACTCCATATCAGAGCCACTGATTAATGCACCGCCTCTCCAGAATCAGCATCGGGACTGCTCCGCACGGTTTGTCTACAGTGCAAAACTTCGCATCCCCACCCACCGCCTTCCAGGAACCGCTGCTGTATGACTCAACCTTAATGCAAGCCTTTGCATCACAAGCCCCTCATCAACAGCATCTTTGATGACGACACAGGAGTAAGTATCACAGCCCCCATAGCTCCTTCAGAACCAGCCGGTGCATGACGCATCTCAACACAGGACTTTGCATCGCAAGTCCCTCATCCACAGCGTCCTACAGGAAGATGCAGGACCTCGCATCACAGCTTCACAACTCCTAGGAATTGCAGCTGCACGACGCATCCTTGACAAAGGACTCTGCAACCAGCATTTAAGGTACTCTTCTTCAACGGGCATAACTTGGTCCCTGTAGCCGGTCCGTGCTTCATCGTGGTCAGCCTGAACTTGTGACTGTGTCCCAGTCCGGCGCGACCAGATAACCAAAGTTGGCGCTTTGTGCTTTTTGGTGCTATTTTCACTGAAATCTTAAAAATTGCATATCTCCAGTTCCACTGATTGGATTTTTGTTGTTTCGGTCTTGGTTTGTTTATTAAAATTTGCTCTATTTTTCTAAATTAATGAGTGATTTTCTTGTGTTGTGTTTTAATGTATTACTGTTTAAAGTGGTGCATAAATACTTTATACATTGTCTCTAAGTTTAGCCTGACTGCTTTGTACCAGAAGTTTGAGCACAGCTTAATTTGGGGTTTGCTTGTAACTTCACCTTGACAAGGATTGTGGTAGCTGTTTGAGTAGGGTTTCACCCCCGTCAACCAGTAACCCAATTTCTTTATTCCGGTCAGTGTACTTGTTAGAAATGGGGTCTCTAGTTGGCAGTGGTTTGCAACCTGTCCGAGTAGGGGCCCTCACTTTTTAGTCAGGCTAAGGGAGTCACACAGCTAAAATAATCCCTGCTCACCCCCTTGGTAGCTTGGCACAAGCAGGCAGGCTTACCTCTGAGGCAATGTGTAAAGCATTTGTACCCACACACAGTAACACAGTGTAAACACTACAAAAGGAGTCCACACTAGTTTAGAAAAATAGCCAATATTTACTGAATAAAACAAAACCAAAACAACAAAAATCCAACATACACAAGTCAAGATATCTCTTTTAAAAGATTAAGCATGTTTAGTCCATAGAAATCAATGGATGCTTTCGTTTTAGCACAAAGTACCTTAAATGCGTTAAAAATCAAAGAAGGTGCCAGGCGTAGGGGAGGTGAGGTGCTGGAAAGGGCAAAGTGATGCGCTGGTTCCTTACTACACAGGGGAGGTGATGCGTCAATTCCTTACTGGCAGGGGAGGTGATGCGTCAGTTCCTTACTGCTAGGCAGGGGAGGTGGTGCGTCAGTTCCTTACTGGCAGGGGAGGTGATGTGTCAGTTCCTAACTGGTAGGGGAGATAATGCGTCAGTTTTCAGACACGTGGCCTTGGTTCCTTACCATGGTGCAGTGTCGATGAAGAGTCGGTGTCAAGGGCTGATGTGTCGAGAATCCAGACACACTGCGCCAATACGGCAGTGGGGATGCCGGTGCTGTGTTGAGTTCACAGTCTTGAGGCAGGTGCTGAACTGCTTCTTTAGCCACGAGCAGGTGCTGCATCGGAGTCAGAGCGGGAGCCACGGACGTCGGTGACACGGTGGTCAGGACTCACACTGCGGTGATTTTTCTGACGCGCTGCGATGGCAAGCTGGAGCCTGTAATTAAAGCTGTAGTTGTTTCTTAAAGCGGGAACCACGCTTCGGTGCAGGCAGCGGCAATGCATCGATCTTGTGCAGTGATGCATCGAGAAAGGAGGCGCTGTGATGCATGGAGTTTGTCTTTAGATCACCAGGTTACACTTCCAAGGGCCCAGGAACTGGATTTGGCACCACCTGGCAAGTCAGGACTCTCAGCAGCAGAGCCCATGCACTGGTAGATAAAGTCTTTGATGGCCCTGAAACTTCTTAACAGGAAGCAAGCACGCACAAGCCCTTGGAGAACCTTGGAAGCAGGATACAGAAAGCAAAGTCCAGTCCTTTCACTCCCAGGCCAGAAGCCGCAAGCAGCAGGCCAGCACAACTATGCAACATCAGGCAGAGTGGCAGTCCCTTCCTACAGCATCCAGTTCTTCTTCCTAGAAAAATGTCCTATGTCCAGAAGTGTTCTGATTTTGGGTTTCAGAGCTCCAATACTTATACCCCTTTCTGCCTCTGAAGTAGGCAAACTTCAAAGGAAAGTCTTTGTAATGCACAATACCCTACCTTTCCCTGACGTTGCTCCAGACACACTACAACGGGGTGGAGACAGCTTTGTGTGAGGACAGGCACAGCCCTATTCAGGTGTCAGTGATGACTTCTCCCACCACTCTAGCTCAGGAAGGCACATCAGGATATGCAAGGCACACCTCAGCTCCATTTGTGAGACTGTCTAGAGTGAATGTACAAGAGCCCAACTGTCAGCCAACCCAGACGTGTATTCTACAGTCAGACAGAGACATAGAATGTTTAAGTAAGAAAATGCCCACTTTCTAAAAATGGCATTTTCAAACATGCAATTGAAAAACCAACTTCACCAAAAGATGTATTTTTAAATTGTGAGTTCAGAGACCACAAACTCCAAATCTCTATCTACTCCCAATAGAGAATTACACTTAAAAGATATTTCAAGGCAATCCCCAAGTTACCCTATGGGAGAGATAGTCCTTGCAGTAGTAAAAAACGAAATTAGCTGTATTTCAAACACACCAGTACATGTACTACCTTTTAAATACACTACACCATGCCCATGGGGCTGCCTTGAGCCTACTTTAGGGGTGACTTACAAGTGGGTGCATGTGCCAGGTCGAAATGGCAGTTTAAAACTGTACACACAGACACTGCAGTGACAGGTCTGAAACATGTTTGCAGGGCTACTCATGTGGGTGGCACAATCAGTGCTGCAGGCCCACTAGTAGCATTTGATTTACAGGCCCTGGGCACACCTGGTGCACTTTACTAAGGACTTACTAGTAAATCAAATATGCCAATCATGGATAAACCAATCACCATCCAAATTTAGACAAAGAACATATGCACTTTAGCACTGGTTAGCAGTGGTAAAGTGCCCAGAGTCCTAAAGCCAACAAAAACCTTTCAGGAAAAATAGGAGGAAGAAGGCAAAACGTTTGGGGACAACCCTGCAAAAAGGGCCTGGTCCAACAGAACTCTTTTTTAGGCTTTCTTCAGGGCCAGGTGACCTCCTATAAAAGCTATCTTACCTGAAGATTTCCTTCTAAGGGACCGATTACGATGCCGTTCGGAAGGGCTCCGAATCGGATTCGGATTTGCCACATCCGATTCGGAGCCCATGTTTCCGACCGAATCATACACAGTTGCCAATGACCGATTACGATGCCCGTTAAATGTTAGGGCTGTCCGAATCGGTTCCGAGTCTTTCTGAGCTGAATCGTACAGCTCTGTGGACTCGGTTTCCGAGCGAGCGATTACGATAACCGATTCGGACAGCCGTTCCAATTCGGTTTCTCCGGAACTAATCAGCTGCCGAAATCTGTCTTTGGTGACCCGTAGCAGGCCCTCCATCACCCGGGGCCTTCCGAATCGGTGCTGTGGGGTACCCAAGGGACCCCCCTTTCCAACCATGCACAGTTTGGTAGGCACCATGGGGTGCCCGCCACAGGGTGCACGATTTTCCCCAGGCACCCCTTTCTTCAATGCGAGCCTGTGTTCTCGTTTGGAACACAGGCTCCCATTGAAGTCAATGGGAGTCTGACCGAATCGTATCCGGATGCATCCAAATCGCTCGGTCGGACTCCTCTGATTCGATTAGTTCGGAAAGCATTCCGGAACCGATTCGGTAGGAATGCTTTCCGGACGAGATCGTAATCAGCCCCAATGTGAGAAGAAATGATTGTTAATGGCCCATAAGAAATATCAGCCTCTATTACCCTATTGTGGACTCCCAACTCCCTGCATCATTGCAAGTCATGGCAGGGGGTTACAGTACCCAGCTTAGCTCATACAACAAAGTGTAAGGTCTGTTCTGATGCTCCAGGACATGGTTTACCTTAACACGTCCCTCCTGTCTCAACCTTGACTCGAGTGTCAGGTCTTCTCTCAGATCCATAAAGATTGAGGGACCATCTGTATCAAAAGTGAGAACATGTGTTGCCTACTTACCAGGATTCTGAGTACTGCATCTGTGACTGAACTGTGGGCCTCCAAAGCCTTGTAAACTCTATTGAGAGGCTTGTTGGAGAAGTGGAAGTCTGGTGTGATTTTCGAGTAAGATACAGTCAACGCTAGCATAAAAATAAGAGGAGGGATGTATATCCAATCAGTTTTCCCTCCATTTTCTGAAGTTATGGTGATCTTGTTTCCTTCCAATATTACTGGTAACTTGTTATAGAGTTGTGCACCCTGACATGTCTGTTTGAGACCACCACATTTTAACTTATTAAATCTGTAGTTCCAATTCTTTTGGAGCTAGTTTATCTGAGGGACTGGGTCAGTCTAAACTTCTAAATAACGTGTGTGTAGAGGTAGGTACCTCAGAAAAAACATTGGTTGTTAGTCGAAATAGGAATATACAAGAGCTCGCTACATTAGCCATTTGTATGCACATTGATATTTCTTGGACAAATATATTCCCAGATTTAATACTACCGGTGACATTCATGATTGTTGGCCCAGGATGGAGTTATTTGAAAGGCAAATGCAATGGTACAAAGAAAACAAAATGAAGAATCTCTCTGTCGTCACAACTAAGGTCTAATTTGCTGAAACACATGTCTGTTCCTAGGTCATGTCTCTCCACCATTTGTAGGCCATGTTTCTCCGACAAAGTCTCTTGCACTGTAAAAACTGACTTGCAAGATAGCAGAGAAGAGAGGGTTCAGTATTGATGTGAACTGTATCCAAGCTCCTTCACCATCCAGACCTACAAGGGCAAATAGGATTTCTGGCAAGGTATCCTTGCCTCGTCTTTTTTAACATGGTTTGAGGTACACTGGTGTAAAGTGCATGTGGCGTGAGTGGAATAATTTATAGAAATAGTACAGTCAAAAGAAATAAAGGACTTAGAAGCTTAGAAGTCCAAAACAATCTTATATTAAATGATATAACTTTAATACCAGAGTATTAAGTGGCAAAAATGAATACAAATCTGTTCAGTGTATTAACAGTCAATAGGCATTGCAAGCTGTTCCAAAGAACGTAATGTGTGCTGCTGGTAAAATAGTCTTTAAACCAGACAAAGCGTGACAGGCTTAAAACAATAGACAGATCACCTCAAATTGTTGTCTGACCTGTGTTCAAATAGGTATTTGCAGCTGAAAAGCCATGCTTGAACCAAGCAATAAAGAATTGACTCTGGTGATAAAGAATGCAGGAATCTGGTGTGTGGCATTGCGTCAAATCAGTCACAGAAGATGCTGAGCACTTCTATGAAGTGTTTCATTGCCCCAAAATTTGAGTAGACATAATTTCTCATCAAGCCGAACTGAAGTTGGGTGCTAGCTAGTCAACTCAACTGCCCATCGAGCCTTATGGTGAGATTCACAATTGATGATTCAAGCCTGACCATTGGTCGTCAAGTCACAGTTAGCCAGGTGCTTAGGTTAGAGTGGGAATTATCACACGAACCTGCATCTGTTGAAGTGGGTCAAGCTGGGTTGAATAGTTTTAGCCAATGATTCATTCCTTTTGGGGTCCCCAGCAAGGCGGCATCAAACCCTAGTGAGTATAGTGGCTTGAGTTGTATAGTTGCAATAGATTAGAAACTGAAGACTTTGGCTTTTAAATCAAGATCAATTTGGATAGGTCCCTCAGTTGCTGGTCACTTTGGATGCATAGTGCCAGGACACTCCTCGGAGTAACAGAGCGCTTTATAAATCACTATTATTACATTGCAATACATAAATTTTACATCCTTACAAGAATTCAGTGGTCTCCACAGATATTGACCACTTGGCAGACAGTTGCAGTGATCTCCAAACAACACGCAGTCTGATAGGGCCTTAAAATTGTCTCCAATAGACAGAGCTGGAGCTACATAGCACATGCAGGAACTCAGGGGCAGTTTACTACAAAAGCCATGTAGGCTTCCTGTAGGCAGTAGGCACCACAAGCTGATCAGCTAGTTTCCATTAGCCTTGACTTTGCAGACAGAGGCATCTAGATGTCTGTGTCCCTTAGATGTCAAAAAGCAAAGAGTTTGTCTGGTATATCCCTGAGTGCCTGTTCTTCGGGTGAAGGGTCTTTGCTCCTGTTCCAAGTTCCATGTTCCAGTATGACTCTAGGAAAGGGATATTCGAAAGCAGCAATCCTATAAAGTCGGTGAAATATATTATGTAATCCCCCACAGTTCTATTTCAAACCATATAATCTATTTTTTTTAAAAATGAACGTAATTTCTGTGGGCAGGCTCATCAGTTGTCACCGTCAAAGATACAGTAATTCTCCAGAATGTTCAAAATGTTACAATTGTAGGAGAGATGTGAGCAGGTGGATTTGCCTGACTTGCCACAGAGATTTTTGCTCATGTGATATTTTCCATGGTGGTGACAATGTTTTCTACTTCTCCAGTTCATAACTGAGACATCAGTAACTGACCGGCCTGACCACCTATAGCTAACTTCGAATGTGCCAGTCCTGAACATTTTGTAGCTTTCAGTGCCAAATGCCTGGCTGATCAAAAGAGTCAGTCCTATGTTGCAGTAACAGCACTGAAGGGCAGAAAGGGAATTTATGTTAAAACAGTGTGCACGTCTCAGAGACTTGTTAAGAAAGGTCCAGAGAAAATAGACAAAAACACAGTAAAAACGTGGGTGTCGGATGAAAGCAAAAAACGCAATAAACATGAATTTTACCTTTACTGAATAAACCCATGAACATCGAGCAACACACCCTACACCCCCCAAGAATACCGACTAACTTTAGATGAACCCTAAGCATCACTGCCTTGATCGTGGTTCGTGAATCAAATTTGTCATCGGATCACTTTTCACTCACCCTTGCTTGACAAATACAACACTATGGAAAACACCTTGGATTAACTAAAATATAACCCGCACGCTAATTACTCCCATCACAACAGCCATAACAATAGACAGCACTAAAAGACCCAGAACTACGTCAAAAACCCACCCAGAGACGTCTGATAGCTGGCATTTGTGAGCTATTCGAACAGCCTGGTCGTGTGAGAGATACTTGTAAAAAAGAAATATACCAGTGGAATTCAGAAGAAAGTGGTTGCATTGAAATACAAAGATTAATTCAGTGGAAGAGCTAAAAACAATGTGTACGGACTGAAAAAACTTCACAAGTACCTCTAAAGAGATAAAGAATGTTTGTGTTTTCCCTAACTCACAGCTAGAAGGGCCACCAACAAATTCCAGCTTCAACTACAAATCCATCCTTCTGCCTAAGAAGGCTTAGAATTCTAAAGCTGTTGTTCTTAGCCACACGGCTCCCAGCAGTGGCCTACTTATTTTAATTGTTATTTGAGTTTAAATATTTGATGCATAAAGTGACCATAAAATCTCAGTGCAATGGAGTGGTTTATAGAGATATTCCAGATCCTGTCATGGATCTTTGTAGGACTTTAGATGAGTGATATGTGTGTCAAAGGGACTTTGATCTCGTATATTGTTGAAGGGGGCACAACTCTGCACTGCTGACCCGAGAGAGGCAGTCCTGTTAAGAGCCATCTTTAATTTAATATATGCCCTGAATGCAATGATGGGCCCACGTGGATGTGGTATGTTTCAGCTTATTCTGAGAATGGGGGCTGGCGAGAGGATATAGCTGCACTATTCAGGCCCCAAATTCTCAATATCTCTGACAAGGTACATCAGATTTGAACGCGATCTCTGTGTATTTTCTTTTAAAACATACCTGTAACTTGGCATTCATATTTAGTGTCTCTGATAACAATTGTGCTATATTTTGCCGGTTTCACATCTAATCAGCAACCAGACAGAAAATGGCTTAACCGCTCCACCACAGCTACCACTGGAGAGTCAAGCAAACGGCAGTAGTCTTGGCTAACATTTACAAAAAAGTGCCATTGTTCTTGGAATATTGAGAAAAAACTACAACGCAAACAACTAATACTGACCAGTGCTCCCCAGCTGAGCCAAAACCCAGAGAAATCACCGGGCTTCAAATATAGTGACCTACCTAATTATTATTAATTAGGTAGATTGTTCTGCGACCACCGTGACTGATCATTTTGCGACATGACCTATTAGTACATAAGTCCCATCTCATAATCACATGCAGTTTGCAAAAAGTCAGTGCGCACTTTACACCCACTATTTGTGACTTCCCTCAATGTATATCAGGCTCTAAATCCCCAGCATCAGGTGCTATGCTGCATAACGGAAAAAAATGCTGGTTTTGATAAAGCGAAATATTTTTTTAATCTTGGTCTCCTGTCACAAGTCTGATAGTGCGATACAAAAGGGGATGATGGACGGAACGTTTGAGCCAATCAAACACTCACCCCCAGTCAACTGATCTGGGTTTAATCCATCATCATTCTTTAGCTCACTCCACCACCCCAGTTCAGACATGGCCATATGCAAATCAGTCTGACCCTGTGCCTCATGGGAACAGTCCAGCCCGAACCGCCAAGCCATGTCTTCCCTGGACCGGAAACAAGCATCCTAGGACCGGTTTCTGGCATTCCAGCCGTCATCAGCCAGGCTTGCTTGAATCCAGTGGCAAAGTGAGCAAGGGACCCACGTCTGGGCATACCCCCGCCAACTTAGGGCGAACAAAGCGATACAAAGGGGATGATGGACGGAACGTTTGAGCCAATCAAACACTCACCCCCAGTCAACTGATCTGGGTTTAATCCATCATCATTCTTTAGCTCACTCCACCACCCCAGTTCAGACATGGCCATATGCAAATCAGTCTGACCCTGTGCCTCATGGGAACAGTCCAGCCCGAACCGCCAAGCCATGTCTTCCCTGGACCGGAAACAAGCATCCTAGGATCGGTTTCTGGCATTCCAGCCGTCATCAGCCAGGCTTGCTTGAATCCAGTGGCAAAGTGAGCAAGGGACCCACGTCTGGGCATACCCCCGCCAACTTAGGGCGAACAAAGCGATACAAAAGGGGATGATGGACGGAACGTTTGAGCCAATCAAACACTCACCCCCAGTCAACTGATCTGGGTTTAATCCATCATCATTCTTTAGCTCACTCCACCACCCCAGTTCAGACATGGCCATATGCAAATCAGTCTGACCCTGTGCCTCATGGGAACAGTCCAGCCCGAACCGCCAAGCCATGTCTTCCCTGGACCGGAAACAAGCATCCTAGGACCGGTTTCTGGCATTCCAGCCGTCATCAGCCAGGCTTGCTTGAATCCAGTGGCAAAGTGAGCAAGGGACCCACATCTGGGCATACCCCCGCCAACTTAGGGCGAACAAAGCGATACAAAAGGGGATGATGGACGGAACGTTTGAGCCAATCAAACACTCACCCCCAGTCAACTGATCTGGGTTTAATCCATCATCATTCTTTAGCTCACTCCACCACCCCAGTTCAGACATGGCCATATGCAAATCAGTCTGACCCTGTGCCTCATGGGAACAGTCCAGCCCGAACCGCCAAGCCATGTCTTCCCTGGACCGGAAACAAGCATCCTAGGACCGGTTTCTGGCATTCCAGCCGTCATCAGCCAGGCTTGCTTGAATCCAGTGGCAAAGTGAGCAAGGGACCCACGTCTGGGCATACCCCCGCCAACTTAGGGCGAACAAAGCGATACAAAGGGGATGATGGACGGAATGTTTGAGCCAATCAAACACTCACCCCCAGTCAACTGATCTGGGTTTAATCCATCATCATTCTTTAGCTCACTCCACCACCCCAGTTCAGACATGGCCATATGCAAATCAGTCTGACCCTGTGCCTCATGGGAACAGTCCAGCCCGAACCGCCAAGCCATGTCTTCCCTGGACCGGAAACAAGCATCCTAGGACCGGTTTCTGGCATTCCAGCCGTCATCAGCCAGGCTTGCTTGAATCCAGTGGCAAAGTGAGCAAGGGACCCACGTCTGGGCATACCCCCGCCAACTTAGGGCGAACAAAGCGATACAAAGCCAGATCAGTTGACTGGGGGTGAGTGTTTGATTGGCTCAAACGTTCCGTCCATCATCCCCTTTTGTATCGCTTTGGTCGCCCTAAGTTGGCGGGGGTATGCCCATACGTGGGTCCCTTGCTCACTTTGCCACTGGATGATGACGGCTGGAATGCCAGAAACCGGTCCTAGGTTGCTTGTTTCCGGTCCAGGGAAGACATGGCTTGGCAGTTCGGGCTGGACTGTTCCCATGAGGCACAGGGTCAGACTGATTTGCATATGGCCATGTCTGAACTGGGGTGGTGGAGTGAGCTAAAGAATGATGATGGATTAAACCCAGATCAGTTGACTGGGGGTGAGTGTTTGATTGGCTCAAACGTTCCGTCCATCATCCCCTTTGTATCGCTTGGTCGCCCTAAGTTGGCGGTGGTATGCCCAGACGTGGGTCCCTTGCTCACTTTGCCACTGGATTCAAGCAAGCCTGGCTGATGACGGCTGGAATGCCAGAAACCGGTCCTAGGATGCTTGTTTCCGGTCCAGGGAAGACATGGCTTGGCAGTTCGGGCTGGACTGTTCCCATGAGGCACAGGGTCAGACTGATTTGCATATGGCCATGTCTGAACTGGGGTGGTGGAGTGAGCTAAAGAATGATGATGGATTAAATCCAGATCAGTTGACTGGGGTGAGTGTTTGATTGGCTCAAACGTTCCGTCCATCATCCCCTTTTGTATCGCTTTGGTCGCCCTAAGTTGGCGGGGGTATGCCCAGACGTGGGTCCCTTGCTCACTTTGCCACTGGATTCAAGCAAGCCTGGCTGATGACGGCTGGAATGCCAGAAACCGGTCCTAGGATGCTTGTTTCCGGTCCAGGGAAGACATGGCTTGGCAGTTCGGGCTGGACTGTTCCCATGAGGCACAGGGTCAGACTGATTTGCATATGGCCATGTCTGAACTGGGGTGGTGGAGTGAGCTAAAGAATGATGATGGATTAAACCCAGATCAGTTGACTGGGGGTGAGTATTTGATTGGCTCAAACGTTCCGTCCATCATCCCCTTTTGTATCGCACAAGTCTGAGAGTGAACTGTTCCATAGTTTAGCTTCCATGATTGGCCTTCGAGGGATGACTTTTACTTTCAGTTCTGTTTGCATTTAACGAATACAAATTCTTAGATATTTTTACCACTGAGTATTTAAATTCCAAAGTCCAAACAATGTAAGTTAAATAAACCATTCATAACTAGTCAGCTGAAATTTGCGGAGAGGGTGTGGCAGTGCCAGGTAGTAGCCAATGGAATAGGTTTGGGCATTTGATTGTGTTTTTTCATGGACTGCAACAGTAACAGAATATAGCAGTCTGTGGAATTTCTGCTTTGTGTTCCACGAAACAGGGAAAAAAGGTTTCAGAATTGTGCTATGAAACATGAAATTTCTTGACTGCTTCGACATTACGTGGTTGTTTGTGAACCACGGAAAACACCACAATGCGTTGACAAAATGTGACCAAAATGGTGAAACTTTGAGATTCTGCTGAATTTCATGAGGTGGACGAGTTTTGCAATCCATTCTATGTGCGAATTCCTCTCCAGGTGAATTGATCACGTTTTTGCAGAAAGGTTATCTCAACACTACAATGGAGTATCACTATTTTGGCTAGGGCCTTGTCTTCTGAGGGATGGACAATTACAATATTTGAAAGAAAAGGCTTTCAAAGAGTTAAAACCAATCAGAATTGCATACGAGTCAAATTTATAGCAACTTCATACGGGTCTCACTGCGTCGTGTGGAGGGGAGGGCACAAGCACCCCTCAACAGCTTTGCTAAAGTAGTTCCCATATTTGATGCTAAATCGATTAATAAGCTTCTCTCTGGTGTTCCACCTTGCGTCATCACTTGATTCCTAACTGAAGAGAACATCTTTCGCAATATGAATTTCTGTACTTTATAAGTCTCATTTGGAGCATACTGGTGGAAATCGTTAATAAAGATTTACTGGCTAACCGCAGAAAATGAAGTCTAGCGCTATGTTTGTGCCGGAATTTTGAAGATAGGGCTATGACCCTAGCTGAGAAAAGCTTCCAGGAAACGTAGGGGAATTCTCTTCAATCTCACTTGATTTACCTGCTATAAAAGATTTGAAATATGAAGGCATTGGGGGAGATTACTGTACTTTTGGCATATAGAAATTACTGAGTTGCATGGGGACAGCCAGAGGATCATCGTCCTGAAGAGAAAACTGAGCCATGATGTCATCCTCCAAGTCCCTCCAACTTGAGGCAAAGTCCAAACTTTTCCTTGGTTATTACTTGTAATTGGTCCTTTGGAGATTCATTATTGCGCTTCAATAGGCAGGCGTAAATCTTCACATGAAGTTTCCACCAATCCAAGGCATTCCAGTTGACATCCTCACAAATCAAAACTCTCCCCTAAGCTTAGGTTGGACCACATTTATGTGGCTGGCTTAAGGAAAGCCATGGAATATTCACACTTCAGCAGCGGAAGGGGAGGTTCAAATGCAAACTATGCTACAGTCTCCTACAAAAAATGTGTAAGAGATCATGGGGAGGTGAAGCAACATTATTCAATGTTTGTTTTCCCAAAGACATTTTATTGTCGGTTAGTAATGATGCAAATGTTAACGGACCTCATGGAAACATTAAAAGTGCCCATTTTTCTGAATATGTGGCCTGAAAGACACAACTGTAATTTGCGTATCTCTTTGAAAGAATGTTTCTTAACCCTAAAAGCTCTGTGACTTGAGTGCTTGCGTGTTTATTGTGCTCGTCTCAAGCTGAATGTACCAGCACTTATCAAACCAGCACTTAGCATATATGTAGCTTCTTTTGTACCTAGTTTTATCAGATCCTTCATATGTTGATAAACTTCTGGAAGAAGTAGATATTGAGCGTTGAAAACTTTGAATGTCCCATCTTTTGAAACTCATCCAGGTAGGCTGCAGCTGTTGACGTATTTATTAACATCTTGTGCTACCGCTGAACTGTGGTGATCTCACAAGAGTGATGTTATTGAGTCCTTCCGCAGTTGGCCCAGTAAAGTGACATCTTACTCTGCTGAATGCATGAGGTCAGGGTCGAAGACCTAACCATGCCACAGATAGCGTTATCCATTACTGCTCTTCGGCTATTGCCTTTTTTGTTAATTGTTCCCTTCTCCACCTGGGCTGTCCCCATGGTTCTACCTTTTCATTGAGTCTTTTTAATGCCCATTTACTCTATCGTCCATTTCCATATTTTTGCAGATTATTGGGTACACTTTCACACACATGCAGAGGATACCGAGTTTCTTCTGGAGTTGTACAAGTACGGCCCTTGTCACATCTTGGCGGTTAAATTACACATTTAACGCAACCATTCAATACAAGGCAATACATTCTAAGCAGCGAAAACATATTCACTCTAAACCAGAACATATCGTCTATGGAGGTAGTTCATTTAGAACCTAGATACTGAGAAAGAGACTCATAATGCAAGAAGGTACAAGTACCGGTACTTTATTCAGAAATGCTCATGGGAACAACATATGAAGCAATGAGGTAACACACTAAGCCCCAAGCTGTAACCTGACAGAGATGGAACACTCACACTACATGGCATCACCCAGTACACATGGAACACAACACTCCACATCAGACTAGGTCAGAAGGCAGGATACAACATGAGGCCAAGAACAACAATGGAATGATGGCCTATTGGCCCAGCTCAAGAACTGTTACCCAAATGTTGTGGCCACTGTGATGAATCAGGGAGTCATTGTTGAATCTCAACTCTCACTCCGTCCCTCAATTAGTTGTCTCACAAGCATGTGTTCCTTTTTATTTGAGAACCATGTTGAAGAATCAAGCTTTTTTTTCTTTCCTACGGGGTATCTGTTGTGAGCGCTGCATACTCTATTTTTTAGTGATGTTGAGTCTTGCTGGTACAACAGATTTAAAGCACTGCAGCATGTTTACTTGCCAGAATGCAGAAGCACAAATATATCCCCCAAGTCCTGTGTCCACTGCTCTGGGTCCCAGTTGTCACAAGATATGGCATCAGCCAGGGCGTCAATCTCTTGCTGCCAAATGTTCTCCAATGAGACCCCAAACGACAAATAATACTGGGTCAGATAGAAATGTGTGTCCCAACATACACATGTGCACGATTGGGGTCACATGGGTAACAGGGCATGAAGTTTTTACTTTTCTATGCCCTGGCAGCATCAATCTGGAACAGGCTAACTCTACAAATAAAAATAATTGATGACCTTTGTGGTTTAGATGACACAATAAAACCTAGCTACATTTGAGCATCCTCTTTCTCGTTATGTGGGTGTGTTTATTTCATTCTGAATTCCAGTGCCAAAACTCTGGTCTTGTCGCTAGGGCAATTTCTAAATAAACATTATATAATATAACTTGTCTTCAAAAAATAGCCTTTTGTGTCGAGCAACACATTTTTCCCATCAAGAAGTCCTTAGTCTGGAGTCAGCTACAGTTATAGTTGTTTGCACAGAAAGCATGTTAATGTTTCATACCACAGTGCGAAACCAGAAATTTGTTTTTTTATTAGCCTTTATGTTGTGCTCAGATCCTCTATTCCTTTGTATCTGTAGATATTGGGTGATATGTGAGGGGAATATGTCTCTCTCTTGGGACCTGAACTTTGGACTTCATGTTAAATCTTATACTCACTGCAGAAAGACCACAAGAAACTGAGATTTTGGGCCACGAGTTGTATTCAAAATGGAACTGAGAGAAACCAGTGCATCTGTATAGGTTAACCGAGCAACAGACTCATTGGGCCACCTATGATCCTCCCACGTTCCACACATTCTACATTCCAGAAAATTCTCACTCAATATTTCACACTCGCCCATAAATTCCTCAGAGCAATGAAAACAACATTCAGTTGACTAGTTGACCTACGCAAAGGCTTAGATCCAATTGTTAGCTGTCCTTTCAATTTGGTACTCTAACCTCCAACAGGACAGGGAGTGGCTGAGGAATCTAGTACCTAAGAGCAGTACCTACTTTGTTACAAAAAAAACATAAGCACAGGGCTGTACTGTCAATGAATTGTTGTAGTTACCCTGAGCCATGTATTTACCTCGTGCTATATATTTCTGGGTGCATTGTTATTGTTTGAGTGTGTTCCATGTTCTGTAGTCTTCAGGAAAAGTTCCTGTCAACGGCCTACTCGTCAGTCGGTGGAGTGCTTGCTTTCCTTGAGGACTGCAGGACGTGGGCTTCCATTTTACTACAAATAAACCTTATTCTCATACTTGGAGCTGGTGGAGAAATTCCTACCTTCACAAGGGCCCAAGGTTCTTGTAGTATCATAAGTTATTTGCATTTTACCTTTAATATGTTGGTGTATGAGTTCTCCTTCCCTTCACTGTCCAGCGCCTTCCTGCTGTTTGTTTGATAATAATAATTCCACATTTTGTAAAGCATGACTTATCACCCCTAAGGGTATCCAGGCGCTGGGGGCCGTTGGGGAGATTAAGTGAGCTATTGCCCAGAGTCACATGATGCTGAGCTGAGCTGCCGCCTGCGCCGGGGATCGAACCTTGAGCATGTACTCTTGTACACATGGTTCCTTGAACGTTGGGGTTGGCCAGTGGTGCGGAGCTGCGTAAGGACCATTGGGAAGTTGTTATGTCATAAGCTGCTCTTGGTCCATGACTAAACCGGTGTCACTCTTACCCTTTTCATGTATCTTCATTACACTCGTTTATTGACGGGGAGTTCACCACCTTCCACTTCTGGTCACGGTGTCCCACCTTGCAGGTTCTTTATCAACCCCACTTCCTCCCGTTGTCACTGTTTTCCCATCTTCCTCTTCCTCCATATTTCTCCCTTTTCTATCTTTTGATCTCTTGCTATGGGCCAAAGTCCGATGACGAAAACTAGGTTGCGATCCTAAAACCGGCTGTCGGTGCCCACCATATGCAACCCCCGGCATAAATGAAAGACTGCCCATGAAGATAGATCTTTGCAATTCATGTGACTCGGCTCGTTTACTCTCTTTTCCACTCCTAGTTTTAGTAATATCGGTTCTGAAACGGTCCATAGTTTTAGTAGTATCTGTTCTAAAACTGGCCATAGATTTAGTAGTATTGGTTATGAAACTGGCCATAGTTTTAGTAGTATCGGTTCTAAAACTGGCCATAGTTTTAGTATAGGTTCTAAAACTGGCCATAGTTTTAGTAGTATCTGTTCTAAAACTGGCCATAGTTTTAGTAGTATTGGTTCTAAAACTGGCCATAGTTTTAGTAGTATCTGTTCTAAAACTGGCCATAGTTTTAGTAGTATCGGTTCTAAAACTGGCCATAGTTTTAGTAGTATCTGTTCTAAAACTGGCCATAGTTTTAGTAGTATCGGTTCTAAAACTAGCCATAGTTTTAGTAGTATCTGTTCTAAAACTGGCCATAGTTTTAGTAGTATTGGTTCTAAAACTGGCCATAGTTTTAGTAGTGTTGGTTCTAAAACTGGCCATAGTTTTAGTATAGGTTCTAAAACTGGCCATAGTTTTACTAGTATCGGTTCTAAAACTGGCCAGAGTTTCAGTAGTATTGGTTCTAGAACTGGCCAGAGTTTTAGTAGTATCTGTTCTAAAACGGGCCATAGTTTTAGTAGTATCGGTTCTAAAACTGGCCATAGTTTTAGTAGTATCGGTTCTAAAACTGGCCATAGTTTTAGTAGTATCTGTTCTAAAACTGGCCAGAGTTTTAGTAGTTTCGGTTTTAAAACTGCCCATAGTTTTATTAGTATCGGTTCTAAAACTGGCCAGAGTTTTATTAGTATCTGTTCTAAAACTGGCCAGAGTTTTATTAGTATCTGTTCTAAAACTGGCCAGAGTTTTATTAGTATCTGTTCTAAAACTCGAAAACACACATAGGATGAGCAATAACAGACAGAATGTAAAATCTTGCCATCCTTTGCCATCTGCCCCCTCCACTGCCCCGCAGCCTCCCTGCACCTACTGGGTCATGGCAGACTTTCCATGCCACTCCTCATCCTTGTTCTCTTCAGACTTCTGTAAGGATGCGCGCCAGAACAACGCCCATGTGGCTGTGCGCCGGGCTAATTAGTATCCTGCTGGAATACTCTTGAAGGAGGCAGTGAGTTTGCGGTCTGGCTGGTAATGATACATATATTGTGCATCCACTGCATAGAAGCAGCTAAGTGCTTATCCGTAATGAATCCACAATGTGTTAATGGCAGGGAGCCGTGAAATATTAGGTCTGTGAGATTTATTGAATCATAGCTGGCTTTGAAAGGGACACCACCCAAACAAGTGTGACCGGCATGACAAAACAAGCATTGACAAAGTCAATAGTTCGGGATTTTGCATAGTGATAGTTTTCCTCCAGGCTTCACTAAATTCACAGCACGTATGTTCTGCACACAGAGGACAGGTGCAGTACATGCAGAAACAGAACAAGCTTCACTCTCAGGGCCACAGCAGAGCACAGAGCAATTTTCCTCAAGCGCACATAAGATGTTCAGCAACTGCGTAAGGTTCTTGGAATAAACAAAATAGTTCCATCACTATCAACAAGCTTCCCATGTGCTTGCAGTTTACTGTTTTCCAATATCAAATCAACTGGAAGTGAGCAAGCAACCTGAACATGCCCCAGTGATGAGTGATGATGGGGTGCAGAAGGAGTGATAAAACTAAAAAAAACAGCAAAACAAATCATAGGTTGTCTTACCGCTGCATGGTGGACTCATCACAGGTAAGACTTCACCAGGAATACTGTATCTAGATCAGGGTTCTCCAAAGTCAGACCTGGAGGGCCAGATCCATGCCAGGTTTTTAGCACATCCCCATTTGGATAAATGTAGTTATCTTTAAAATCTGGCATGGATCCGGCCCTCCAGGACTGACTTTGGAGAACCCTGGTCTGGAGTATAGTGTCAGGTACTTGATACCTCACCCGTAGTATTGATACCACTTTTAGCAGCCTGAACTGGTGTGTTGTGCTCAGTTTTGGAAGCCAAATGTGGGTTATGTCCTGTTCGGTAGGGCAGTAGGTCACGTCTCATAAATTGTTTTCCAAACAGGAGGCCACCTCTAGCATACTGTGATGAGTCGTAAATTTATTAAAAAATAAGTGCAGGGGCCCAAAGTTTTGCTCTGAAGCCCGAGGCCGGCACGATTGAATGTCAGGATGCCGAATACCAGCAATGCATAGTCTTGATTCCACCTCATGCAACTTTCATCCAGCACCAGACATTCCCTGCCTTCTTCCCTGCCTTCTTATCTTGATCTTTAAGGGTACTTTCCATCCCTGCTTTCTCCCTTGGTCCTTTTTTCTCTTTCTCTTCCTCCTTCTTTCTGCCTTTTGTGTTCTTCTCTCTCTTGCTCTGCATCAAAGTCGGCTGGGGAAAAATAAGTGTGGGTCCCCTAACATGTGTCCCAGTAGGCCCCGCCTGCAACCACCGCTCAAACTAATCACTGCCTTTAGTGGAGGTCACAAAATATGTTTTGTGTCGCATTCTGGAGGGAACTTCTGCGGTACTGTTCTGACGCTCTGAAGATCACTTCTAACCCTTTCTTTCTGGTTCTGAAGCTCTTCTGTCATATTGTGTTTAGTTCAGGATTCTACCTCTAGCTTACTGTATTCATTTGTGGAGGTCCCAGCTGCTGTGGTGTTCTCAGTTCTGATTTAGTCAGAACTCGGTTCTGTGTTCATTCTGGAAGTCTCAAATATAGTATTGACTCCAGTTCTGCTGCTTCTGCAGGCATCTTCTGTGGACTGTACTCCACTAGTAGGCCTCAGAAGAAGTATTGCTTTCATTTCCGGAGGCAACATCAGCAATGCTGTGTCCAGCTGTAGGCACTGTCTCCAGCGTATTATGCACAGCTATGAAGTCCACATCTCAAGAAATGTTAAATTGCTTTTTACTGATGCATCTGTTTGTGTGTGGCTATTTGCATGAGTAAGTGAGGGGATGGATGGTGAGCACATGAATGAGTTAAAATGATTTGGTGAGCTGGTGGTGGGATGAATGAGGTTCAAGCAGTAGTTGAGTGAATGGGCGCGCATCCGCGTGAGTAAATGTGTGAGCGGTTGAAGAGTGGCTGGATGGATGAATAAGTGATGGGCCGAATGGATGAGTGACAGTGGATGAATGGATGAGTGACAGTGGATGAATGGACGAGAGGATGAATTAATTGGTAGGCGGGTTGGCAAGCGCATGATTGGGTAGATGAATGGTTGAGTGGCTTATTAAATGAACAAATATATCTTTCTTTATTTGCAGCTCTTCAACAATGTTAGCTTGCTTCCCAGGTGCTTATCCAGGATAGAATCTGATAGGAATCTCACTGTTTTAATAATATGTTTTATAGTGAGTAGTGCCAAACTGAAATTGATCACGTGACCAAAAGCTCGGAATGGAGGCTGAGTGCTAAGGACGAAGCTGTCTGCGCTGCACGATCGATGCGAGCACACACCCTGCCACCCATGTCCGAGAGGCCATGCTGCAGATGGTTCAGTTAAGGAGTTCCAGCTGTGATTCTGGACACAACAGAGGCAGGGTCATTGGGGCATGTTGGCACCATCAGCTGCCTGCATCTGCCTGTGGCGTGGGCCTGGGACGGGCAGGGGCCTCTCCGGGCTGGGACGGGAGGGGGACTTGACGGAAAGCACTTAACGCTGCTGGTGGGGGATGCTGCTAACTCCACATGGGTGGGATCTTGCTGGGGAGAGGGG
Source organism: Calotriton arnoldi (assembly GCA_963921515.1). Classification (NCBI taxonomy): domain Eukaryota; kingdom Metazoa; phylum Chordata; class Amphibia; order Caudata; family Salamandridae; genus Calotriton; species Calotriton arnoldi. The sequence goes on along the minus strand of CAWUFW010007673.1, from coordinate 623,725 downwards.
CCTTCGGGTTCTGTGAGTGGAGGGTAACTAGTGCGAGGGAGTCAGAAGTGAATGGAAATGTAGGGATATTTGGGGGTGACTAGGGCAGTGAGTGCTGTCTGCATTTAGGGCTGCACTGCAGTGTGGTGCCTCACCTCTTCAATGGGACTACGAAGGGACTTAGAGATGTGGAGTTGATAGGAAAAACTAACATCACCAGCCACTGATGCTAAATGGTTGGGTGGCCTTCACAATCTGTGAGAGGTGGGCAGTGTGTGTGGCAGGGGTCTCTGTATCTTGTGGGAGACGGATGGTAGGGTTGAGGAAGGGGGCTAGGGGGCTAGGGGGTAGAAGATCTCATCTAGGCATGAAGTAGGAGACCCCATGCACTTGCAGAGGCAACAGAGCTCATGAAGGCACAGGCCCAGCCTGTGTACTTTTCTGGTCCCCCCCACTGGCAGGTTTTAGCTGTGTGTTGCTGATAAGACCTGTTGTGGACAATACCAAAACTTACAGTAGGATTCGGGCCATCCAGTTGCGTTAATAAATGGTTGGCATTCTTGTCAAACTGATTTCCTTACTTCTTATTCAATGCCTGCCTCTTCTTGTGTTTGTCCCTCTCCTGGAGCATAGCTTCAGTAATACTTTTTTGATTGGACGACTTATATCCTTCCACTGCCTACATTCAAGGCATTAGTTTTTTTTTCCAGCACTCTGTGTGAGTGCATGTGTTTTCTTGGCCTCTCTCATGTACTGCTTCCCCTAAAATCTCTGTGCTCGTCTCCCCCACTCCCAGGTCATCGGTTGCTTCTCCCATCATTCCATGTCTCCCATGCTCTCCGTTTTGCTCTTCCCTCTGCCATCACTATTCCTTTCCGATTTCTCTTTTTCTGTCTTTCTTTCTTTGACTTTAAATCCCTCACCCACCAAGGTCCTTTGTTGCTCGCCACTGGTGCTGCCTCTTCTCACTGCATCTACCATCCCCACTCCTCACTTCTCTTGCTGCCACCCACCTCCCCATTTCATCTTTCAAGAAAGTCGTTTTTTGAGGGCCCAGCAGCTGCAATTTGCTTTGGGCTCCGCCTCTGTACAAAACAATTTACTTCGACACACTTTCATTGTGTTTTTTTGATTTAACGATCCAGGATGGGTGTCCACCATTTGGAACGGAGTGTAAAACCAAAAAACTAGAGGACCATCATGTCATGTTGTCTAAGCCCCCATGCGTAGCGACACTGGGGCCGCAAATCATCATGACTCGTGCTTGCGCATGCGTGATGTCTAATGCGCACATATGAACCCTCACACTTTTTTTACTTTTTTGTTTTTTTTGTCGAAACTGAAAGGCATCAGCAACAAAAACACTGGCAAAGCCAATAGGCCTGCAAAGGCAAGACCTACTGCCTTATCCCATTGCTTGTTAAAAAAAAACCTGCTAACGTTGAAAAGTTAAATTAGGAAAGAACTCATATGAAAATAACATTGCTTCCTAAAATCCAATGTTTTAACTCACATTGTTCAATAAATTTGGATTCCTTTCAGGTGCTCCATGGGTCAAATTCACACTGATAGTAGTAAACCGTTGTCACTAATGCGAAGAGTACTACCAGATTATTGAAAGGATATAACACCTTGAAGGAAACGCTTCACAAAACAAAATAAACATTTATTTCCTCATTAATACTTAACATTGAACACAAAATGAGATCATAAACTCATGACATAACCCCATTATAAAACAGCTTCTAATAATATATGTAGCAGTTAATGTTGTCAACTAAATATAAATCTGAAAGTAAAAGGCTATTGAATGCTTAGTCAATTAACAAGCACACTTTGAAATTCAACAAAATCACTAAGCAAAGAATAAAGCAAATGTAGTGTTGCATATCAGTCAAGAATAAACACAGTAAATTGAATAGACAGGTTACATAATCTAAAAGTAATTTGGAAATAAATTATGTCAACAAAGTAACACTGAAACATACTTCGCAACAATGTAAAACACAACAATATTACACGTGTGTTTAAGGGAGTTTGATAAATTGTAAGTGTCACAGCAACAGTGAGAAGCCTGAGTGGCATAACGCAAAATGATGGGACTTCCCTGCAGAAATTGATGAGGCACCCCTGAATGTGCATATCTCATAGATATTTATTGGCCTTGGGCTGTATGGGGGCCTCTGGAGGGTTGGGGCCCTTAAAGGGTGTGTTACACCCCTGAGAACCCTAAATGGACTGGAAAGGTGTAGCCTAACCAAGATCTGGCTAGAGCTGGGGGTGTCGTGTGTGCTAAATGTAAAAATGCTAAATGCGGAACAGACAGTGGCAGCCGGGCCAGGTAAGCGCTGTGGCGGGGGGCGAGTCGACAGTCGACGGAATAGGTATAATTAAATAAATAAATAATACCTATTCCGTCATCTGTCAGCTTCCCCCTCCGCCGCGCCCCGCCTCACCGCGCTTACCTGTGCTGGCCGCCACTGGAAACAGAATATCAAACGCAGCATAATTTATACGTGCAATTTATGCATTAAGTAGACTCAACGCTTTGCAATTGAGATGCATACAATTGTGTGATCAACAGATTTTACTGATGGGTATACATCCATTGTCAAGGATAATACAGATACTTTAATCCTTGCATTTGGTTTGAAGGAATGGAGTTTATATATAGTGTTCACTAGTAAACCCCCCTCCTTAATTAGCATCGAGAAGCTTCAGACAATATTCAGACATAGAAATTCCTGAAAATCACAGTCACATGGTTTAGAATCTTTCTTTATCAAAGAAAAAGGAAAGATTGACTAATTATTTATTATAATCTCATGACCCCTTTCCACCTTGCACCATAGTAAATATACATATTATGAAATAGAATAATGTGTGTAATGTATAAAGGGGGATATGTACAATGAAGAGGCGGAGGGTGTCGTTAGCCTCCTTGGCTTAACGACACGCTCCGCCACTTCGGAAATGCAAGGCTGCACCATATTTACAAGAAAGTGGTGCAGCCTTGCGTTTCCCCCTGCGATGGCGCTAAGTTTAACAACTTACCGCCAACGCAGGCACCCTTGCACCAGAGTGCAAGGGTGTCTGTGTGCAGGGGACAATTGTTTATGTGTAGGAAGGTGTCCCTTCCTGCACATAAACAATCCTAAAATGCCATTTTGTAACTTTCATGTGTGCTGCTTCGTGCAGCACACATAAAAGTTACAAAATGGCATTTTTAAAGGTTTGTTCATGTACAGGAAGGGACACCTTCCTGTACATAAACAAACCATGGCATTTGCTTTTTCCATGTGTGCTGCACATGGCAGCACACATGGAAAAAGCAAAAACGAGGAGAACTAATTCATTTCTCCTTGTTACGCCAACTTAAGACCAGGATTTTCCTGGTCTTAATTTTAGCGCTGCCTCCTATGTACGCCATCCTTGTACATAGGGGGCAGCGTCAAATACAATGGGTGTTGCGGTGGAACGCCCACCACAACACCCACTGCACGCCCCTTTCACGCTAAGTTAGCGTGAAAGGGTGCCTTATGTACAAGGCAGCGTTAAGCCACGTTAAGTGGCTTAACGCTTAACGTGGCTTAACGCTGCCTTGTACATAAGGCAAAGCCCCTATCGCCACGGGAACGTCACAAAAAGTGACATTCCCATGGCGATAGGGGCTTGTACATATGCCCCATAATGTCTTGCATCACTACTCACTGCCACTAACACTGTCCTGTTCACGCTATCCACCAAACTGTTTATTTTGGAGCTGTGAGCTGCAACACCTGTAGATGTCTTCAACATTTCCTGCCAAAATACTACTGTTATTGGTCAGTGTTGTGGAATAATGAATTAGGTCCGACTTACCTTGTTAAGATTCATGGGAGTGATTGTTAGGAAATGATTTACTGAGTAGATTAAATGTCTCATTTTTTAATGCCCATATATTGTTATTATAGTTCTGATTTATTTTTTTGATGACATTATGTATTTTAATGCGCTTTTATGATTTGATTATAAAGTCAAATAAAGATATTAATGAAATTAAATGTTCATCCTCAAATAAGCAAGTGCACGAATTACAGCTAATGGGGCATATTTGGCTGCTTCAATACTGTAGCCTTCCCTGGATTATTATCCGATGGAATCTTAGACGAAGCAGGCTCTCATAGTCCTTAGAACACAGGCTAATAAAACAAGCAAAGAGCAAATAAAACAAGCAATTAAAGCATGTAAGCAACATTTCTAGAGCGGTAGTTGGTGATGGCAGCACAAAGGCGGCCTGTACATTTAACAGAGGTGATTGATGTATATCAAGAAAACAAAAACTCATGCAGAACTGCACTGAGTTTGACATCAGCATATTAGGGTTGTACAACTCTGGAAACAAAGCATCATAACTTTGACAATAAAAAAGACAATAGAGAAAGGAAGGTAGGATAGGGCAGGAGAAGTGGCCACAGGCATACTTGGTTCTAAATTTGTAAAGAAATAAGTGCCAAGGCTCTCGTCAGGAGGCCACTGCAGCTTGCACCACACATTGCCCCTGCTATGCTGCCAATGGTAGTAACAACACAACTACTAACCAACACACGCCTACAAGTGAGACAAGTCGGACTATTCCAGGCCCCCAAAGCTATGAGAATGGCTTGGGAGGCAGGTAATTGTCATTTTTAATGTATATTGAATTCATAATTGACTGTGATTGTTGTCATCTCTAAATTAGCCAGACAGTGCCACGTTGTGGCAGACTGTCACAAGCGCCGGTGTTGACAATTAAGTACTAGTGCCAAGCACCGGAATACACTGGCTCAAATTCAGCACTGCCTACTGCATAGAGAGGGAACTTCAATTACTATAAATACCCTTATTGACCCCAAGCCTCCCCTACATATGGAGTCTTTCTCACCCTTTCACCCTCGCCAGCTCAGTAACCATAACTTTTTCATCTTCGCTCTCTTCCTTTGTCACTGTTTTCTGGTCTTTCTCTTCCCCGTTCCTTCTGCCTCTTCAGCTTTTCACCCTTGTGCTCTGGACCAAAGTCCGATTATGAAAATAAGTTCCAGTCCCAAAAAATGTCATTGCCCACCACCTGCACCCAGGGGTTAAAATTAAACACTGGTGCCACCACTACCTCCGTCTACTGCGATGCAACTAAGCCTGTGCACAATTTAAATTACACCATTATGCCACATTGCACAATTATGTGCCATTCATGGCAAAATTTTACTACAAGCACTCGAGCATAACATGAATGCCCAGAACGCGAACGGGTGTTGCTTGCGCCAGTTGTTTTTATCACTATTTTTTTCCTTCAAAACATGCCCTCATGTCAAAAACTGACGCAAGCACTCCTTTCAAGCTAAAATGCATCGCATAATGTTCAGGTTTACATTGCACATAATCAAATGTAATTTTGTGCGATGGCCCTGAAATTTCGCGTATTTGCGCGAAAGCAACTTTCGCACACCTTTTATGCAAATTGGACCCACCGCAAATAACATTTGCTCCCACTCTAATGATAAGAACTCAAATCTCACTTCGCCAAGATGTTCAAAATTCTACAGCGAGTCTTCTAATTGAGACACAAGACAACGAATTCTACCAGTTACTTTAGGACTTCTTTGTTATCGATGCCAATGAGATAACTTAGTGGGTTACGATCCTGCTACAGAGGTTGGTGTGCAGTTAGCAAGTCACACGATGGAATACCAGCAGGTTCCACCCAGCCTTTTCTCTCTTTAAGGTTGAAATTATGAGCACCATCGATTCGGTTAAAATAAGCGCTAAGAGCAGTTCCATTTCCGGTGTATGGGTGAAGTGGTCAGTAGTTACTGTAGATAAGTATTGCCGAACCGTGTGGGCACTGTAAAGATCTCCCCGTTGGGAGCAGTGCTTTGGCAGAAGAACTGCTCCGGAACCAGCGAGCCACAGAAGCACTTCCTGGTCTGTGCCAAGCGCTCCCTCCCAGACATTCACAAAGTACATTTGTCTGCAGCGCGCAGTGTCAGCCTGCTGCTCAGAGGAAAGTGAGATGCTGGCACAGGCTGCCAAAAAGCAAGAGAATGTGGGATACAGCCTGCCAGGGGACTTCCTGCAGCACTTCCGGTTGGACAGCGCAGACTGCAAACTGAATTGTGGTTTTGCACTTAAACAACAGGTGTTAAGGTTAATATTTTTCAGTCAAGATGACATTCTTTTTTTTTAACAAGCCTGCTCCAGCCAGGATGGGTCCAAGGAGCAGTGTGCTGCCCGACCGCAAATGTACTTCAGTCAGTGGCGCAACGCAAAAGGATGAGGGCCCCCTGTAGAATGCGGTGATTGCCCCCCAAGTCTCCCATATCTCACAGATGTTCCTTGAGCTGAATGGGGCCCCCTTGAAACGTTGGGGGGCCCCTGGAGGATTGGGGTCCCCCTGCGTAGCAGGGGCTGCAGGGGCCTGTGTTATGCGTCTGGCTGAACTGCCATATGTGCTATATAAATGCAATTACAATACAATCAAGGAAGCCACCTTCACCAAACTATTGGTGGGCCCCAGTGGCCAGTCACAAGGGTAGGTCCATGGGGGTGAAATACTGAGCGTGACACGCAGAATGTCCTCACTCATTTGCCGGAAGAGCGATGGCTCATGGAAAAGACCAGTGAGTTAGGAGCATATTTATAAAAGTTTTGCGTCACCCTTGCGCCACGCAAGCGGATTCCAGGCTGACGCAAAACCTAAGTCGGATTTATCAAGCTACGCAAGACCACATTGCATGGCCATGCATGGCTTGATAAATCCAGAGTAACGCAACGCAGCGCAGCGCAAGTCACTTCCTTGCTTTACTCTGCCCTAGGTAGGCATTCCATGGGTGGAGCGTAGGTGTTCCCACGCATACACCCATAGATTTTGGTGCATTCCCAGATTTACCAACAGTGGTTAACCCGGGAATGCGTTAAACTGCCCTCCCCTGGGGAGGCGTAACGAGGAGAAATATGTTTATTTCTTCTCGTTTTTCCTTCTTTCTATATGTTGTGCATTCAGCAGCACACATAGAAAGAGGAAATGCCTCAGGGGTTGTTTTTGTGCAGGAAGGTGTCCCTTCATGCACAAAAACAATCCTGCTCACAATGCGGGCACTCTTGCACCATGGTGCAAGGGTGTCTGCGTTGGTGCTAGGCAGCAGTTTGCGCGACAGCGCTGGGAAATAACAGGAATGCGCTGTATATTGTTAAGTACGTTGCATTCCTGCCCTTTCCTCAGTGATGGCTCCAAGCGTCGCCCCACTGCTTTTAAGCAGGTCAAGAAGTAGAAACATAAAATGATAATAATTTTCAGTTATTATCATTTTATGTTTGTGCTGCGTTGCGGACAGGCAGGTGGGCGGGGCTGCTCTGCTCTTGGAGCAGGGCAGGGGAGGACTGGTTTGCCCACTCATAAGTGCGCAGTGACTGTTTGGTCGGCCCTCTCGAGCTGCCCAAACCACTCATGCGCACTTTCCCCGTTCTCCATGCAGGCTGCATTACGGCCTGCGTGGAGAACATGCCCAGGCCCCCATTCCCTGGTTGAGCATTGAACCAGGACGCTCAAAACCAATCACAACGCTGCATTGCAGCGTTGTGATGGGTCAGGGGAGCCTGGGTGCCTGCCAATCACAACGCTGCATTGCAGCGTTGTGATTGGTCAGTGGGGCCTGGCTGTGCTTCCTGTTCCTCGAGGAGAGCAGGAGCAAAGACGCCGACCCGGTGGCAAGGTAAGTTAATGTTTTTTTTAATTATGCCCACTTTCCTGCAATCACAACCCCCGCGCGACCCCCCCCCTCCGAGATCCCCCCCACCACCCATGAGCCATGCCGGCCGCCACTGCCTTTCCAATCATGCAGCGCAGCATGGTGACTTTGTGCACTGCGTGATATTTTGATAAATATGCCCCCCAGTGTATGTCTCAGACTCCAAGACTACTGATAACTTACTTGCTTAATAATTTTGTACAGCGCCAACCCTAGCCGCCTAAGCTGCACACTCTTGACCCTAGAAAGCAGGAAACAAGACCTAGAAAAATAGGTGTGATCTATTTAACAAAGACAATAGCATTACTTCGTCATCAGAAAGTCTGTCGCAGACTTGTCATGCCCTCCTTGCAGTTGTAGCTAGGGGACAAACAGCCATGCGATCAAATAGGCATGAACATTTATTTTTTACAGTGTAGGTTTTTCATGTCATTGCAAAGCAGTAAATATTTGAAGCAATACAGAGCGTGCATTTAAAAAAATGAATGCCTTTATAACCATTTAATAATGCCTGCCCTGCAATAAAACCCAAAGAGATGCAAATGTTGTTCTAAGAAGCCTGTCACTGCTGCTATTCTTTATTTCTGGAACGGAAAAGTTTAATATCAGTCATGACATCATGTCAAATGCACTTATTTATGACACAGAGTGCAGTTTTACGTACTCAGCTCTCAGAGGTTTTTGATCAGGATATATTTTATTAGTGCCCTGTAGAAGCCTCTTGTGTTTGAGTGTTGTACAAAAACAACTAATGCCATAAGTAGATAAGTAAAGAGAACATCTAGAATTTACTTTAGCTACCGTAAGTCACATGTATATTGTCCACATATTAAGAGATAATTTATCAACTAAATGACTCAAAAAGACAAGATATTAAACAAGGGGGCAGTAAGTCTAGTCAGTACATTGAAAAGTGGTTGTAAAACAAATGCCCTGTATGTAATTGTGTAATGCTTTGGTAATAACGCCCTGTACAGTGAGGGATGGCTTGCAAGTGCATCCTTCTGTGTGTCTCAGACTCCCCGCAGCATCCTTTAGATATGGTACTCACTCTAAGTCCAGGTCTAGAGAAAAAATACATCATGCAATACTGGGAGCTGAGCTCTCCTGTCCTGTGCTGTTGTTAACCTCCCCCCGACCCACAGTGCTGTCTCCCTCAGCTAGGCCGAACCAAGATAACGTGATAGGCCTGTGGCTCCTACAATACACTACTGGTGGGGCCCAGGCTCCAAGAGTTATATCCTAGCTAGCGCCTGTGACTACCATATAATTGTAATTAGCGCCTGTGACTACCATATAATTGTAATTGCATTTATATAGCGCTTACTACCCCTGATGAGGCGTCGAAGCGCATTTTTATACAACATCAGAAATCAAAAGGCTGTTTTCGCTATGTTGAGGCTTACAGATTGCTCACAGGCCTTTGTAGGAAGAACTGAGCTATCTACAGAGCCAACTTACGCTCAGGAGCTGTCCACTGATTCTATGGCAGGGGATGATAACGTCAAAGACACATAACAGATCCAGTTTGATGCTCGATTTAGACATTGGTTTCCGAAGGCGAACGCCCCATGAAGTACCACAGACCCAAAGTTGCACAGTGGCTTTAGGGGTAGCCAACATTAATTTGTGTTTCTGGGTGCTCCTTTATTCTCAGTTCCCAAGTGTAATAGGTTAGCGGTGCAGTGTTGAACCCGGCGTAAGCTGGATATGTCGCACCTACGCGCCCAGACCAGGCATGGTCTGGGCATGATTAATAAAGGAGGGCGTGGTCGCACGAGGCCAGTCGCCACCCAACAGAGACACGGTGTGGAAGTGTATTTTATGAGTGCCTGCCATATGCATTTAGGCTTTAGTCGACCCCCAGTGCAGCAAATTACACTGGCGACGAGTGCGGAGCCGAATCAATGCTCCCGCACGGCCACCGCGAGCTGGCGATACACCCCTGACATCGCACACGCTATCCGCGCATCAGAGAGGGGCGAGAGTGCTCTCTGCGTTCCCCCAGCCTATGCCGATCCTGTTACCAGCGGGGGAGGTGCCCGTATGAGCAACGACACGCGCAGGAAGGTGCCTGAGGCCAGTAAGAGTGCGGCCGCCCTGCAGAGGACTGAAGCCTGCCCTGGCCTGCGAACAACGCGCTACACAGCCCCAGGCAGCCACCTGTAGGCCAGCCATGCACCCGCACACGTGGGGAACCATCCACAAACACCATTGCCCCTAGAAAGAAGACCTGCCCTACAGCAGCTGAAACTTGGAGGCCCCGGAGAAAAGTAAGGCCCCACAGCATGGTGCAGCAAAGGACACAGTCGCCTTGGAGGAAAAAACAGGGGACCCTGCTCCACACCAGGCCTGAGACGCTCGCCCTGGCGAGGCTGAGAAGGAGGCACACGCCCACACCGCAGGCTTGTACCCCAGCAGCAAGGACATGGACGTCACACCAAGTGAAGGGAGTACGAGACGAAAGGCACGAATAGACCTCCCACCGCCACGCAACAGCAGTACCCCAGGGAGCCAAGATGGGTGACCCTGATCCCGACGCTAACCATTCACCTGCCCGCGTGATCATACAACATGCCCCCACAGGGGTGTTACTCCCATTCAGTGAGGCAGACGGCCCAACTACCGCATCCCCACGATAGAAGACGTGGTTGGGGTGGTTGGAGAACTACTTTGTGGCAACGAGAGAGATGGGCGGGGCCTTGAAACGGTCACTGTTACTCAATTACGCAGGAGAAGAAGTATACTTCCTGTTTAAACACCTCCCGAATACAGGCGCACCCACCGACTATGACGCCGCCATGACGTCGCTCAATGCACACTTCGACCCGGAGCTGAACCCGGATTTCGAGAGGTTCAAGCTGCGCCAGGCCCGGCAAAGGGAAGGAGAATCAATCGATGCGTTCTGCGCACGACTGAGAGAACTGGCAGATACTTACCTCACGGATGACCGGGCCACAGAGGAAATTCGCGCCCAAATAATCCAAGGAGTCCGCAGCAAGATACTACGTGGGTTGATCCTGAGGCAGCCGAACATACCCCTAAATGACATACTGGTCCTGGCCAGGACACATGACCTCTTGGCAGCCAGAGCGGAAGAAATGGACCTAGACCTGACGTGACCTACAGAGAAAAACATAACCGTCAAGACGGAGAGGGCCGACGCCGTGAGAACGCGAGACAGAGGGAGCGGGCAGAGGGGCCGTCCACCCCTAACCCCAAAGGGCCAGTGTGGGTACTGCGGACGAGAAGAGCACCCTGTCCAAGCCTGCCACGTCAGACGTGCTCCCACTGCGGGATCTCAAACCATTTTGCATCAGTGTGCCGGAAGAGAAACTAACGCAAAGACAGCAGAGGGGGGAAACCAATGTGGAGAATAGTGCGCCAACTGTCGAGGCACCTCCCTGGCAACGTCGAGCAGCGCAAAGCGGGCCGAACAAGCCACCTACCGAATGGAAGACACATCCACAGAAGACGATGAAGTCGAGACATACCTGGTCTCTTTCACCCAAGAGTTAAAAAAACGGAGAAGGCCACAGCCCACATGCACCGTGAGGATAGCCGGATCAGATGTAAAAGCGGTCATTGACACCGTCGCCTCTGTGAACGTCATGGGGATCCAGCAGTATAATCAACTGCGACCGAAGCCTGGACTGACACCGTCCAAGACGAAGATATTTGCATATGGAAGTACCTCACCCCTGCCGCTACGAGGGAAGATGACCATGCCAATCTGGTTGGAAGATAACGAAATCATCACAGTCATCCATGTGATCGACCAAGAGGCTGACACGTTGCTCAGCAGTCACGCCGCCGAGGATCTAGTCCTGGTGACGTTCGCAAGAAGTGTGCGAGTGAACCAAACAGAAGAACTGCTGAGTCAATTCGCTGACCTCTTTAAAGGGCTAGGATGCATCAAGAGGGCCCCAGTAAAACTCCACATAGACCAAGCAGAAGCCCCGACGGCTCTATGCCACAGGCGGATCCCCTTCCACCTCCAGCCGCTAGTAGAGCAAGAGCTACAAAAACTAGAAGACCAATGAGTCATCGAGAAGGTGTCCGGACCAACCCCCTGGGTGTCACCCATGGTCATAGCAGAGAAACCACAGCAGCCGGGGAAGATCAGGCTATGCGTCGACATGCGCCTCCCCAACAAAGCAATCCTGCGGGAACTTCATATCACGCCAACCATGGATGACGTAGTAGCCGACGTCAATGGGTCCCGGTGGTTTTCAAAATTGGACCTGAAAGCAGGATACCACCAATTGGTCCTGGCTAAAGAGAGCAGATACATCACTACGTTCAGCACCCATTTGGGGCTGCGACGATACAAGCGCCTCAATTTTGGAATATCCTCAGCAGCGGAAGTGTTCCAAGACACAGTCTGGGAGATCCTGACGGGCCTACCCTGGGTGCTGAATGTAAGTGACAATATCCTCATCCACTCCACCACTGCGGATGAGCACTCTCGGCATCTAAGAGCCATGTTGAAGCGGTTCCAGGAGTATGGCGTCACCCTACACAGGGAAAGTGTCTCTTCTTTCAGAGGGAGATAGAATTCTTTGGCTACCTTTTCAACCAAGAGGGAATCCAGGTGGACCCGCGGAAGTCCCAAGCCATCAAGGATGCACCACCCCCCTCGACAGTGTCGGAAGTGCGAAGCTTCCTTGGGATGGCCACGTACTGTGGCCGGTTCATCCCGGATCTGGCTACCATAGCGGAACCCCTCCGGAACCTCACTCGCTCCGATACCACATGGAGGTGGGGACAGTAAGAAGAGGCAACGTTCCAGAAAGTCAAGAGTGCCCTTCTCGATCACACCACATTGGTGTACTTCGATCCTGCCAAGCGCACGGAGCTCCTTGTTGATGTCAGCCCGGTGGGCCTCTGGGCGGTGCTCACCCAGGAACAAGAACCTGGAAGATGGGCCGCGTTAGCCTACGCCAGCAAGTCCCTATCACCCACCGAAAAACGCTATGCACAGATTGAGCGAGAGGCCCTGGCTATTCGGTGGGCATGCCGGCATTTCCCCCTGTACGTCTGCGGCCAACCATTCAAGGTCGTCACGGACCACCAGCCGCTAGTGCCCCTCTTCAAAGGATCAGCGCCACACCCACCCCGAGGATCGAACGATGGGCCATCGGACTCCAACAGTACGAGATGGAGGTGGTGTACCGGCCAGGTGCAAAGAATCCAGCCGACTTCCTTTCTCGACACCCAGCCCCAAGAGAATGCCAAGAAGAGGCGCAGGAAGTCGAAGCACTGGAGGCCCATCTGAACATGATCTCGACAATCACCTGCCCCAAAGCACTAACTCTGGCTGATATCATGGCGGCAACTGAGGGGGACCTGGTCATCATCAGAGTACGCAGTGCCGTCCAAGGAGGCAACTGGAATCAGTTCCTGCAGACGGCAAGCGACTGGTCAGGGCCTGAAAGGGAATACCTCACGAAAATGTGGAGAATCCGGAACAAACTGAGCGTGACCCAGGATGGAGTCCTGCTGCGGGGGTCTCGCATAGTCATCCCCGCAACTCTACAACACCATGCAACCCAGTTGACCCACGGAGGACACCAAGGGATTGAAAAGATGAAGGCCCGGATGCGGGAAAATGTCTGGTTTCCGGAAAGCCGGGTGGAGGAGATCGTGAGGAGATGCCCAGCGTGTTAGTTGACCAGTGCGCCAGAACGACCCGCACCCGTTCAGACGGAAGAGTATGGGAAGACTCCGTGGGAGAAAAGTGAGCATCGACTTTAGGAGTTTCCCCAATGGCCGAGTGACCCTGGTCATGGTGGTCAGCTATTCCAAATACCCAGTAGTGGAAGTCGTCAGCTCTACCTCATTCTCCCGAATTGCCCCGGTACTTGAGAAGATATTCGGAATGTTCGGATGTCCAGGGGAAATCAAAAACGACAATGGGCCCCTGCTCCAAGGAGGGGAATTCCGCGAATTCATGCAACACCACGGAGTACAGCATCGTCGCATCACCCCTCAATGGCCACAAGCCAATGGAGAAATTGAAGGGTTCATGAGGACTCCCAACAAAGTCCTGCGCATTGCTGTGGCCGAAAACGCAGACCCTGAGCGCCACCTACAATTGTTTCTCCGGGAGTATAGAAGCACGCCACACAGCACCACACGTCAAGCCGCGTGGGCGCTGATGTTTAATGGCCCACACCTTGACAGCATACCTACCTGCCCTGGGTGGACCCCGCTGCACTGCAAAGAAGACGACCCCTAGAAAGGAGGGAAAAGAAGAACCTAGCAGCCAGTCACAGGAGAAGAGCCAGACCCCGTGACCTGCTACCCGGAGATCGAGTGATAACGCGGGATAGGAGGTCAGGAGGAAAATTCAGGACCCCGTATGAACCAGGATACTGGACCATAACCGGCATCAAGGGGACCATGATTACTGTGGAAAAGGGAGGATTGAGAGTAACCAGGAACATCTCGTGGTTCAAGGAAGTGGAAGAGACCTCGCCAGCCACAGATGAAGAGGGTGACTCTGCCACCGGAGGACTAGGGGATGAGTGGTCTGAGATAGACGGCATGGGCACTCTATCAAGCAATCACCCGGGAGGGCTGAGTGAAGCCAATCAGGAGGCCAGCACAGAGGGACAACCCGGAGCGCCCGTGACATCAGAGGCTCGGCCCCTGGACCGGGGTCATCATCCCAGGTATGGACTGAGGGGAAATCCCGTCCTGAGCTCCCGTCTAAAGGACTTTGCATGTCGAGTGGTGGGTCAGGAGCCTGCCTGCGAAGAAAAGAAAAAGAGACTGAGTTAAGATGGGATGTAATAAGTTAGCGGTGCAGTGTTGAACCCGGGTTAGGCCGGATATATCGCACCCACGCGCCCAGACCGGGCGTGGTCTGGGCATGATTAATAAACAGGGGCGTGGTCGCACGAGGCCAGTCGCCACCCAACAGAGACACGGTGTGGAAGTGTATTTTATGAGTGCCTGCCATTTGCATTTAGGTTTTAGTCGACCCCCAGTGCAGCACATTACACCAAGAAGCTCGGTTTTTCCACTAACCCTCAGTCAGCAGCACTGTTAGACGAGCAAACGACCAGCTTTTTACACAAATTTCGAAAGTGAAGGGACCACCTGCATGTGATCCCCATTGACCAATGCGAGTACGTATGAGACTCAAAAGCTTGTTTTTTAGGTACATGATATTTATGGAAGGGGTGGGCAAATTCATAAACAGAGAACTTATACATACATTTTTTCCATGAAGACAAAGTCGGGTAACTGCTGTTGCGAAGGCGGGCGAAGATTCCCGACTTTGCCCAAGGTCACCTGATGCAAATTTCACCCTGGTACTCCCTGTCAGAAGATGCCCCTTGGATGAGACATCCTTAAGGAGAGCTCTCTCTATGATCACTAGGTAACAGTTGAGGTACAGTGTCTAGGAAAGAGAGTGGGGACTCCAAAGATGAGCAGGGAACATTGCAGGAACCTTGCACAGAAGCGAGGGGAAGGAGATTCAGGCTTCTAGTATGAGCCTTTTCCTTGTGTTTTGGGCAGTGCTTTAAGTGGGCCAGGTCCTGCCAGGGATCAGCTATAGAAAATCAATAACAAGGTCTTCTGTATCTGTGCTTTAGCTGAAGAGAAAGGAAAGGTGGTACCTGTCAGTCTTTCACACAATGCCACACACTGGAGCAGCAATGCAGCATCACAAGACGCCTCCGTTGCGACACGGAGATGAAGGAATGAGGAGCTGAAGATCTTCTGGGCTTCCGTCTTTCCCTGCTTTTGCAAAACTAGGGATTCCTCACAGCTGCAGGGATCTGGAAGTGTGTCATCAATGTGTGACTTGGGGGTACAATTTATGTCTCTTTGTCTCTTGTACGCCTCCCGTCTCACACTGACGACTACCATGAAGATCCGCTGAAACTACATGGACTCTGTGAGTGCAGTGTGTTTACCCTCACTTTGTGAGCGCAACATATGTTTTGTGTACTTGAGAACATAGAGTGTGTGCCTTGGCCATGTGAGCGCAGGGTGTGTGACTGGGCCCAGTGAACGCAGGGTGTGTGACTGGGCCCTGTGAGCAAAGGGTGTGGGACTGGGCCCTGTGAGCGAAGGGTGTGTGACTGGGCCCTGTGAGCGAAGGGTGTGTGACTGGGCTCTGTGAGCACAGGGTGTGTGACTGGGCCCTGTGAGTGCAGGGTGTGTGACTGGGTCCAGTGAGTGCAGGGTGTGTGACTGGGCCCTGTGAGCGAAGGGTGTGTGCACAGGAACAAAAATAATTATAGGGTGTGCCTTCAAGAGTGAAGGTACTTTCTCTGTGATCAGAGTAGCTATGGACAGTAGGCAACTGGTATCCAGTTCAGATTTGGTATAGAGGTCTCCTTAGTTGAGCACTCATGCCATCCATCGTGCACACACAGATAGTTTGAAAACACTTGAAGAAAGTACAAATGCCTGTCCAACAGAAATCGAGAAGGCTTCTGTTTTTTACTGGACACTGTAGGTGATTTGCACCCTCTGGTTGCCTAGTTAGAAAATAAGATATGTTGTGCAGTTATTATAAAAATGAAGGAAAATGGCACCCCTGCCCTGGTTGAGTAGTGAAACACATCCATAGTTGGGTTGCCTTGGGCCCTTCAAACTTCTGTACCTCGGGGCAATTGCACCTGCTACACTTAAGACCCTACGCCCTTGTCCCAGGTGAATAGTCGCGCTTTCCTCGTCGCCTCACTCCCTGACTGGTCGCCTGATTTACGAGGCTTATTTCTGCTGCCTGTTCGCGTGCAGCTCACTTTACACCATAGGGATAAATCGCCACAGCAGGGGACGTGTGTTGCGCAGTCCCTAATCTGATAGAGAGGTTTTTAAGAAACAATAATGATGCTTTCTGGCGCACTGACCCTTTCAGTGTCACTTGCGCAGCATTTTGATCGTTAGCGCTAATGGAGGGGTTGGAACTCGGGGCCAAGGGACGGGTCCAGGGAAGGCCTAGCAGCTGCGCATGCGCATCTGGTGGGACACCATGAGGACTTCCAGGCCGTCCAGCCATGCGCGCCATGAGAAGTTCACAGGCATTGAAAATGTTCGCGGAGAATTCGAATTTCCGCTCTTATTTAGGGTAACCAGCTGTCCCAGACTTTCTAGCACAAGTTCAGGTTTTCAGCGTGTAGCCCAATTTTAAAGAGGTCCAGCAAAGGAGACAAGTCTGCATGTATATAATAACCATGTAGGATTTGTTTCCAGCACTCACAAAGATGCAACTTAAGGGACACAGATACCATACATGCCATGAATGTCGCCCACCTAAAATTGCCTCTGCTTCAATATGAGTCAATGGGGAAAAATACATCCAGGGGCGTCTGCTTTACCAGCTACAGTGGGGGTGGAATTTTTGATGGGCTTCTATCTGCAACTGGTCAGACAGCGGCGCATAGTTAACGGGAAAGGGTGGCTGGATGGATGGTTGAAGGAGTGAAAAGAATGGATGTAAGGATGGATGAGTGAAAGGGTGGGTGGATGGATGGATGATGAGAAAGTATAGATAGATGGATGAGTGAAAGCATAGATGGATGGATGCATGAGTGGATGGATGGATGAATGAGTGAAAGGATGGAATTAAGGTGGATGAGTGAAGGGAGGGTGGATGGATGGATGAAATGGTCAATGGACGTGTGAACAGGGGAATGGATTGATGCATGAGTGAAGGATGAGTGAGTGAAAGGATCGCTGTATGAGTAAAAGGGTAAGTGGATGGATGGGTGGAAGGATGGATGGAATGCGTGAAAGTATGGATGGTTGAAAGGGGGGAAGGATTGGTGAGTGAAAGGGAGGATCGATGGATGGACGGATGGAGTTAAAGTGTAGATGAATGGAGTGAAAGAGTGGCTGTTGGGTTGGATGACTGAAAGGATGGATGAATGGATAGATGGATGGGCTTATAGGTTTGATGGATAGGTTTGGATGTGGATGGTCGTACAGATGGATGGATTGGTGAAAAACTGAATGTGGATGAATGAAAGAATTGATGACAGAATTAAAAGGTGAAATGATGGATATCAGTGGGTGGATGAAAGGATAAATAGATAGTTGCTAGGATGGAAGAGAAAATAGAGCTCTTCTTCACAATGACTTGCTTCGCTTGCTCGGTGCCATAAGAGCTTTGGTTCAAAATGTGGAATATTTTAATTTTCTTGCTGCTCCCTTGAATCCATTCCATCGTTTTTTTCAAAATCTCCCATTTTCCTGTTCTTAATTGTTGGCATGTATGGGATACTGTGTGTCAAAAGTTCTTATTTCCCTGCATTATTACTAGCGGTGGGGAAGTCCATCAAGGCTCGAGCCAGGCTGCTGTTCAGTCTGAGGCCTTCATAAACTCTTGAGCCAAAGGCGAGAGAAGTTTTCACATTACTTCTGGATGTCCTCACCTCAACATCCAACACCAGTCCTTCTACTGTCCCCCCTTCCAAATCCAGACAGGTGTGTGCTGACATAGTGAGCTGTCTCTGTTCCCGAGCCAAAGCTGCGTGCTGGCACTGCTTCATAGCCCCTTTCTCCCACAGACCACTCACGCCCCCACTGTGTGATGGAAGTAAGTTAGGGGTAGCCAGAGGTAGCAGCTGCTACCACTGGATTGCCTCTGCTCTCCCTGGCACTGCCTTTGCAACCCTTGGCCTCAGAGGTGACAAAACCAGAGTAAAAAACAGAGGGTGCAAACAGGCCTGATGAGCACTGTTTACATTCTGCAGCTCCCATTGTGACGTTGCGCTTTCAGGTCAGTAAAATCAATACATTAAAATGAGCATTGCACACTCTTTAGAATACATCATGAAGGGAAGCATATGAAATAAAATGTAAGTTATTGTCATATTCCATTATTGTGAAAAAAATGAAAAGTGATGTGTCTGAACATGACCATCGCCCCTGCGCTTTACTTGTGTGCTAGTTCCTTACAAGTCATCATAAATCAAATAATATTAATAATGATAAGGAGCAAATCAAAATAATAGCAGTTCATATTTAATATATGGTCCTTATGAATGACAGTCTCTTTTTTGTGCCTCTCCCTGTGCAGAGAGTGAGGGTTGAAATCAGTGGCGGACGGAAAATTAGAGCAGGGGTAAGCAGGGGGTGGGCAGGAGGGTCACGCACACACACACACACACACACACACACGCACACTCAATCACACCCATGCATTCACACAGGGCCGGCTTTAGCGCTGGTGGCGCCCGGTGCGACAATCATTTTTGACGCCCCCACCCCTCATGACCGCCTCCTTGGATTCTCTCACTACCACCAGGCAAAAGTGCCCCTCATCTCTCCAATCATAAATTATTGCTAAAAACAGCACCCCACCTTGAGGTCAGCGCCCCCTCCGCAGGTCAGCGCCCAGTGCGGCCGCACCAGTCGCACTGCCCTAAAGCCGGCCCACATGTGCACGCACACCTATTCACAGCACTCACTCACAAATACTCTTACATTCATACATACACGCACGCACCAAATATCAAAACACAAAACTTACTAGCTGCAGCATCTCGAAGACTGAAGCCTCTGTGGTTCCAGAGGAGTTGGGACAGCCACCTCCTCTCATTGGCTGACCTTTGATCAGCCTGTGAGAGGATTTGGAAGTTCCCATCTCTTCATAGAGTGGGATGGGGTCAGTGGGACTGCTCATCCTACTCTGTGACATTCTACCCTGGGCACTTCAGGGCTTAAACCTGAAGCGCCCAGATCCGAGGCTATCAGTGACGCGCCCGCTCGTCATGAGGGGAAGGTCCTCCTGGCGCTGTACCAGTCTTAGGAGGTCACACCCACTGGGCTGGGACATCTTCAGCCTGGCAAAGGTCAGCTCAGGCATCTAGGCGCCTGCGCATTTACGGCATGTATAGCGCCTGGCTGACCCACATGAACAAGAAGAGTGTCTGTCAGGCTAACCTTTACTCAGCCTGACAGACTCTCTTCTTGTTGGAAAAAAAGGTGGGGGTGGGGGGAACATAGCTGACGTGTAACTGATCCTGCCAAATGTTTCTTCAAAGTTATAGATCTGATATAACATTTCCCAACATTTCAATCTATATCTGTACATTGACAGAAGGCTTAAAGATTCTTTACCGACAGCAGACCCTTCCGACGCGATGCATGACCACCATGTTAAACATTGAGAGGAAGAAAGCAGAGTTCCATAAAGGCATGATCCCTCAGCACCACAAAAGATATTGATTTGTAGCCACTGAATTCAATGCTTATAAACATTATTAAGCCTAACATTTGATATTCAGCCCTGCTTGTCAAGAAAAATGTCCGTTGCTGCCCGCTGAAAAGTCAAGATGGCAGTAGTTTTTTTTGGTATGCTAAGGTTCTAGTTACCAGCTCCAACCGAGTAATGAGTCCAGCAGGAGCTCCTCTGGGAAGTGGTGTTCAATGCGAGATTTCACCTGCTTCAAGAAGGTAAAGTCTATGGGTGGCATAGAGGTAGAACAATGCAGAAAAAGACACGGTAAGACGGATTTCTGCATGTTAGTCCTCAAAAACTCATAATTGCCATTACTTCCAGGCCCAGGGATCACCAGGAGCCCGGGTAACAGGTATTCCAGGGCAGTGACATGAATATGGGCCACAGCTGTGAATAAGGTGGGTCTGCTCAGGATCTGGAAGGCATTTCAAGGGTGTGATTTACCTGTGCACTAATTTTTTTTATCATAACTACCAATCTGGCTTATTGGCACATGACCTCACTCTCTCCCATTGGAAATCGCAAAAGTGACCAAAAATTTGAAATCTGAATGGAAGTTCAAAGCATTGAATTGAAAGAGTGCTGAAATTTCCTGGATTCTGTGAAGTACAGGACAGAGCAAGCAGGGCAAACATTCTAAATAAGAAATCACGAACACTCCTGCTGTAGGAGCTGTGGTTCGAAGTCCATCACAACAGACAACAAGGTATCAGGTTCTAGCACAACAGTGGCGACCACCAGACACCAGAGTGCCATAGATTTCCAATGCAAGCCACATGTCTGCGTTTAAAGCCAAGAAGTGTGGATAGGGTTTCACACAATTGGATCATCTGCTGTCCGCGACTGCAATGTTTCATGTCCAGTGGCTCCTACAATGTTCAAGGCGATTTGTAGCGTCTAAATTATTTTTTGGCTTCACTGGAGCTAAGATTAGAGGTCTCTAGTTCTCCAATAAAATTAAATCGAGTGAACAAGAATTTATTTGGTAAGGCTGAAAAGAAAAGAAGATTGATTTGTTTAGATATGTTATGGTCTTTCACAATTTCTAGAAAGCATTGTCCTGGCAATGCCTGCTCCCTTTCTGTAGTTTTGCATTTTGTCCTTCAAGGAGCGTAGCTGTCAATAGTGTAGCAGGTACAGTGGCAACAAGGGCCAGTCGTGTGAGTGGCCCACTGCACCACAGCAATGGTTGTCTTTTAATGCCCACCAGGGAGTTGAGGGTACCCATCTTCTTTTCTTGCATTGACCTATGGTGCCCGTGTTACGCCTCCATATTCTCCTCCATTGTTTGAGGACCTCAGTTGAGGCACACTGGCAGTAGGCAAAACAATGATTTTCCAAAAGACCGGTGATGGCAGGGCCTAATTTGTAAAAATATAAGTGCAAGGGCCCTCGTCAGGAGGCCACTGCAGCTTGCACCACTCATTGCCACTGCCAGCACTGCCAATGACAGTATTTGAATTGCTACAAGTGTGACAATTCACACTGTTCGAGGCCCCCAAAGCTTTAAGAATGGCTTGGGTGGTAGGTATTAGTTGTTTTTAATGTATATTAAATTAATAAACAACTGTTGCTCTGCTCATCTTTAAATTAGACAAACAGCGCCACCAGGGGGCAGCTGTCATAAGTGCTGGTGTGGACAATTAAGTGCTGGTGCCAGCACCAGGAACCACCGGTTCAAATTAAGCACCGGGATGGGTCTGAAAGGCCACGAGGACTGGGGGAACCTGCTACTTCAGCCAATAGTTAAACAATGGGGTAACATTGTGTCTTCAGGAACCTGGTTAATTATGGGAAGAAACAGAGTGGTTCCCTCGAAGTAGTTCTAAAAGCCTTCTAAGGAGCAGTGGTCTAAGTCTGCCGGCATCCAAAGTCTATGGCTGGATACCCTCACGGGTGATTAGTGCTCTATATAAATCAACATAACATGACATAACATAACATGGGTAATTATCACCTTTACCAGTTTAGAATGGATGCTAATACATATATTGAGGGACTCAGAAATGTTAGCTACAATACACATGCATATGTAAGTGTCTTCAAGCAATAAATACAAGGACCTTCAAACGGCGCAGTGCGCAGGTGAGTCGTGTGCAGGTATAGTGAGGAAATTAAACACTGGCAGCCTAATTATGAGTTGCCTGGAAGGGTATACCACTCTGGGAAACTAAAAGTGGCCGGCTGTTTGCAGACCCAGGATTACAGAATTCACCAGCACTGGACCTGGTAACGCTAGGTTAATACTAACCAGAGTGAGTTTCACCAGGTGCCACTGCGCGTGGGCACTTTGGGGGAAAGGGGGAGTCAAAGGGGATAATTTCCCCCAACAGAATTTTGAATAGAGGGGTGCAATGGACTCAGATCTGAGTGACAGCCAGTCATGTTTTAATGTTTGTTGTGTTTTATAGCTGCATGGTAAAAACTAGGTCCTCCTGGTAAGAAGTCTCCCATAGCAAACAGAAGGATGTGACATCAACTCTATGTGTAAAATCATTCTCAAAGCAAAATACCATGTCAGCGGTTCAAAATGATGGAAAACAAGGTGCAGGTTATTCACCATGTTCACCAAGAAGAGTGTAAAAACAAATTGAAATGTGTAGCTCCGTTCACATTTTTTTGTTTTTTATTATGCCATTCAACGTGGAAGCACTGTCTGCATAAACATACAAAAGGATTCCTCGAGAAATTGTATTGTCTGCTGCCGAAATGCACAAACATTAGTAGAGAAAATTTAAAATTCACCATTTTCGAATTTCTCTGGTTTACAAAACTTTACTATCAGTGGGGAAGTACATAAATAGGGGAAAGCAGTGAGAGATTCACGGGGAAACATCTTATTAGTGCTTAATGACCTCTTCAGTGCGACCTTGCCGCAGGAGTGCACGCTTACTGTTTTAGGTGGCATCAGCTTTCCATAGAAATGCCTTAGCACTCCCAGAAGTAGTGAACTATTCTAATTTTCCACTGGTTATTTTTCATTTTTTTACTATTTTACATCAAAAGCCTATACAGTTTTAGATGTGTACTTGTTTCTAGGGACTTTGCAGATTTCCTGTACTAAGGCATTAGCATTTTTATGGCATTGGTACTCCAGGCTGTGAATTGTAGTGTCTCTTACACCTCTGCAGTATGGGGAAAGGGGGCCAGGAGGAAATGGGATTCATAGTGGAATGGATAATGCAGGCATGGAGATTGTAGCTATATGCTCACACCAGCAAAGATTGCACCTTCATTCCTGCCTGCAGCTCCCATCCCCTCCTCAAAGCCTGCCCAGAGCAGCAGTATTGATGCCTGGAAGATCAGGGAAAATGCCTTCAAAATGGCGGCAGTCTTGACCGGTACAGACTGGTGATTAACCTAAGTGCCCACATGCAACTTTAAAGGTTTTAGGTCTGATCAGCTGCAGGCTTAAGACAAGTCCTGCTAGTAGTTACAATCATCTTTCTTAGCGTCACTAAGGATAAATGTCTACCTATAGCTGTGTTGTGCATGACACCTTCTGTGCTCTGGGCTGCCGCGCGTCCAGCCGTGCCTCCCAAGTAGACATATGTTGGCGCCTTACAGGCAGTTCTGCACTCTTCGTGTTGTCAGGACGCAGGGATGCGCAAGCGACATCCCACCCTAGCTCCTCACGACACCCTCGTAAGGGCGCCCGCGGTATCTGGTCCTACAACGACCTCGAGCCAATAAAGTCCCCTACCGCCCGACAGGGGCGTATTTATCATTACTGCAGCAGAGGCAGAAACACCAAGGTCACAGGGCTTGAGGG